>LPNX010495447.1:257872-593943 GCA_001517045.1 Pseudotsuga menziesii | reverse complement strand
ATAAATAGACTGGATGGACTCCCGATTTAGACATGACTCCCGATTTAGACATATGACCAAATTTGGACAAGGGAGGATTAATAATCCTAACACTTTTTGAAGGAGAGCCAAAATATAATGCAGCCACCAATGACGTCTGGATGAGGCTTTAGGGTTAACCCATTTATGTTGTTATGATCCAGCAGAGGGGACCTTTGAATTATCAATTTTTCACCAAAATTCACATTCATAAACCTTATGGATGCAATAGGGATGGATGGGTCCCCCATCTCTCTTTCATCTGTCATCCCAACATAGGTCTCAAGTGGCACTTTAGGAAACCATCACCCGTAAGTTCGAGTAGATATCAAGAGCCTTAAGGACTGTTCTCATCCAACGAGGATGGTGTTAAACAAATGTGTAGAGAACCCTTATCCTCTGCAAATAGGCCCACTACATGGTCACAAAATCCGATAATAACCCTAATTGGTCACTAGGGGATCAGTGGGTTCATTCATATAGTTTTGAGCATCTAATGGAGGAGTCAAGTCCTAAGGAACATAACATTATGGATCGGAGGGTTTATCCAAAGCGACCACATCCACCAAGCAACCCAAGAGGGACATGGCACCCAATACCTCATCAATAGAAAGAGATTAAAGCAGTAAAGGTAGAAAAATTTGGAACTTACCCATGAAAAGCTGAGGCGCTTGGACATTCAAAGGAATAAAAAAATCCATTTTCTCACCCACATCTAACTGTTCCTCTCGAGAAGTGATGTAATCTAAGTTGGTACTTGAATCCTGAGTGCATCGTATCTCAAATGGTTGGTTTTATGACAACAGAAACAACAGAACAACACCCGCCAATAGTCCAACCTCTATGTGAAGCAACCTGCCTCCCATTGCACATCCATAAATTCTATCAAACCCTCTATAATATCAATATTGACCAAGGTTCTAGGCATTCTTTGGTTATGATCCGTGATGGTGCATTCTTCAACCATAATGAAATAACCAATTGAGTTTCCAAGCACCATAAAGGCCTTAAAATTCCAACAATGAAGCGACCAACCAGTCAACAGAAACTAGAGATGGCGATGCGCAAGCTTCTCCTTCAATGGGTTAAAAGTTGAATGCCAATGACACAACACCAGTGAGCCCACACCCACAACCCAATACTAGGACTCAATATTTTTCTCACTATCTACTGATAAAAAATGAAAATAAATCCATTTGTTCACAAGCATAATAACCCTCGGTACATGGTTAATCATGGGTTTTTATTCCTGTGACATCCTCTCCGTAATCTCACCCATAGACAACTTAATATATTTAAAACTCCCCAACAATTTCTTTGAGGATAGTCACTTAACCAAATCCATCGTAACGTCCCTTCCCATATTGCACAAAGCCTTGTCCTTCCTCGCCTACTCATCCTTTACCCTTCTACGTGCATGGTCCTTATCCCCATTTGAAAGTGATTAACACAAATGAGAACCCCTACCTTGTTGATGATTATGGGACACATCCAGGACCTCACCACCTACTAACATGAGTATACTTATCCAAAACAGTAGGAACAATACCCAACAAAACCCTATCTCGAGAGAAAAAGGCGTATAAACAGTTTGTGAGCATGGGTTTTCCCAAACCCTCGTGTACTTACAAATCAAAGACAGAGAACCCTTGTTGATGACACACCAATTTTTACCATGTTGACCATTGATTTCCATTCACCTCATGATCATTCTTGACAGGTGTTGTCAAAATCTCTGACATCTATCCCAAATCTGTGACCCATGGTGAGACTCTAGTCACCATCAAAACCAAATCACACATGGAAACATGCAGAATAACATGAAATGGTGAGGGTGCCCTGCGGGGCTAACAACCATCCTAGCGTTATTAAGGAGCATTCCGTCCGAGTAGGAAATGGAGTCTCACCCTCTCGTTGTGTGCTTGTTCCATCGTTACTGAGTACTTTCCTCATGACTTTCCTCGCATTAGTGAGTCTTTCCAATTTGGGTGGGAAAGAAAGAAGAGCTACTTTGGGGCTAGGGGAGAAAGGCATGAGGCATTCCTCACATTATTTTGTAGAGATAGCGGCAAGGAATTAAAATCCCACATAAGCATATGAAATAATTCAATATTCCCTTAGTTTTTTGTTAGCTCTTTAGATTGGTAAATAAACCTTCTAAATACAATTTATTGAGGCGCTAAGTTTAATTGTGTATTCTCATTATTGAAGAATTTCCCAATATTTTCCAATACAGTAAGTCCATAAAAAGAGGAGACAAAATGAACCAAAATAGAGAGTACAAAGAATAAAAAACTCCAATAAAATCCCAACCCTATGCTAATATGCCCAGAATATCATAAAAACGACAATTTATTCCCACTGGTTTTACTTGGTTAGTACTATACCGTCTTGGCAAGCTGTGATGCAAGAGCATCGTGGAATGCTAGCAATGTGATGAGTTGGTCACATGCTGTGGCATATTTTGTTGTTTTGTTGAGTCATAGTTGGTTAGCACCTGAAGGAGTGATTGTGCATCATGACTCCTTGCATGGAGATCAAGTGCGGTTGGTTTGTTTGTTTTGGACAGAGACATTTTCATAATGCTCTGTTTTTTGTTTGTTTTTAGTTGCAGGAGCACTCAGGTTGTAGGATGTTATAGTTTAGGTTAAATATATAGCTTAGGGAAGGGAGAAGGGTTCTTTTCTTCAGTATTAGAATTTCGAGTTGCAGGACAGACCAGTCTCTGATTTTGATTGTAAATATTTTAATAGGTTGAAGAAGAGAGTCGACTATGTGTTAGTGTGTTTTCTTAATAGAGGATTAACTATGTTGTTTGTAGAGTATTTAGCCTAGTTTCATTTACTGTTTTGAACTGTGAATCCGTGAAGGGTTGACTTCGGCGGTTTCCTAAACATCTGTGTATTTATGTAAGATCGTTGATTCACGCATGAAATTGTTGCTGGAATAGTTGGAATAGTTCGTAAACGCATGCATAGAAGAGTTAGGCTAATTAATCCTAGAGATTGCAGGCTGGATTGATCTATTCCATGATCAATCGGTGTAGCGTGTAGATTTTCTTCCTTAACCAGTTTTTGCAGAAAATGAACGATGGAGATTGAGTCCAAAAACGAAGATCGGACGATCCAGGAGAGATCCACAACAGAATTTGCAAGGGAGAAAATGGATCTACACATATCTGTGAGATCTGCATCAAAGAGTAAATCCACGGTCGGGGAGAAGGCCGCAAAGATATTACGGTTGGAAAGATTGCGGAGGAAAATTTGTGGGAGGAAAGTTGCAAGGGAGAAACTTTTGAGAGTTGACATCCCACATCCCGCAAACCGCTTGCAGAAAATCTATTGTGGAAGGAAAGTTGCGGGGGAGAAACTTTGGAGAGTTGACATCCCGCAACCCGCTTGCGAAAAAGTTGTTGCGGAAGGAAAGTTGTGGGGGAGCAACTTGGGGATTTGACATCCTGCTTTCGGAAACTCTGTTGTAGAAACGATGGTGCAGAAGCAGAATTGTGGGGAGGCAATTTAGCGCAGAATTTGGCCGAGGGATCAATTTGGAAGTCTTGCTAAGTGTAGGAGCCAATAGATCCTGGAGGTGCTGGTTGGGTTGGTTGTGGTTGATATGACCCTGCACCAATTTTTGTATCAAAGCAAGGAGAAGCTCGTGTGAGAGGGATGCATAGCAGTAGAATCCTGGAAGGAGCAAAGAAGAGTGCTCAAGAGGTTCTAGATCGAGAACCGCATTGCCAAAATACCAAGTACAGAGAAGGGGCTTGGTGAGGTAATATTCTAACAGTGTGAAAGAGAACTGTTATTGCAGAGGCTTAGTGCAAGAGGATGGTTGCACACATAGGCAGAAGGCGAGGTCATGATAGAGGTCAACCGACGGCAAATGCAGAGTTTATGGATGAAGTGAGGGAGCTACAAACACGTACGGAAGCCATGGAGACAGACAAACGAAGAGATTCAGAAGCAGGGGATGTAACTGAACCTCAGCATGAAGACCAAAGAGAAGAAGCTGCACCTATGCAAGAAACGCCTGAGTTAAAGTATTTCAGATCGATTCTAGGAGAAACATCAAAGCCGAAACCTAAGTTTTTGACCTATGATGGAAGTCTCATTGCTGAGCATCTCATTGACTAGTCCAGTGAGATGGATAAGTACTTTGAGTACGATGAGGTTGAAGAAGACAAGAGAGTCATATTGGTTGTGACAAGGTTGAAAGGGCATGCATCCTTATGGTGGGATAGTGTGCAAGCTGAAAGAAGGAGTAAGAATAAGTCGTTGATAAAGAGATGGGATAGGATGGTAGAAAATATTAGGGCTAAGTTCTTGCCCAAAGATTGCCAGTTAATTCTGTATAGACAGGTACATAACCTTAGGAAAATATTGTTAATAGTGAGAGAGTACATTGAAGAATTATACAAAATAAACCTAAGGGAAGGATATGTGTAAGAATCAGTAGAGAAGGTTGCTATATATGTCAATGGTCTAAGGATGGATATCCAAGAAGAGATTAGCATGATATAACATAGAACAATGGATGAGGCATATCAATGTGCCTTAAGGGTAGAAGAAAAGATAGCAAGGAAGCATAGCTTCAACAGAGGTCGAGGTTCGACTAGAGGACGAGGACAAGCAGCTGGAAGAGGAAGATTCGGAGTCCAGAGGGGAGAGTTCAGTAACTCTAACCAGAAAGAGCAGCATGGTAGAGGAGGTGACTCTAGCAAAAGAGGACCTTACCAAGGAGGTAGAGGTAGAGGAAGAGCCAGAGGAACTGTTTATAGGTGTTACAAATGCAACCAGTTGGGGCATAGATCATTTGAATGTACAGAGAAGGAACTCGTAGAACCGAGAGGAGCCTATGTACCTTAGAATGAGCAAAAACAATAACAGTCGACAATGGATGAAGTTTTTCCAGATACAGGACAATCGTTGATGATGAATAAAGTCTTGTTGAAACCTGAGAAGGAGCAAGCAGAGCCTGCTCAAAGAAAATATTTATTCAGGACCATGTGTAAATTCCAAGGGAAGTGTTGTAAGATGGTGATTGACAGTGGGAGTACTAACAATATTGTTTCCATGGAGATGGTGGAGAAGCTAAGTTTGAAGAGGACCAAGCATCCTGTTCCATACAAAGTATCTTGGTTACATAAAGACATCAAATCCTGGTAAGTGAGCAGTGTGAAGTTGAATTCCAAATAGGTCCATACAAGGACAAGATTATGTGTGATGTTATGCCCATGTATGTTTGTCATATAATGTTAGGAAAACCGTGGCAATTTGATAAGAGAGTGACTCATGATGGTAGGAGTAACTGTCATAGTTTTGAGCAGAATGTGATAAGACATATACTTCACCCTTTGCAAGAAAGTGGTACCGTAGAACAGTCAGCACCCAAAGTTCGGATGCTATCAGGAAAAGAATATTTGCAACAGATTGAGAAGGAAGAGTTAATCTATGCTATGGTATGCAAACCGAGAGTGGTGACAATGAAGAATAACATGACAGATCTACCTGAGGAGATTCAGGAGATGATGAGTGAGTTTAGCTACATCATGGTCGATGATTTACCCATTGAGTTACCACCAAGGAGGGATATAAGTCATCAAATTGATTTTATTCCAGGAGCTAGTTTACCAAACAAGGCAGCATATAGGTTGAGACCTAAAGAGAATGAAGAATTGAGGAAATAGGTCCAAGGATTGTTGGACAAAGGATATCCCAAACTGATATAATAGGGAAGCAAACCCAGAAATTTGCATGCATGCAATTGCATGCAAATATGTGCCCTAGAAAAATACAGAGATGCTATAAAATAGGAGAAATCAATGCATCTACATACCCGTATATAGCTTAAATAAATAAGTTGCTGCTGGGAACCCAGAGGATGTGCTTACTTTGTCTCTGATCACAATGACATGGTGTGACTGTGAAACCCTCACGTTGGATGAATAATCAACCTCCCAGAATAACTGTTGAATGTAACCTGATGATAAACTAGTGTTGAACCTGTATGATCCAACCTGATGATGAACTAGGGCAGATAGTTTTCACTGCCAAAATACACCAGTTAGCTGAGCATGATCTCAACCCCAACTTAGCTTGCCAATCTCTCCAATTCGACTCCACAAATCAATTATCACATAAGTATATTCTCCATTCACTTTATCTTTCTTTTATAATCTTCAACTGCAAAAACCCTAACTTTTGACCTAATTAGGTCAGTTTAACTTCTAATTTGCAGTTGATTTGCATGCATGCACATGGAGACTTAATCGGGTGCATGCATCATTAAATAATGCTCAAGTGTCATGCATGCACATGGCCTTTGGCTCTAGTGGCCCTCTTCAACCCAATGGTGATATAATATTGATGCCCTAGATCTTCTGTAGATGGCATCAATCTTCAACTGATTCCCTGACTGTCAGTACCCGCTCGAACCCACAGGAATCACATAGGTTAGTGGGTTGGTCCTCAATGCCTAGGAAAAAGAGGACATTACAATCCAACCCACTCGAATTTGCTTGTCCTCAAGCAACTATAAAGCTGGGTGCTGTAATACCTATTCTGTCTCCCAAGTGGCCTCCTCTATAGGAATATCTTTCCATTGAACCAAGTAGTCTCTGATGATTTTGTTCTACGGTTTCCACTCTTGAACCTATAGTATTTGCTTCGGAATCATAATCAATTGCCTCTCATCACCAAGGGGGGGGGGGACTCTCAAATCCCCTATCTAGAGGTCAACCTGCTGGATGGTCTCCGAATACTGCTCGACATTATGTGGCCTTATCTGGTAGTTTCCTGAAGGTGACAAAACACTCTGCTGCTCCCTCAATATCCCCCTATTGGATTATTGCCTCCATCCTATGTGAAGTCACTGGAAGGGGAGGGTAGGTATTCATCCCTCTCAATACTACCTTCTGTCCCTCTGCTCCTGTGAACTCCATCTCCATGGTCTGGTAGTTTGTGGAACACTTCCCTAGGGAATACATCCACTAAACTCCTAATACCACCTTCATGTTAGGCACATCCACCACATAGAATGTCTCCATCACTGTATAATTCCCAAGTGTTACTATTAATTGAGGAATCCTTTGACTACAGTCCATGTTGTGACTTGCTGCGGCTACTGAAAACCCATCAAAACTCTCAGTCTGAATGTCTCTCCTTTTAACCCATGCGGCATCAATAAAGTTGTGGGATGCCCTGCCATCTATCGACACTCCCACTTTGTGGCCCTGTATGGTACCTCTAATTTGGACAGTGTGGAATCGAGGAACCCCTGTCATGGTAGCAATGGTACCTCTTGAGGGCGGCAACTCCCTAACTGTCTCTGGTGTCTCACTCTGCTCCTGATCCAGATAATCATCATCCTCCCCATTGTCAGAATAGGCCTCTATGTAGTAAGCCTTTCCCTTCCCTGAACATCTGTGACCTGGTACCCATGGCTCCTGGCAATTGAAACATAATTTTTTTCTTCTAAGGTCCTGTCAGGTATTATTGTCCATCCATTCTTTCTTGGGCCATTCTTTCTGGACGAGTTTCCTCTCTTCATCTTCAATAGGGGAATTGGGTTTGGGAGGAAGCCTAACCTTGGGTACTGCATCCTGTAAATATCTAGTCCGTCTGATGGCATCTGCTAGGGTGGTGGGCCTATAAGACTTGAACCATCCCCGTAAGGGTTCAGTGAGAGCCTTAGTGAACAACATAATCAACCTACTCTCTGATATATCTGTCACCGTGACTGTTATCCTCTAAAACTTTGAAATAAATGCATCTGCACTACCTATCTGCTTGAGCTGTTCCAGCTCTCTAAAGTGTACCTCAGGATCCTTCCGATCAAACCGCTCAATGAGCCTCTGTGTAAAACCTGGGTACGATGTGATGGTGTTGTGACCCAGTGTCACTAACCCATGATACCACCACTCATGTGCTTCTCCTTCCAAATGCAATGTAGCCAATTTAATTGCATCTGTCTCAATCATGGGGTTGAGCTGGAAGTATGTATCCAACTTCTGTACCCAATTCCTGGCTGGGCCACCCCAAGTGCCCTCAAAGGTAGGGATAGTCAGTTTCCCTACGGTGCGCTGTAACTCATAGTTCTGGGTAAATGGCCTATTGTAAGCTTTAGGTTTGTTCTTACTTTTAAAGTGGCATAAGTCAGTGAAGGTCATGGCTGAATGGAAGTCCTCTCCTAAAGCTCTATATTCTCTCATATAGGCACTCATGGGTTCTTTTTGGTTCTGCTTGTGCTAGAGGCACTATAGCTGGACTATCTAAGAATTGAGGCATGGTAGGTCAAAAGGTCTTGTGTATATGGGGATGGATCTGGATTTTGGTATATAAGTACTCCCTACCACTGCTGGTGGATACCCTATCACTGTTGGGAAATAAGGGACTGTGTGGGGTGGGCCCATTCTTCTCAGTTATTTGCCTGAAGGTGCTCATCATTTCTTTTTGCCCGGTAGTGAGTTCTTTTATGGCTTATATGAGACTATTGAAAGTTTTTCTATCATCATTGTCCATTGTTTCTTTTCCCTTTCCATACTGATACTCTTTGTCCCCCAAATCTATGTCCTCTAAGTCCTCTTCTCTATCTCTATTTCTCTGTCTCCTATGGCTAATGTTGTATGGGTATCCTAGATTCATTTATAATTTTTGCATGCCCACAGCTGGAAAGATTGATGACATATAATATTTCAGACTAAAAATGTAAATCAAATGTAACCACCGTACCTCCACGCCTAGTGAACCGGTCCTCTTATGAAGACTTTTGGACGAATTATTGTTTGCAACTACAGGCGGAAAAATACAACATACATTTTTCATGTGCTATCGGTACTTGAGATTTATGATCATGCTGGAGAGTGATGATCGTGATTCCATTCCAAAAAGAACACAGGATGGAGATCTATTTAGCGCAACTATCTGTGGACGAATGCCACCTTCAACAGGAACAACAATGGTCGACCAATTGGATCTACTTAGTGAACAAGTGAACATGTTGGTTGGGGAAGTTTCTCTTTCTACAAGCTCCCTGAAACGACTTTCTGAGCAGGTTTCCAGCAATCCAGATGATTTACAACTTCAAGCATAGATACAAAATATGAAGGATGAAATCCAAGAAAAAAAACGACAGATGCAGGTTCTTGAAAGACGCATGATTGGTTCCATTGAATCTTCTCCAAACCTGGCTAATATATTGGAAATGTCACCGACTATCTCAGAAGTTACAACTCAATTAAATGAAAAAACTTTTGAACTCGAGATCAAAACTGCCGATAACAGAGTACTTCAAGAGCAGCTGCAAGCTGAGATATCAGAGTTGAAAAGAAACATACCTGCACATCTGCATCTGCATGAAATATTGGAAATATCCAGGACCAAGGGATGTGTCTGTGCGTCTGCCTAGAACAAGGGATGATTTGGAGAAACAAGGGACAATTTCTAGCTCAGGAATGACAATCTCTAGCAGTGGGAATTCATCGTTTGAAAATTTGTGGGAGGCAGATAAATGCAGGGAATTGACGTGCTAAGCGGTGTTGGTAGCAGGACGAAGGACCACCAGTCATTGAGTGTTAACAACGATGTAGATGCAATGGAGATGACGACAACACTATCACCGGAGGAATTCTCATCCGATCGATCACAACTCCCTCATCAATGACTATTTTGTTCCTTTCTGGGATGGTGCCAATGATTATGATGAGAATATTGTATTGAGATATCTCAAACTGCAATCAACTAGGGACATGGGATGAATCCCAAGGAAAAAACAAATGGAAACCTGTCCATGGAGATGCGTTCAGGACCCCAAATAATGTAGGTCTACCTTTATTTAGCAGTCTGTCTCTCCACCATTCGCAACACCCTAGAAATTCGATTTAACTTCCACAAATATGGATTCCAAAATGAGGGTTTGGCCCTCACACACAGTTTCGACTTCACTCACATGAATTAGACCTTCCAACATTTAACTTTGGTCCTTAAGACAATTTTAGCTTCCCTAAAGAATCGGCCTTAGTAGCTCTGCTATGACTTATGATAAATTGCCAAATAAGCGCAATTAGAAACCCTGCTTGGATTCCCCTTCAGGCTGGAAAGATATTCAGCTCTGATACCACTGTAATATCCCAAACTGATATAATAGGGAAGCAAACCCCAAAATTTGCATGCATGCAAATATGTGCCCTAGAAAAATACGGAGATGCTATAAAATAGGAGAAATCAATGCATGTACATACCCGTATATAGCTCAAATAAATAAGCTGTTGTTGGGATCCCGGAGGATGTGCTTGCTTTGTCTCTGATCATGGTGACACGGTGTGACTGTGAAACCCTCTGGCTGGATGAATAATCAGCCTCCTGGAATAACTGCTGAATGTAACCTGATGATGAACTAGTGATGAACCTGTATGATCCAACCTGATGATGAACTAGGGAAAATAGTTTTCACTGCCGAAATACACCAGTTAGCTGAGCATGCACTCAACCCCAACTTAGCTCACCGAGCTCTCCAATTCTACTCCACAAATCAATTATCACATAAGTATCTTCTCCATTGAATTTATCTTTCTTTTATAACCTTCAACTGCGAATACCCTAACTTTTGACATAATTAGGTGAGTTTAACTTCTAATTCGCAATTGACTTGCATGCATGTGCATGGAGACTTAATTGGGTGCATGCATCATTAAATAATGCTCAAGTGTCATGCATGTAGGTGGCCTTTGGCTCTAGTGGCCCTCTTCGACCCAATGATGATATAATATTGATGCCCTAGATCTTCTATAGATGGCATCAGTCTTCAGCTGATTCCCTGACTGTTAGTACCCACTCGAACCCACAGGAATCACATAGGTTAGTGATTTAGTCCTCAATGCCTAGGAAAAAGAGGACATTACAGTCCTCCCTGCTTGAATTTGCTTGTCCTCAAGCAACTGTAAAGTTGGGTGCTGTAATACCTATTTTGTCTCCCAAGTGGCCTCCTCTATAGGCAGATCTTTCCATTGAACCAAGTAGTCTCTAATGATTTTGTTCTGTGGTTTCTGCTCTCGCACCTCTAGGATGTGCTCCGAAATCGGAATCAATTGCCCCTCGTCACCAAGGGGGGCAACTCTTAAATCGCCTATCTAGAGGTGGACCTGCTGGAAGGTCTCCGAATACTGCTAGACGTTGTGTGGCCTTATCTGGTGGTTTCCTAAAGGTGACAAAACACTATGTTGCTCCCTCAATATCCCCCTGTCGGAGTACTGCCCCCATCCTATGTGATGTCATTGGCGGGGGAGGTAGGTATTCATCCCTCTAAATACTACCTTCTGTCCCTCTACTCCTGTGAACTCCATCTCCATGGTCTGGTAGTTTGTGGAATACTTCCCTAGGGAATACATCCACTGAACTCCTAATACCACCTTCATGTCAGGTACATCCACCATGTATAATGTCTCCATCACTGTATAATTCCCAAGTGTTACTGTTAATTGAGGAATCCTCTGACTACACTCCATGGTGTGACTTGCTGCAGCTACTAAAAACCCATCAAAAATCTCAGTCGGAATGTCTCTCCTTTTAACCGATGCAGCATGAATAAAGTTGTGGGATTCCCCACCATCTATCTACACTCCCACTCTATGGCCCTGTACGGTACCTCTGATTCGGAGAGTGTGGAATATAGGAACCCCTGTCATGGTAGCAATGGTACCTCCTGAGGGCGAAAACTCCCTAACTGTCTCTAGTGTCTCTCTTTGCTCCTGATCCAAATAATCATCATCCTCCCCATTGTCAGAATAGGCCTCTATGTAGTAAGCCTTTCCCTTCCCTGAACATCTGTGACCTGGTACCCATGGCTCCTGGAAATTGAAACATAATTTTTTTCTTCTAAGGTCCTGTCAGGTATTATTGTCCATCCATTCTTTCTTGGGCCATTCTTTCTGGACGGGTTTCCTCTCTTCATCTTCAATAGGGGAATTGGGTTTGGGAGGAATCCTAACCTTGCGTACTGCATCCTGTAAATCTCTATTCCGTCTGATGGCATCTGCTAGGGTGGTGGGCCTATAAGACTTGACCCATCCCTGTAAGGGTTTAGTGAGAGCCTTAGTGAACAACATAATCAACCTACTCTCTGATATATCTGTCACCATGACTGTTATCCTCTGAAACTCTGAAATAAATGCATCTGCACTACCTATCTGCTTGAGCTGTGCCAGCTCTCTAAAGTGTACCTTAGGATCCTTCCGATCAAACCGCTCAATGAGCCTCTGTGTAAAATCTGGGTACGATGTAATGGTGTTGTGACCCTGTGTCACTAACCCGTGATACCACCACTCATGTGCTTCTCCATCCAAATGCAAGGTAGCCAATTTAATGGCATCTGTCTCAATCATGAGGTTGAGCTGGAAGTATGTATCCAACTTCTGTACCCAATTCCTGGCTAGGCCACCTCGAGTGCCCTCAAAGGTAGGGATAGTCAGTTTCCCTACGGTGCGCTGTAACTCATAGTTCTGGGTAAATGGCCTATTGTAAGCTTTGGATTTGTTCTTACTTTTAAAGTGGCAGAAGTCAGTGAAGGTCATGGCTGAATGGAAGTCCTCTCTTAAATCTCTATATTCTCTCAGATAGGCACTCATGGGTTCTTCTGGTTCCGCTTGTGCTAGAGGCACTACAGCTGGACTATCTAAGAATTGAGGCATGGTAGGTCAGAAGGGCTTGTGTATATGGGGATGGCTCTACATGTTGGTATATAAGTACTCCCTACTACTGTTGGTCGATACCTTATCATTGCTGGGAAATAAGGGACTGTGTGGGGTGGGCCCATTCTTCTCAGTCATTTGCCTGAAGGTGCTCATCATTTCTTTTTGCCCAGTAGTGAGTTATTTTATGGTTGATATGAGACTATTGAAAGCTATTCTATCATCATCGGCCATTATTTCTTTTCCCTTTCCAGACTGATACTCTCTGTCCCCCAAATCTATGTCCTCCAACTCCTCTTCTCTATCTCTATTCCTCTGTCTCCTGTGACTAATGTTGTATGGGTATCCTAGATTCATTTATAATTTTTGCATGCCCACAGCTGGCAAGATTGATGACATGTAATATTTCAGACTAAAAATGTAAATCAAATGTAACCACCGTACCTCCACGCCTAGTGAACCGGTCCTCTTATGCAAACTTTTGGATGAATTCTTCTTTGCAGCTACAGGAAGAAAAATACAGCATACATTTTTCGTGTGCTACCGGTACTTGAGAGTTATGATCATGCTGGAGAGTTATGATCATGATTCCTTTCCAAAAAGAACACAGGCTGGAGATCTATTTAGCGCAACTATCCGTGGATGAAGGCCACCTTCAATAGGAACAACAATGGCCGACCAATTGGATCTACTTAGAGAACAAGTGAAGATGTTGGCTGGGGAAGTTGCTCTTTGTACAAGCTCCCTGAAATGGCTTTTTGAGTAGGCTGCCAGCAATCCAGATGATTTACAACTTCAAGCACAGATGCAAAATCTGAAGGATGAAATCTAGGAAAAAAAACGACAGATGCAGGTTCTTGAAAGATGCATGATTGGTTCCATTGAATCTTGTCCAAACCAGGCTAATATATTGGAAATGTCACCGACTATCTCAAAAGTTATAGCTCAATTAAATGAAAGAACTTATGAACTTGAGATCAAAACTGTCGATAACAGAGTAATTCAAGAGCAGTTGCAAGCTGAGATATCAGAGTTGAAAAGAAACATACCTGCACATCTACGTCTGCGTGAAAGATTGGAAATATCCAGGACCAAGGGATGCTTATGCGCATCAGCCAAGAACAAGGGATGATTTGGAGAAACAGGGACAATTTCTAGCTCGAGAATGACAATCTCTAGCAGTGGGAGGTCATCGTTTGAAAATTTGTGGGAGGCAGAAAAATGCAGGGACTTGACGTGATGGGCGGTGTTGGTAGCAGGATGAAGGACCACCAGTGACTGAGTGTTAACAATGACATAGCTACAACGGAGATGATGACAACACTATCACCGGAGGCGCTCTCATCCGATCGATCGCAACTCGCTCATTAATGACTTTTTTGTTCCTTTTTGGGATGGTTCCAATGATTATGATGAGAATCTTGTATTGAGATATCTCAAACTACAATCAACCTGGGACATGGGATGAATCCCAAGGAAAAACCAGATGGAAACGTGTCCATGGAGATGCGTTTAGGACCCCAATTAATGTAGGTCTACCTTTATTTGGCAGTCTGTCTCTCCACCATTCGTAACTCCCTAGCAATTCGATTTAACTTCCACGAATCCGGTTTCCACAATGAGAGTTTGGCCCTCACGCACAGTTTTGGCTTCATTCACATGAATTGGACCTTCCAACATTTAAATTTGGTCCTTAATCCAATTTTAGCTTCCCTAAATAATCGGCCTTAGCAGCTCTTCTATGACTTATGATAAATCGCCAAATAAGCACAATTAGAAACCCTGCTTGGATTCCCCTTCAAGCTGGAAAGATCTTCAGGTCTGATACCACTGTAATATCTCAAACTGATATAATAGCGAAGCAAACCCCGAACTTTGCATGCATGCAAATATGTGCCCTAGAAAAATACGGAGATGCTATAAAATAGGAGAAATCAATGCATGTACATACCCATATATAGCTCAAATAAATAAGCTGCTGCTAGGATCCCGGAGGATGTGCTTGCTTTGTCTTTGATCACAGTGACACGGTGTGACTGTGAAACCCTCTGGCTGGATGAATTATCAACCTCCCGGTATAACTGTTGAAAGTAACCTAATGATGAACGAGTGCTAAACCTGTATGATCCAACCTGATGATGAACGAGTGCTAAACCTGTATGATCCAACCTGATGATGAACTAGGGAAAATATTTTTCACTGCCAAAAGACACCAGTTAGCTAAGCATGCGCTCAACCCCAACTTAGCTCGCCAAGCTCTCCAATTCGACTCCACAAATAAATTATCACATAAATATCTTCTCCATTCACTTTATCTTTCTTTTATAACCTTCAACTGTGAAAACCCTAACTTTTGACCTAATTAGGTCAGTTTAACTTCTAATTTGTAGTTGACTTGCATGCATGCACATGGAGACTTAATCGGGTGCATGCATCATTAAATAATGCGCAAGTGTCATGCATGTAGGTGGCCTTTGGCTCTGGTGGCCCTCTTCGACCCAATGGTGATATAATATTGATGCCCTAGATCTTCTATAGATGGCATCAATCTTCAACTGATTCCTTGACTGTCAGTACCCGCTTGAACCCACAGGAATCACATAGGTTAGCGTGTTGGTCCTCAATTCCTAGGCAAAAGAGGACATTACACTATGGTATGCAAACCGGGAGTGGTGACAATGAAGACTAACATGACAAATCTACCTGAGGAGATTCAGGAGATGATGAGTGAGTTTAGTGACATCGTGATGGATGATTTACCCAATGAGTTACCACCAAGGAGGGATATAAGTCATCAAATTGATTTTATTCCAGGAGCTAGTTTACCAAACAAGGCAGCGTACAGGTTGACACCTCAAGAGAATGAAGAATTGAGGAAACAGGTCTAAGGATTGTTGGACAAAGGATTGGTCCATGAGAGTTTGATTCCATGTGCAGTACCTGCAACACTGACACCAAAGAAGGATGGCGAGTGGAGGATGTGTACTGACTCCAGAGCAATTAACAAGATTACCATCAGATATATATTTCCATTACCAAGGATGGATGACATGATGGAATTCCTAAGTGGGGCAATGTGCTTTTCAAAACTAGATTTGAAGAGTGGGTATCATTAGATTAGGATCGGAGAAGGAGATGAGTGGAAGACAGCCTTTAAGACAAATGAGGGGTTGTATGAGTGGTTGGTCATGCCATTCCGATTGTCCAATGCACCAAGCACTTTTATGAGATTGATGAGTGAAGTATTGATGCATTTCATAGGTAAGTTTGTGATAGTTTACCTTGATGACATTTTTGTTTTCAGCCAAACAAAAGAAGAGCATATGAAGCATCTGAGATATGTTTTAGAAAGGCTACAACAGGAAAAGTTGTTGATAAATGTGAAGAAGTGTACATTCATGAAACCAGAACTATTATATTTAGGTTTTGTTATCTCAAGAGATGGGTTGAAGATGGATCTAGAAAAGGTGCTAGCAATCATTTATTGGCCTTCACCTAGGAACATATTTGAGGTAAGAAGCTTTCATGGATTGGCAAGTTTTTATAGGAAATTTATAAATAATTTCAGTGGTATTTGTGCATCTATTGTCGAGACAATCAAGAGGGACAGACAACCATTTCAATGGACAACATATGTTGAAAGGAGTTTCCAATTCTTGAAGAAGAAGATCATGGAACAACCAGTATTGAAATTGCTAGACTTCAAACACCCTTTCTAAGTAAAGTGTGATGCCAGTGGGGTAGCAATCGGAGTTGTACTCAGTCAGGAGGACATGATTATAACATATTTCAATGAGAAGCTGAATGATGCAAAGCATAAGTATTCATCTTATGACAAGGAGTTTTATGCTATTGTTCAAGCAATGAAGCATTGGAGACATTATCTAATGCCTAGAGAGTTTGTGTTATATTCTGATAACCATGCATTATAGTACATTATGTAGAAACCTAAGTTGAACCTGAAACATGTCAAGTGGGTTGAGTTCTTACAGAGATTTACCTTTGTGTTGAAACACATAAGTGGACAATCAAACAGAGTAGCTAATGCCTTAAGTAGAAGACTGTTGATTATGAAAGAGAATCATATCCAAGTCTTGGGATTTGAGCATTTGAGAGATTTGTATGAGAATTACATTGATTTCTAGGAAGCTTACAGGGCATGTAAGAATCCAGTGGAGGTGGACATAGAGCCATGGATGGAGTATGCACTACAATATGGTTTACTCTTTAAAAATAGTAAAATGTGTATACCAAAGTGTTCCATGAGAGAGAACTTGATACAGGAAAAACACAATGGATGTATGGCAGGTCAGTTTGGAAGTGATAAAACCTTTGGACAGTTGGGTCATTTCTATTTTTGGCTAAGGATGAGGTCTGAAGTTGAGAAGTTTGTAAGCAGATGCAGAGTATTCCAACCTGCGAAAGGGAGAAGCCAGAAAACAGGGTTGTATACACCATTGCCTATTCCAACTATGCCTTAGGATTCTGTGAGTATGGATTTCATTTTGGGTTTTCCAAAAACTCAGAAGGGACATGATTCTATATTTGTAGTTGTTGATAGATTCATTAAGATGGCACATTTAATTCCATGCTACAAGACTAGTGATGCCACACACATTGCTAACTTGTTTTTCAATGAAGTTGTGAAACTACATGGTTTACCTAGAAGCATTGTATCAGACAGAGATGTGAAGTTCACAGGCCATTTCGGGAGGACCTTGTGGAAGAAGTTGGGTACCAGACTGCACTTCAGTTCAACATATCACCCACAGTCTGATGGCCAGACATAGGTAGTTAATAGGAGTCTGGGGAACATTTTGAGAAGTATGATTGGAGAAATTCCTAAGCAGTGGGACAGAGTATTAGCTCAAGCTGAGTTTACTTATAATGATTCACCAAACAAAAGCATGGGGATGAGTCCATTTCAAATTCTGTATGGAATGCATCTAAGATGGGTATGTGAACTTCGTGACTTAGGTCAAATGGAGAAGAGGAGTGTTGATGGAGAAGAGTTTGTTGCAATGATCAGTGAACTGCAGGAACAAGTGAAAGCAAGGTTACAGCATAGTAACACCAGTTACAAGGCTAGAGCAGATTCCAAAAGGAGAGAGAAGAACTATGAAGTAGGAGATTTGGTCTTGGCATATCTAAAGAGAGACAAATTTCCAAAAGAAGAGTATAACAAGCAGAAGATGAATAATATTGGACCCTGCAGGATACTTAGAAAATTCTCAGCAAATGCATATGAGTTAGAGATGCCTACTGGAGTGGGTATTTCACCAATCTTTAATGTTTCATATCTATATCATTATGTAGCAGGTGACACTGGAACCTTTACAGAAAGTGAAGATCCTATTGAAGACTTACAATGGGTGGGGTAGATGCCTGTGGCACAACCATTGGAAGTTGAGGCCATTCTGGACACTAAAATGGTAAAGAGTACAAGAAAGAAAGACTACCTGGAGTATTTGGTCAAGTGGAAGAAATGACCAACAAAGGATTCTACTTGGATGAGCGCTGAAGAGTTGGAAGCCAAGGGTTTCACTGTAGCTGATCTAATGAACAGGGGTTCATAATTTTCACCCTTGCGAGTCTGATGCAAGAGCATCGTTTCATGCCAGCAATGTGATGAGTTGGTCACATGCTATGGCATCTTTTGTTGTTTTGCTGAGTCATAGTTAGTTAGCACCTATAGGAGTGATTGCGCATCATGACTCCCTACGTGGAGATCAAGCATGGTTGGTTTGTTTGTTTTGGACATAGACATTTTCATCATGCTCTATTTTCTGTTTGTTTTCAGTTGCAGGACCACTCGAGTTGTAGGCGGTTACATTTTAGGTTAAATAGATAGCTTAGGGAAGGGAGAACGGTTCTGCTCTTCAGTATTAGAATTTTGAGTTGCAGAGAAATGGAAAGACCAATGTTTGATTCCGATTGTAAATATTTTAATAGATTAAAGAAGAGAGTCGACTGTGTGTTAGTGTGTTTGCTTAATAGAGGATTAACTATGTGTTTGAAGAGTATTTAGCCTAGTTTCATTTACTGTTTTTAACTGTGAATCCGTGAAGGGCCAACTTCAGAGGTTTCCTAAACATCTATGTATTTATGTAAGATCGTTGATTCATGCATGAAAATGTTGTTAGAATAGTTCAAATATTTTGTAAATGCATGCATAGAAGAGTTAGGCTAATTAATCCTAGAGATTGTAGGATGGATTGATCAATTCCATGATCAATCGATGCAGCACGTAGATTCTATTCCTTAACTAGTTTTTGTAGAAAATGAAAGGCGAATATTGAGTCTGCAGACGAAGATCGAACGATCCAGGAGAGATCTGCAATGGAATTTGCAAGGGCGATAACGGGTCTACACGGATCTGTGAGATCCGCATCAAAGAGTAAATTGACGGTCGGGGAGAAGGCCGCAAAGATCTGATGGTTGGAAATATTGTGGAGGAAAAGTTGAGGGAGGAAAGTTGTGGGGGAGCAACTTTGGAGAGTTGACATCCCACAACCCGCTTGTGAAAAAGATGTTGTGGAAGGAAAGTTGCGGGGAAGCAACTTTGGAGAATTGACATCCCGCAACCCACTTGCAGAAAAGTTGTTCCAGAAGGAAAGTTGTGGGGGAGAAGCTTTGGGGAGTTGACATCCCACTTTCGGAAACTCTGTTGTGGGAACGCTGGTGCGGATGCAGAATTGCGGGGAGGCAATTTCAGCAGAGAATTTGGCCGAGGGATCAATTTAGCAGTCCCGCTAAGTGTAGGAGCCACTAGATCCTGGAGGTGATGGTTGGGTTGGCTGTGGTTGATCTAACCCTGCGCCAAGATGGTTGGACTCCAAGTATTCTATCAACCTTATCAGCTAGGATTGCAGGGATTTAGTTAGGGTTTCACAGCTCCGTGGTTTGCTTCATATTATGCTTCCTGGGATTCAATCAACATTCTTAATTTGATTGTGGGTTTGGGTTATCGAAGGATTCATTTAACTCTGGACTATATTGGTGGGTTTGGGTAGTATTCAATCAAATTTTTACTTAATTGTTGGGTTTTCCAATGACTTGAATTGAAGGATTCAATTAACCTTTTACTTTATTTTTGGTTTTTCCAATGACTTGAATCCACATTTGAGTTATAGTTAGGTATGTGAAACGATTATGAATAGTTATCAAATTTAAGTAATTAGAGGAAAGGTCCGACCATTCACTATCTAATCTCAACATGGTGCATAATCAATATACACTGGTAAATTTCATTTAATTAATTCTTTATTTACATGTTATGCTTTTTTTAATTTACATAGTGTTGGAGAAAAAAAAATTCAAGAGATTTTGTTTACAATTTAAATGTGTAATCTATCACGTAAGTTTAATTTAAAAATTAATTATCATATTATATATATATATCGGTAAACATAAGAATTTTTTGTTGGAATCCTTTAAATAGAGATAAACAAAGACAAATAGATAAGTCTGAATGTATATCTTTCAATAAAATTATACACATATAAATACAATAAGATATGATCCTTGGATTAATATTCTAAGAAGTCTCTTGGACTTCAATGTGACGTTTCGTATTCACCTATGATGAATGTGAATATTAAATACACTAAACCTTTTACCTTAACCCTAAAGGATTGTGTTTCCAACATTCCCCCTTTTAATCAAAAGGGGTGTTTGTGAAACCAAGAATCTTTTTGAAAGAAAGATTAAATATGGTAGTGGGAAATCGCCAATGGTTGAACCTATCACTGAAGTGTTACTTATATTGGTGGTTTTGGGACGACCACAAACCAATGGGTAACATAGGTTGATGTCTTCTACTAAATGGTGGCTTTGGATGACCATAAACTTGGTATATTGTAGTTTAGGATGGCCACAAACCAATGGTTAGTAAAATTTGACGACTTCTACTAAATGGTAATTTTAGGGTGACCACAAACCAATGGCATATGGTAGTTTAGGATGACCACAAACCTAGTTAGTTGAAGTTGATGTCTTCTAGTGAATGATGGTTTTAGATGACCACAAACCAATTGGTGGTTTTAGGATAACCACAAACCAAGCTGCAAATGGTGTTTTAGGATGACCACAAATCTAGTTGGCAAAAGTTGATGTCTTCTTTGAAATAATGGTTTTGGAAGACCACAAACCAAGTGGTGGTTTAAATATCACCACAAATTAGGTTATTAGAAGTTAATGTCTTCTACTAAATGGTGGTTTTCGATAACCAGAAACATAGTGTTCAGGTACACAGATTCCAACTTGATGATGACCTCGAATTTCATTTTGTTTACCAAACACAGATTCCAACTTTTCCCAAGCTTTATCAGGTTCATCAATTCCAGATATGTGGAATCACAAATCAATAGAGATTGACATCCCAATCAATCCACGAGCTTCATCACATCTATTTTCCCATTTTATTTTCTTATCATCATCAGTGGGTTCTGTTTCTTTCCCTAGGTAATTCTGAAAAGCCCCCTACTATGTAGAACATCTTCCATACGAGATTTCCATGAGAAATAGTTAGAACTGGTAAGTAGAATATCACAAGGGGTGGCCATAATGTAAAATAATGGTTGTAAAAACAGAAACTAACTGTATGGATGCAAGGAGCTTGAAAAATTAGGCTTTTTAAAAAAAACGACACTGAAAAATGATTCCGAATGATGAAGTTATGCTTAGTCAAAGAAAATGTTGAAGATGTCCCCAATAGTGACATGGCAGATATTAACTTGACCAACTAAAAAAAAAGAATGTCCTTCTTTCCAAAATGAACCTTTGACAATCACTTACAAGAAAGTTGTTTTTAAGTGAATCACTTTTGTAAAATAAGTGATGTTCACTTTTACAATAATGATACTTTAAATAGTGCGGCAATAAAAAACTTAAGTGACTTACTTTTTATTTTATTTTATTTTTAAGTGAGAAGCACTTTTACAATAAAGTAACTTAAAAATAGAAATTGCATGCACTATTAAAAAATAACTTAATAAGACTTGAACTCAAGACCTATTAAGGAATAAAGCAATTTTGGACCAAGTGAGCTATGTTTAAAAGATAAGTAAAAGAACGGAATGAGGAAGGTTTTTTTTTTACTCTTCTCTCTCGGTTTTCGTGCTTACTTCTTTTTCCTGCAAATCACACCACAAACCGAAAAACAAAAAAAACTTTTCCATACTTGTGGGGTTAGATCTCGTTAGCTTACCCGGAAAGTCTATGTTTTCTCTCTGTTTCTGATTCGCCCGATCGCACAAGGTGCACGACAAAGAGCATACGCAGCCAAGAAAATCCTTTCCCTTTATGTTTCTGATTCGTCGTGATTGCGCAAGGTGCACGGAAAAGAGCACATGCAGAAAGGGAAGGAAACAATCCGAGACTAAAAACAATAAATATCTAACTAATAAAACTGATAAACATGTGAGAGATTTAAAAAATAAAAATAAAAGCAAATCCGTCATTATAACATTATACCTTCAGATTTGCTGAAATGGGTGTTTCTGGATCAAACGGAAATGATTTTCGATGAAACAAAAACTATTTTCCAATGGAAACGGCACTATGGACACAATGGAATAGCTCCCACATGCTACAAATGCACAAAAACTCCAAAACCAGAATCCCTTTCAAAGTTTCGGCAACAACGATTCCAGATCTAGATCACAAACGGAAGCGGCTCTTGATAAACACTCTGATACCATGTTCGGGTACATAGGGTACTCCCAAAATACCGAACACCAAGAAAATCCACTCACAAAAACAGATCACAGATCAACACACCGATATTTTAACATGGTTAAAACCCTCGAGAGGGAAATAGTCCATGGCCTTGGTGAAATAGGTACTTGGAGCAATTTATTATGCAAAAGAAAGGAAGCTACAAATGAGCTTCTCATAATCGATCAACTAGCCAAGGACCCTCCATGCTCTTTAAATAGAGATCATGGACCAATCGAGTGTTAAGCCACATATCAATGGTGGGTATGATCTAAGAGAAGTTGAACCGTCAGATCACTTTATGTCTAGAACATATCGTGACCGTCGGATTAAAATATTTACAAATGCATACTAATTCATACGAAAGAAACACACTTTACCTAACAGATATATTACACAAGTTGATCTTAACTAACTCCTAAGTGTCTAAATATCCTAACACATAGTAAATGATGGTTTAGGATGACCATAAACTTGGTTATCATAAACTGATGTCTTCAACTAAATGGTGGTTTTAAGTGACCAAAAACCAAGTGGTGGTTTTAGTATGATCACAAACCAATGGATGCTCTAGAACATGGATTTATTTTTGTCTCCTAGATATATCTTTGACTCTCGCTTTGGCTCTAGCTCAAACCTTTGGCTAGTGACATCAGTTTTGGCTATGGCTTAAGCTCACTTGTTCCCACAATACTTAAGTTTGCTTAGTGAGAAATATGTTTGATTGATAGAACTTCAAAACTTAAATCCTGGCTTTCAATCCATGATATTCCCCCCTGTCAAGCACAAGGTGAGAAGCATGAAGAATTTCTATTGCAAATTGTGTAAAAACACGAGATTGAATTCTTTGATATGAATGATATGTCTTCTTGGTTTTTTATGAATATCGTCAATAATTAATCTACCCAAAGTGAATATTTAATGTTGCATGATTCTACAGTGTTGAAAATTTATTTGAAGAATGATTATGCTTACCACAATACTGATATGGATGGAGATCGAAACATTGATCCTGTCAATGGTCAATTTGATGACAATGTTGGCACTGACGTTGAACTAGAATGTAACATTCCCTCAGAACACAACCAGAAAATGTGAAGCGTAAGTAAAATGGCACTGTAAGTGAAAATCCTAGACTCATCAAAGTTATATATGAAATTTAATTATGCTAGGAGACTAAAAGCATGTGCGACTAAAACGATGATTGGGAACGAATTCCGCTAGGGGAAGAGGAGAAAAATATTGGGGAGCCTTGGCAACCCGGTTGATGACTTTTTAGCATCATCTTGAAACCTGCGAGTCCAGATTAACTGCGAGCAACTTGTGTATCACTTGCTTAAGTAAATGACTAAACGACTATCCTAAAGAACAAACTAATACTTTAAATCCAATTATTAACCTTTGGCACTTGAATTTTGTATTAAACATATAAATAGTTGTAAAATAAACTAATTATTTAGTTGAAAACCTCCGAGATAAGAGGATGCCTTCAGAGTTCCCTATCATGAAGGATTTACCAAGTAAAATAAATACCTTTGACGGAAGGGAAAACCTTGCTTTTTCTTTCATTGTTGATTAATGTAAAGATCTGGATTTATTTTAATGGAAATCTGAATAACGTGTCATCTGCGATCTGGTTCAATTTTGTATGAATGATTCCTGTCCAGCTTTGAGGATGGTATGCGTTTGAAGGAAACCAAAAGAGAAAAGATGAGCTGTGTGCTTTTTTCGCACATGGATCTGGGTATAGATATGTGGGTTGAGTGCATGGATCCAACGTGTGGAAATCGAATCGCTAAGTTAATAACAAGGTTTGTTTTGTATATTATAGTTTTATAGATCTTCTCTCTCAGAGTACAGATCCATTATGTATGGCCCTAAAATCGCTATACAATTCGATAGGATCTGACTTATATTTTATAGAATTCATGAGTATGATTTCAAAGTACCAAACATGTTTTTGTGTGTCACAAAGTATAGAACCAACATATGTCTTGTAAATCTATCGAAATCGTTAAGTATTGTAGGGAAATTGTAGGGCATGTACCTCATAGAGCCAATGAATGCAGTTTTCAATTTATCATTTCATTTTAGGCATTAAATGGCTATGCATCATATAAGTTTGTAAGGATAGCATATGCTATGAAACTTGCATTAGTCCAACAAAAGTATATTATAGGATTATACTTTTAGTATTTTGATAATATGATCCTTGTGTATTGGAAACCTTTCCATGAAATAGTATATGTTATGAAACTTGCATTAGTCCAATGAAAGTATATTATAGGATTATAGGTTTAGGATTTTGATAACAGGATCCTTGTGTATTGGAAACTTTTTCATAAAATAGTATGTTATGAAACCTACATTAATCAAATAAAAGTATATTATAGGATTATACCTTTAGGATTTTGATAATAGGATCCTTGTGTACATTAATCAAATAAAAATATATTATAGGATTATACCTTTCAGATTTTGATAATAGGATCCTTGTGTACATTAATCAAATAAAAGTATATTATATGATTATACCTTTCAGATTTTGATAATAGGATCCTTGTGTACATTAATCAAATAAAAGTATATTATAGGATTATACCTTTAGGATTTTGATAATTGGATCCTTGTGTATTGGAAACCTTTCCATGAAATAGTATATTATGAAATTTGCATTAATAAAAAAATATATATACTTTTAGGATTTTGATAATAGGATCCTTGTGCAAATGAGGGTATGTGATATATAACCTAAATCATGGGTATGAGGGTTATACCTGTAAGACCTAGCAATACTCCATGTCAAAGTTCTTACCATTATTTTGTGTGCATACTATAGTCATGTGGACTGAAGCTTGATGGCTTCGTATAACAACTGGTGGATACTTTGGTTCGACATAGAGTTAGATTTGAAAAATGACTTAACCAGTATATTTAGGAGTTAAAAGTCTCCCAAATATTAGTGGATTCGTCACCCAGCTCGGGGGTGGCTTTAGACAGAGAAAAATACATCAAATAAAGATTACGGTTGTGAGAAAAGTCGTACACACGTTTTCAGTCGCCCAAGCTCAAAGGAAGTACTCTTAACAATTAGTTTTGTTTATGGATGTAATTTACCTTGTATATAAGATTTATGCTCTTGGATTTATGGTTCTAATATGCATGTTAAGTTACATAAAGTGGTGGTTGCAGGAGCTGCTTTACAATGGTGGAATAGTTCTCGAATGATAAGTGTAAAATGAATTTGTTGTATAGGTGCATATTCCCTAGTTAGTTTTTTCTATCATATGCAATGTGTTTAACTTTTTTGTCTGTCCCACTCTAGACTCATGTGTCGTCTTGGATGGTTTCTCCCAAGAATAGAAGTACAAGGATGGTACCTTGTTATGAGGAATGTCAGCGACCTTTAAAAGAAAGGGTTAATGTGAATTTTCTATCCCAATCGAGGGATAGTCTAGCGACCAATGAAACGGTCGTATCTATCTTAAAATTCAATAAGATTCGCTTATATTAGAGTGACTGTAGTTTGACGATCCTTAATTGCAACAAAGTATGATTATGTATTTGAGGTATAAAGTTATTACCATTATTTTTGGTACTAGTATGGTCATTGGTATATCTCTATTATCAACTACTCAAGGGAAATTAATCAAATTGATTTACAGTTATGTATATGAATAGATGAAAATGATAGTAGTGTTTACAATTATGTGATTTCACACTCTCGTGAGACTAACATAGTTGACTTGTGTGGATATAGTAAAAGAGAAAAATTTACCCCATTTTCTCAGGATTTACATTGAGGAATTTGAGGTCTGTTACATAGAATAGGTTAATATTAATCTTCTTGAAGGAATCCATGTCTTTGAAACTGAATTGGTTTAGAATAATCTGAGATATGAAAAGTCAAATCATTATCATATCCAATATATGTTATTTGTTTTTTGTTCTCGATTTCTTCCCAAGGTCTGATAATGGGCTTGGAAAGATTACCCTAAACATGTTCATGATAGGCTTTATCTTTAGCATCTGACATTGTTTCACTAAAATGATACTATGTTGAAAGCTAAAAGAATCATTATCAAATTCGATTGAAAGAGAGGGTTGGTATGAACAAGAACTAATCTAGAATGTTTAATCCTTTGTTGTATTCCATCATGTTGGAGTTGTGATTGAGTCTAGAGGAGGTCTACTTTGGCTTGTTAATTTTGAAAACAAGTTAACACACATTAGAGAGTTCTTTTGTTGATTGTGAGTGAATCATCAATGACAATGAATATTAGAGTGTTAAGTGCCTCTAATATTTCTTCATTTCAATCCATTTAAAAAACTAATTGAGACCTCAAAGGGCTTCTTGCAACTCCACCCTTTAACAATAAGACTCAATAATTGAAATCCGACCTTAGAAAATGAAGGGTGTCAGTTTGTACTGAGAATTCACATGATACAATTCAACTTAACTTTGAATTCACACTCTCAAAAAATTATTTCAAATTCCAAAATACAAGAGAGCTTACAAAATCATTGTTTGCAAGGTACAATTTAATATTGATGTTGAAGTTGAATTGATCCTCAAAAAATAACTTTTTACCTCTATGAAAATAATGTAAATCTATCCTTAGTCAATTTTATTAAGTTGCTATCATTTAGACAAAAATGACATTAAATTGATTCTTGCAATGCCAAAGACTCTTAAGTTTCACTTTCGGGACAACGACCTTCTCAATGTTTAAGGTCCCTAATGGTCATAATCCCAAAGTAAGCATGAGCTCAATCAAAAGGATTTCTTCCCTTGACAAGCAATTATGATCCATTAACAAAAGAAGGCATCTCAAGATTTACTATGAACAAGCCAAGGTGGAAAAACTCTATCTTTGCAAAATTGGATTCCTTCTGTGCTCTATCGATTCTTCAAATAGAGAGTTTTACACTTTACAATGTAAAAAAAAAGAGTAGAGTTATGTGTGCACAATTCTTGGTTGTGTATCCACTTGTAATAATGTTCAAAATGGGAAAACTCACTATAAAACTCCGAGTTAGCATCAATTGTCCTCCAACATCCTCTAAGGTGTCTCTCTTGCGACATGAGAAAACTAAGGACCTTCTCAATGTTTAAGGTCCCTTATGGTCATAATCCCAAAGTAAGCATGATCTCAATCAAAAGGAT
Organism: Pseudotsuga menziesii; assembly: GCA_001517045.1. Lineage (NCBI taxonomy): Eukaryota > Viridiplantae > Streptophyta > Pinopsida > Pinales > Pinaceae > Pseudotsuga > Pseudotsuga menziesii. The sequence goes on along the minus strand of LPNX010495447.1, from coordinate 566,356 downwards.
TTCTTCCCTTGACAAGCAATTATGATCCATTAACAAAAGAAGGTATCTCAAGATTTACTCTGAACAAGCCAAGGTGGAAAAACTCTATCTTTGCAAAATTGGATTCCTTCTGTGCTCTATCGATTCTTCAAATAGAGAGTTTTACACTTTACAATGTAAAAAAAAAGAGTAGAGTTATGTGTGCACAATTCTTGGCTGCGTATCCACTTGTAATAATGTTCAAAATGGGAAAACTCATTATAAAACTCCGAGTTAGCATCAATTGTCCTCCAACATTCTCTAAGGTGTCTCTCTTGCGACTTGAGAAAACTAAAGAATACTTATGTACACTCTTCAATATTTGGAAGCACAAATAACTACAAAAAGAAAACATATGGGTTTGTACTTTTTTACCTACTAGTTCCCTCCACTTAGCATTTCACCGTCGTTTTGACTAAAATCTATCAAAAGTTATTGGTGAAGGGGGTTTGAGATCATCTTTATTTATACATATCATGATGATAATTCATTTGAGGAATTCCACCACAGCACACCATACCATAGCTTTTCCTACCATTCTCAAATGAATAAACAAGGAAGAAATAGGGAGAAGCTCTATCCTACACCTCTCTAAAAAACATTAAGTATCTGCAGATGGAAGAAAAGAGCATTTTGTCACTCTAAATGTCCATCCAACTTATGATGATTGTATCAATGATGACAATGATGAATCCAAGGTTATAACATATCTCAAAGAATCTCTCAATTGAAATAAGTCGTTGAGTTGTAGAAGATTATGTAGATTTTAAATATTCCTTGATTCCTTGAGAGTTATGAAAGTATATCAAATAGTTAAGACTTAAATTTGGCACAATCCAAACTTTTAGACTTTATTCTCTTTCCTACTAAGGAGGCTTTAGAGAAAAGTGGTGTCTCAGTTAACAACAAAGACTTGAGGGACAAATCTATTCTTATTGAGAGATCAAAGTCTGTGATGTCATCAACTTGTAGTCAGTCTTAATCCACAAAACTTCAAATAGAAATGATTGTATTACATCCTACAATTTCTCATCAAATATTTTTCCTCCAAGACACCAAAGTAAGAGTTCTTTGTTCTCTCTCCTGCAATTCAACTGAGTTCTATCATCTTCAATTCCTTGGTGGAGGCCAGCCTCTTTCCCTTTTATAGCTTGCAAATCACTAACTAATAAGCAAGCACTCAACCCGATAGAATGTTTGAGGTGAAAAGGTGTACAAACATCCTTTGGCACGTTCATATTCTCATCCTACGTGTTGTCTCATATCCCCAAATTCTTTGCAAACTATCTAAAAATCATCTAATGTCTATTTTTTTAGAGCTAGGTTGGTTGCTCTTGCATGGAAATATTAAACTTACTATAAAATTTTAGTTTAATCTATGAAAAAGGGAAAGTTTGAGGATGCATATAAGTATTACAATGAGATGATTGAGCAATGCCATTATTATTAGAACCTATGAACAAAATGCTTGTTAAGACATGAGCACAAAATCATTAAATAATATGTATTTGTTCATCAAATTAATTATAGCATGCCATGCACAGTTCACTACCCATTGATCAAACTTACAAGACTCTCATAGTGTCTCAACAATTATGATGGAGGGCCAAGTATTATGGAACAAAAGGACACAAACCATGGTATTCCTTTAGTAAAAATCCTAAGAATCCTAAAGAGGATAGTAGTACACCATATAATAGATTTGAAATATACAATAGTGTAATTGAGGAAGATTTCCTTGAGAAGTTAGACAAATCCTAAGAATCCTAAAGAGGATAGTAGTACACCATATAATAGATTTGAAATATACAATAGTGTAATTGAGGAAGATTTCCTTGAGAAGTTAGACATTGTTGACTTTACTAGTAAAGTGCATCAAAGAAATAATGAGGTTGGGAAAAGGAGGATTGGAATGTTTTTCCATGAAAATGGAAAGTTCAAGAGTGAAAAAAATTAAAATGGCCCAAAATAGATTCCCAAATCTAGAGATGGAGGACTTTATGTTGCATATCCAATTTGCAGTGATGTACTTGAAGGAGTTATTCATGAAGTATATTGAAACCAATGGTTCAGTATGCATCTTGATCATTGTTTTGGTTCCCTTGATTCAAGCACCATGCTAACAAGAAATGCTATATTTTAGGCTTTAGCTTTAGTTATCGTTGTTGATGTTTCATGATTTACTATTGCTCTTCCTTTGGTCAACTAGGATTTTAAAGATTTGGAACCATATTTGAATTTTTTTTAGGACCAAACCTTTACTTAACTAAGTGAGGTTTTATGTAGATGCATAAAAATATGGGTTTATCTACTTCTTGTAAACTAAAAAATTAATATTGTCCTCTAAGTCTAACTAGAGAGTCATGCCTTTTTTGTCCAACTTTTGAGTATCTAAACTACATGTGGCACAATAGACACCACCTAATTTTTAAGTGTGTATTTTTAATGTAGAGCATGTCATCATATTCTCAATTAGTATTAATTGAAAATCAATGCCTTTCATAAATGCATATTTATTGATATGGTGTAGTGGTGTTGAATGTAATAGATTGTAGAGGGATAATATTTGAATTAAATGTTTGGTATATGGTGTATATACATTTATGCATATAATATATTTAGGTCTACTAAAGAATATTATGGAATCCCATATATTTGTAAATATTCTTCAACATTCGAGGTACTCATATTTGAAATTAAAGATAGACTTTAATAATATACAAAATGTTACTTTCAATTGATGGATTCATGACATCCTTTTGATTTAATCAATAGTAGAATAATGATCTATTTCTTTAGAAATACAGTTTCAAATAAACACAACAACATATTAATCTAGAACCAAGATTAAGATTATGACCTGCAATAGAATTCCAATCATTAAGGTTGCTAGCCTAATCTGACTCAGTGAAACCAACCAATGAAGGATCCCCCCATGAACTATAATGAGTCCAAAAATGAATTGTACCTCAAATATACCAAAGTATCCTTTTTGTTTATATCCAATGATTGGCATGGGGTGTTTGCATATAGTGGGTAACAAGACCAACACAAAAGGAAATATCAGGATAAGTATGAGTCAAGTTAAAAAAGAATACCAACCAATTAATGGTACAAGGTGGCATCTACTTCGAGTTTAGTGCAAAGGATAGAAAGTTTGAATCCATACTAAAAGGGATAATGGTTTGGTTTGTAATATTCCATGTGAAAGTGAAGAAGAAGGCCAAAACCATGTTTATATTGAGAAAGAAAAATTCCTTCTGTGGTTTGCAAGATTTGGAAGCCAAGAAAATAATGCAAATTCCCTAAGTGGTCATTTCAAATTTCTTCTTAAAACATGATTTCATATGGGTTAAAAGTTTAGGGTCACTACCAGTAAGAATAAGGCCATCAACATAAAAGAATAAGGATGATGAGATGGATTCCTACCTTGCTGGTGTAGAAATTAAGGTAAAATATTATATCTAGAAAAACCAATGTTGATGAGAAATCTATCCATTTTGGTATATCGAGCTCAAGGATCTTGCTTAAGTCCATAAAGAGATTTCTAAAGGTGACAAACAAGGATAGAGTCATTATGAACATAGTCGGGAGGTTGTTCCATGTAAACTTATTCTTGAAAATCCCCTTGCAAGAAGGTAGAATTAACACTCATTTGATGGACCTCCCATTTATGTGAAGCAGCAAGGGTGAAGCAAGGTGGATGGAGATTATTTTGGAAATAGAGGCAAAGGTTTCATTGTAGTCAATTTATTCAACTTAGGAAAATCTTTTAGCAACTACCATTTTCTTAGGTATTTCAACACTTCCATCGGATGCATACTTAGCTCTATAGAACCATTTACATTTGGAAACTTTTCTTCCTTTCAGAAGAGGTACAATATCCGCAAGTATCGTTTTCCATTAAGGAATGATATTGTAAATTGATAGTTGTGTTCCAATCTAGATGTACAAAACTTCTGCAAATGTATTTGGATCACAAGTCTTTGAAACTTGATCCAAAAGAGAAGAAGCTCTTTGGCACTATGAACGTGTTCAACGTTGATCTCTGGGATCACTGGAAATATCACCAATGGCTTTGCATGTTAAATGGACCCATCTAAGAAGCGATGGTGGTAGTGCAGATTCATGTTCAATGGACCTAATTGGATGACTGCAAGTAGGTGGATGTGTATTTTCATACTCACTATCATCATTTGAAGAAGAAACTGAAGTAGGATCATAAGTCAATATTTGGGAAGAAAAGATCGCACAATCATTGAAGATGGATTAAAGGAAAAATATGGTACATACACTAAATCAGGATCATAGGCCAAGATATTTTCATCAAATTTAACATCTCCTCTAATAATAATGTCATTGGATTTTGGTTGAATATGTCTAGAACCTTTTACATCTTCAAAGTATCCAACAAGTATGTACTTCTCATTCTTAGACTAAAATGCTTTCAGTTTTTCATCGTGAATGTGAGCCCATGATTCACTACCAAACACATTAAAGTGGCTTACATGTTGTCTAATGTTATTCCATTATTCTTCTGGTGTTATGTATTTTAGAGCCTTTGTGGGAGCATGATTGAATATGAAATTGACACAATTAATGGCTTCCGCCTAAAAAGGAGGAGTTGATCCCTTAGATTGGATCATACAATTAACCATTTTCTTTAAAGTGTGATTCTTTCTCTCATAAACACCATTTTGATGTGGTTTATATTGAACAATACGTTGCATCTGAATTCCCTATTCATTAGATCACTTGTAAATTTAGTGTTTACATATTCACCTCCATAAATTTTATATTTGATATGGCATATTATTTTTCTACAAGCCTAGTGTTGTAGGCCACAACTATATCAAATAATTCACTCTTGAATAGTAATAGGTAAACCCAAGTGGATCTAGAGAAGTTATAAAAAAAAGTTAATAATTACTTGAAACTAGAAATAAAAAAAGAAGGAAGCAGACCACACAAATCACTATGAACAAGCTACAAGGGGTTCGAGGCATGTTAAGGGGAAGATTTGTCAAAAATTCCCCAATGATGTTTGTCGAGAATACACCTAGGATGAACACCATATCTATAAGAAGTGACAGGAATGTCAATCACCATTTTCTGATTACACAATTGTTGCAATGAGCATAGTTTAAATGACCAAATCGCTCATGCCAAATTTTTTTCAAGACATATCTATGACAAATAAAAATTGAGGGAAAAGGTGATGATCCAAGGTTGTTGAATTTATACAACTTTTTAATATCGTCAATAATTTTGGTTTCTAGGACATTATTAAGATCTTTGAACTCCTTGATTACAACTTCGTAAGGTGTAAACTCTATAGTCTTACCTTCACTAGAATGATTGATATAATAGACTCACAACAAGTTGCAAGAAAGACTTGGAACACATAATACATCTATGAACTCACTGTCATCTAGTTGAACCGTTTCAAATCATATAACATTAAGAGATCTATCATCACCAACAAATATTTTTTTGGTGTTTCATTCATTTAGAGTAAAAAAATGGATTTATGCTTAACCATATGATAAGGTGCTCCAGAATCAATGAGCCACTCATTAGAAGAAGAAGAAGAAGAAGAATATGCATTGAAGGAAAAATCAAAAGTGGAAAGTGCATGTGCATGTTAATGAGAAGTAGAGTTAGAAGAATCAAGGTTTATGTTGTGCTTCTTCATTTCTACTTCCAAGGATACTATCTTCTTGAAACACTTAGATTCCAAAATATCATCTTTCCTGCAAAAATGAAATGGTGTGCAGTCATCTTACCTTTCGATTTGGTTCCCTTGTCACTATTGGAAGGATGAGTTGGATGAGAGGGTTTGGGACCCTTCTTTATCCATTGTTGCGAAGATGTTTCTTCTTGGGATTCTTGGATTTATCTGTTTGTTGTGTCATTAAGGATTTGCTAGATGTATCAATAGTTCTAATCACTCCAATATGAATGAGCTTATGTTTCTCTCTAATCAAGGCATCACAAAAAACTTCAAGAGTGGGTTCTTTATAATTAACCCCCATATCTTCTTTGATAGAGTAAAAAGCAGTTGCAAAAGCATAATAAGTATGTCAAAACTTAGTAAGAATATGATAAATACATTGCTTTTCATGCTTAAATATCTTGCATTCTTCCACTAACAGCCTAAGGGTTTTGAACTAAGATAAAGGGTCCTGAATACAAGGTGAATCACTTGTATTTAAAGCAACCAATTGATTTTCAAGATTTTAACCTCAAATCTCATTGTGTTTACCAAATATAGTTTCTAACTTTTCCCAAGCTACATCTGGTGTGTCAATTCCTTGAAGGTGGAATCTAACTCATTGGAGATGGACATCAGGGATAATTTTAAGAACACCCTCGAAATTTATATGTATAATAAATGGGTGAATCTCCCTAATATATATGAAAAATTGAAGGCTATTTTATTAATAATATGATATGTATATATAAATTGTTGGCTAATCTTTCATTCTATTGTAGAATATTGTAAAATCTTGGAGAATCTTTCACTAAACTATAATATATTGTAAAATTTTGGAAAATGTTTCATTGAATCATAAAATATTGTAAAAACTTGGTAAATATTTAATCAAATTATAAAATCTTTTAATATCTTAGTGAATCTTTTGCTAGGAGGACTCATCTTTTGATTATGCAAATTACTAAGGTAGTGCAATAAAAGATCATATATCAGAGCTCAAATCTCTCAACTCCTAAACCCTCAAATGAAAAAATGCATGAGTGAGGAGAGGAGGGATTTATTTATACATTTCACAAGTAGTATTGGGTCACTCACCACTGAAGATGTTGGTGAAACACAACTACACTAACTGAAAAGTGGCTCCACTTTTTATGTCATCCCTTAATGGTCCAATGGACATGTGGGGACCCAAATCTTGACATACTAACAAACTGATAGAATTGAGCACTTTACACTATGGAGTGATTATGGCACCAACAAACCATTATTACAACGTGGAGTATTATCGATACCCACAACCATTATAATCAGTGTGCATTCATTTATATTTTAAACATACCAAGCATCAACAATAACAAACATACGATATGAACATAGACACTCTCATTAACGCCTTAGATCCAATAATAATTGCAGAGAAAGATCTTAATAAAAACACATTTTAAACAACTTGTTCAAATTCAGTTTGAATATATAAAAACAACGTGGCATCTCTCCATTAAGAGTAGCATCCACTAACAACATATAATTGTCTGACAACAATTTAAACATGACAGGGCATTAAATAACTCATATATTTTGAGCTCTACAATACTTTCACATAACCAATACTCCTAGGATAGAATAAAACCCTAATAACACTGAATGATCCCTAAGAATCAAGAGTTTCCTAGAATTCAACAGGCCTAAGAAATAATCCATGATAAAAAAGCATGATAAAAGGTAAATTTACAATATAATAATCTATTGTACCTATGGATAAAAATAATACGATGTTAATTATTGGATGAAAAGCCTAATGTGAGTTTGTATTCTCTGATAAATTGCATGTGCGGCATGCCCCTGCAATACTTGATATTTCGACAACGGAGATGTTATGCAAAATTTAAAATGTTGAGAAAACTAAGAATGGAAAGTGGAATTGCAACAGCAAAAACCTTCATCCTACAAGTGTATTCTGATGTGGGTGAACCATGAATCACTGTAGCCTTTATTTAGGAAAAAATAGCCCCCAATTTTCCCTTCAATACTGAAAATTAAGGGCTGAAAGAAGACATCACATGAAATTGATGAAAAATGTAGGAAAATGCAACCATATGCCTAAATTACAAGGAAAATGGAAGGTGAAATAACCCTTGGGAGCCTCCATTACTGAAAATTGGGGGCGAAAGAGTGATATCACTAGATTTTATCTAGATATTGGGGGCAAAAGACAGATTGGAGGAAGATTTGCTAGGGTGAAAACATGTTTTTTCATTTTCCTCAATAATATACGAGGGGCTATTCATTTTGGATTTATTTATTTTCTAATAAATATTGGGCGAATATATTTTAGTTGAAAAACCCCTCTCCATATAAGAAAATAGCCCACTAAATTTTTGTAACCCCCTTAATATAGCCCCTAACATTATCCATGATGGACATCAGGAAAAATTTTAAGGATCCATAATTTTTTAAAGTGTAAAAACCTTGAGGAATATTACTAATTCTTAAATTTCCAACCATAAAATGTTTGACAATATTTTTAAAAAAAATATTCAAATTTCTAAGAATCTTATATAGTTCCTGAACTATTTGGTGACATTAAGAGTAAAAAGAAAATATCCCATCGAATTTGGGCGAATGGACTTAGAAAAAAAAAGTAAATTGGAAAATCCTTTTTTGAGAAAAACCCATAGAACTAGCCTATGGGATGAATTTTGACCCTAAAATTTTCCTTGAAGGACACCTCAATTAATATACATTCTTCAACATTTTTACCATCCCATTTTACTTTCTTATAGACATATTTGTGGGTAGTTTCTTTTCCCAATGTAATATGGTAAAGTCCTCTACTTCATAGGACATCTTGCATAAGAGCTATTCATGAGAAGTAGTTGGTTCTGATAAGTAGAAAAAGTTGGTACCGTTAAGTAGAATATTACTTGGACTAGCAACAATAATATGCCATAAAAAAAACTAATGAATAAGATGCAAAGATCTCAAAAAAATAAGAAGTTAAAAAAACGACACTAAAAACATACTTTGAATGTCAAAGCTATGTAATTTTTAAGAAGGGAATAACATGGAACTAGGGAGCCATGTGGAAGGTAAAGGTTGAACCACGTGGTGATAGGTACAAAAAAATGCAGTAAATAATTCACCCCCTTACTAAATTTGCTTATAAACTCACTTCCACAAATAAGTTATTAAAATAAATGACCCACTTTTATAAAAAGAAATGTGCAACACTTTTACAACATAGTTACTTTATAAATTAAAGTTATATGAACTTTTTCAAAAAGTAACTAAAAGGACTTGAACCCAAGACCTCTTATTTAGTAATAATAATTATTATTATTATAATTTTTTAAGGTCATGGTTAACCCAGACACCAATTTGGTATATGAGACCCCCTTGTTTTTGTGACAAGGACCCCATCTATGCAATGATTTAATTTCTAAAGTCTACAGATGTGTCTATACCCTACCCTCATCCACATTTGAACCTACGACCTCCTAGAAGGAAACACATGTTCTTAACCATTAGACCCTTTACTAAAGCAACTTTCAACCAAGTGAGTTAAACAAAAGATTTAGTAATCTTTGGAGAATGGGGATGTTGTTGTTGTTGAAGACTATACCTACCCAAAAAAAACTTGATTTTTGGCTTGCAATACACTTTGCATAACTACATAAAAACAAAAAACAACATTATTCATGTTAATACGTATTAGCCAGCTTAGAAACCTTGATTTTTTTCTTACCAGACACTTTACACCACCACACAAAAACAAAAAAAAGATTATTCATGTTTATATGCAGCAGCCGGCTTAGAAATTATCCGAAAAGAATGTGTTCAGTTTATTTGAAACGCAATGTTCGAGACACAATCCGCGCTCATTTTCTTCCTCATGGAGATGAGCCCAACTTGTGGCTCGAAACGTTGAATTTCAATAAACTAAGGACAATTTTTTCTGACAATTTCTAAAAAACAAGAGGCTAGAACACAAGTTTCTCAAATTTGGGGTTAGTCCTTAGTTAGCTTACTCGAAAAATGTACATTCTCTCATTGGGTTTGGTTTACCGAGTTCACACAAGGCACACGACAAATAGATACACAATCAAGAAAACCATTTTCGCTCTGTTTTTGACTTGCTGAGTTGCCACATAGTACATGGCAAAGATCATTTGTAGATTGAAAATGTAACAAAACCGGGAATAAAACATAAAACCCAAGTAAAATATGAAAAAAATGAGAAAATATTTTTAATATGTAAATGTCAACAATATAGCTAGATTTGGTAAAATGACTATATCTTAAGAAAATATAAACCTTTTCAAGTGAAATGAAAAATGTTTCCAATTGAAAGCAACGCTCCAAATGTAATGGAACGCTTCTCTCGGCTCATAAATATATAGAAATAACATAATCTAGAAATACTTTGATGCACTTGACTACATCAATCATAGTGTCTTCACTAAGTGAAACTATGTCATTGCACCTTCGTTTGTGGGATATTAAAGAATACCCTTAATTTCACTAGATATTGATAAATACCTACCAAAATCCTTTTGTTGACCCCCCTTCCAAATACATAATTCCAATTAAAAAAACGTTATTTTTACCATATACCAATTTTTATGGAGAAAAATCTACGATTTGACCAAACAACTATTTTTTCCCAGAATCCGACATTTCTTGTTTTGCAAAATAATAAATTTATTGTGTTTTAATTCTTATTTTGATGGTAGAAATGGATTCAACCCCCTCAAAAACCCCCAGGACACCCAAAATTCCAAAAATTGATAACTGTAACTTGGATTTTGAACAATTCTGACCAAATTTCTTTAAAATCGTTCCAAAAAATTCGTCTATTTTGACCTAAATCTTAGAATATTTAGACTACACACTTTTTTATACCCCCTAATACATATAACCTATATAACCTACAAACCCCGCCCTCTCTCTCTCCGTCCCTTAAAAACCTACAATATATTGATTCTATTTTTCACAATTTAAAAACTCCCATTTCTGAATTCACATGATAAGATATTGGTTAAAGCCCCCATGACACCAGTTCAAGATCTTGATAAACAACGGAAGTTGTATTCATAAGTGCTTTGATACAATGTTCAACTGACATACAGTACTCCACAAAGATCAAACATCTTAAGTAGTCGCTCATACAAATAGATCACATATCAACATATCAATGTTTTGTGTGGTTTAAACCCTTAGAGGGAAACAATCCATGGCCCCATCCAAATAACTACTTGAGACAATATATCAATGCAAATGAAAAAATATTTTAAATATGAGCTTCTCACAATTGATCATCGAGCAAATGACACTCCATGCTCTTTAAATATAGATCATGGATCAATCGAGTGTTAAGTCACATATCAATAGTCATTAAGATCAAGGTGAAGATAAACCATCATATCACTCTATGTCTAAAACATATCGTGATTATCAGATTACATAAGTACAAATACATATTAAAAAGATACACTTTACCTAAAAAGCTTTTAAATCAAGTTAATTTTAACTAACTCCCAAGTATTTAAATGTCTCTGACATCAATAAAAATAAAAACATTTTAATTTAATGATATGATATTTAATTCACTTCTTTAAAAGGTGTTCACAAAATTATTTATATAACAAAAATGTTTAAAATATTTTTTTATTATATATTTTAAAAATGCAATTTGATCGACATTTATGACCCACATTTTAAGGTAAATTGTTTCTTATACGCTTTTAAACAGGGAACTTGATTTAAATGTGCACATGTGACAAACTTTTTAAAGTGCAATTGATTTGAATGTGCCCACGTGAAAAACTCTTTAGAGTGCAAATTGATTTTGATGTACAATGCCTTCTCTTCAACCTACTTTATACTTTTGCCATTTTCTTTTTTTCGGTTTTCTATCTCTTTCCTTTTTAAAAATCGTTTGAAAACGCCATTTTAAATGTGCCATTTCTTCTTTCTCCTAGTGTCATTTTTTTTTACCTTCTTGCAACTAATAAATGCAATAAAAAATTCCTTAAATCACAGAATTCTTAAAAATATTATTCCAAAAGCTTTTATAACCCCTTCGCTCGCATAGCCCATAAAAATAATATTCTAAAATTTATTATAAAAATAATGTTTTAAGACTTTTGTAATGAACGTTTATTATGTTTCCGACAGGAAATATATATGAATCGTTTAGGTCAATTAATTAGAGATGTATATTTAAATTTTTTAGTTTCAAATGTTTTTAATATAGTTTGATTAATTTTTATTTTTTGAATTATTTAAATATTGATTTAACTTAATTTTTATTGGTCTTTTGTAGGTGACGTTTGCTTGGGTCTTTGTGCCCCAAGATCCGGCGGCGTGATAACGTAAGCAGTGGCATTGGAAAATGCAAATAGGGAATTCTGTAATGAGTATGATTTAGTAAACTGTGCACTTAAGTTCTCAAATTTTTATATTATAGTTTTTCTAATTTTGCATAAGGTTTTTATGTTGCACCCTCTTATTGCCGAAACAACTTTTTATTTCCTTGCAACTGACATTACTCTGATGGTTGACATCCTCGGCTGTTGGGCGCTCTCACTGCTGACATCCTTGGCTGTTGGGCGCTCTCACTGCTGACATCCTCGACTGCTCACATCCTAGGCGGCTCTGCAGACAATGTGAGCGTGGCACTGGCCATAAGGTGAGGGTTCTACATGCCCTTCTTGTTGCCATGATCGATAAGGCCATGCATATTGCCAAGTGAGGGTTCTGCATGTCCTTCTTGTTTCCACAATCGATCAAGCCATGCATATTGCCACAATCTGCCACTATCAAGCCATGCATACCCTTCCTTATATACGTTTATCACTCCATGGTTATAAAATGGACTGCGGGAACTAGATTTAGACTGGTCTGGTGCTCTTTTAGCATTTTCCCTGGCTTCCACCACTGCTTCAACTGCAAATCCCTTTCTTACCGGGTCTTCATTTATCAACCACCTATGGTTGTGCTTCAACTGCAAATCCCTTTCGTACCGAGTCTTCATTTATTAGCCAGCTTTAGTTGTTGTAATATACATGGAACAACATACAAAGAACTGGGTTTGTCATGAGAAGAGAATTATTCCTGTATTCTGTATTCTATTTAAATTTCAATCTTTCGACCAGTTAAACCATATGTAGTTTAAACGCTTTGCGGTTTTTCTTTTGCTTTAATGGTGTTTAATGGTATTAATTATCAGTACTACTGTTAGGTTTTCGTTTGTTACCTTGTCTTTACATTTCTAAACCCTATAAGCAGTACAAATTTCAACAACCAGCTTCAAACCCAAATATAATTTTTAGGGAGGAATTCAGATTTTACCATTAGAACTAACGAGAATGAACTTCTTTAATTTGTAGATTGAACGCAATTATCCTCACAAAACCCTTGTTTTCGTGAAGGGACATTTTGGCCTAATCTCCCCTGGATCTCCTATTATATGGTCACTTACATTTGAGACCAGCGAGAAAAAAAGTTCAGCAATTTGTGTAGAGTAAGGTTCTCCATTTTCGTTGCCCAGCAATCAGCTCGTGGACACAACCAAATAGGCTTTCACGGAAGAAGTGGCTAGTTTCTAGATTCGATTGGAGTTTATGTGAAGGGAAAATCTCGACGTCACCGCTGGCTATTTTGTAACAGCTCATGAGCGGACATTCAAGAGAGAACGTTGTGGTAAAGAAATTATCATTATTTTGGTTGGGATATTTTCATCTCAACTAATTTTAATAATTATCATTATCTCAAATATATCTTGATCCTATAGGATAACCATTTTCTTTTAAATAAAACTGGGTTCCTTTTATCCATTAAAAATTGTTCCCTAACTTATTTATTGTGCTACATAAAAGAACATTAATGGAATTGTATGTAACAATAAGGTAAGAATGGTATTGTCCTCTCTTCAACGCAAAGATTAGTATGGTAAGTGCCTTTTCTACAAAGAGGTTGCCCTCTCTTCCTTTATACGGTACAAAATGACTTACCGTGAACATACACTATAATTATCAACTAGATGAACCAAATTCATTTACTTGTACTGACGGTTAAACAGTCAAAAACATGTATCAACTCGAACAATAAATTTTCTATTTAGATTCTCAAACTGGCGCTACTTGCACCTGCATATTTCTAATTTCTAGGTGACACTTATATTGAAATATGGTGCAAACACTGTCATACATATCTAATCTATATTCTAAATAGCTTGCAGGAACAGAGATGTTGTTTGGCAAATGTTGACTATCGCTTCATGCATCCCAGAGCTGGGCATGTAATGTATTTGTGTATAGTCATTAAAACAATGTGGCATCTAACTACGATCATTGAATTTGTTATCGTTTTAAATTTATTGCTGCTCTTAAAATGAAGTATTAAAATCTCTTAAAATGGTATGTATATGCATATATTCCATCTTAATGGTACGGTACTTGTATCACTACAATTCTGCATAACTTGCTAACTCATGTGAAAGCTAAAAAAATCTAGGAGAGTTTCTTAAGGTTAAATAGACTAAAGTTGGCCTTTTAGATGATAATCCTATTTCATAAGTTTTTTTTCCTTTTGATAGTAGAACTCCTTATTTTTCAATTAAAGTTAGGAATATTTTTTCCCAACTTGAGAGATTTCCTTATGCATATTATTATAATTAAAAATCCATAAGAGAGGGGATGAGGAATTGGTATACCAATCCTTCACAAATTTTTAATTTTAAAGGTTTGGCACTAGCTATTTCCAATTGCAAAATCAAGTCTAGATACTTTTGCAACTGTAGGTAGCAATGTTGGGGACATTGACACCTTGTGGCTCTTGTTATTATTATGTCTCCGACACGGGATATATATGATTCGTTTAGGTGGATTAATTCAAGAGGTATATTTAAATTTTTTACTTTTCAAATGATTTTACTACAGTTTTGATTAATTTTATTTTTTTGAATGATTTGAATATTGATTTAACTTGGCTCCTATTGGTCTTCTGTAGGTGAAGTCTACTTGGGACTTTGTGTCCTTAGACCTGGTGGCGAGATGGTGTAAGCACTGATAGATATTGGAAAATGGTTTTCATTTCTTCGGACAAAGAGCATTCCTACCAAATTCAAAGCGTCCTCACCAAAGTTTTAATACAACCAAAGTTTTTATGCAATAGTTTGTAGGTTGAGTCCAAGGATACAATGAATGTACAGTGAGTAATAATGTTTAAACCTGTGCTATGAAATACAATCACACTAACTCTTCCCAAAACAATAATGCTTAAAATAATAATTACACCAACCCCCTAAACCTGGAAAGCAATAAGCAAAGATTATTCATTACTAGCCTCCATGGGCAATTTTCCTAGTAGCACTCTCGTAATGACACCGACCTCAATGGGAAATTTGCCTCATAGTACTACCTTGATGATGCAGTGAACTAGGGTTTAAGTTATGGAATTAGAAAGGTTGTCTTCTCACATAAGGTGATTTCTTTATTCATGTATGCTATATTAATTCTGAAAGTTGCAATTCTTTAGAGGTTGGTATCAGTCATATTTCTTACAAGTAAATGTTTGAAAGAAAAAGAAGAAGCTACCAAGGTGACAATGGCCAAGCCTACCTCCGCCCTTTGCAAATCCTCAATCTCTTCTGGAACCGTCGAAGTATCTCCCTCAACAGCATCTGGTCGACTAACCCTTGACTCAGGTAGGGGCATACAATTTTCAACTCGTCATTCCATCTTTTTCTATTGTCTTCTAGACCGACGGGGATCAGTATCCTCACAAAGCTCTTCACTCTTATTTTGTCTTTTATATCTTTCTATTTTATACAAATTGGTATTGGTTTTGTGCACTAGAGCAATTGGTTTTTTGATTGCATCATTATGTCGACTAGAGATATCTTACGCAACCATCATGTCGGTGACACCCCTGATGGCTTGCTCGACTTACTGATGAACAATGGCGGAATGCTTTACAATCATGCTCATTTTCTTATAAAATATTCCCACGTTGCTTGTCGTTCTTTCTAGTTGGTGCAAATAGGCATGCCCAACGGAGGTCGGGGTTCTACGATGTTATTCACTGTCTCCTTGGCCCATTGAACTCCGTCCAAAACCTATGCTAAGGACAAGGGAATGGTAGACTTTCCCAGAAACGAACCTTTCGAACTCTACATTGAGCAGGTCAGTTGTAACTTAAAAAATATCTCAGCATTGTTACGATTCTTATCCGCAGAGTTTGAATGGGTATGGCCAATAATGTGTTTTTTTTTTCTGAAAAATTAGCAGCCTGCATAACAAAGAAATGATCGACGTTAGAGAGAATATTTACACAGGGAAAGGCATAGAATGTATAAAAACACAGGCAGACAAAGTTATAAGACGAGACCCCAGGATCTTTCGTTGGTTTGTGGCCAAAATCTATCTGCTACACCATCGTATACAGGGGGATCAACCTCTTGGTGCTTGTTTTTTACTGCTCGGATCAGGACAGAGATACTGCTTGTTTGATTTCCCGTCTCGACTAAAAAGAACATCATTGTAGCTTCTAGGCTCGCATGAACAAAGCAAAGCCCTCCACAATAAATAAAAAAACCCAGAATAGCATGGAGACCATGATCCAAAAGACGCAGATCATTGAAATTACTGAAACTGTGCGTTTCATTTTGTTTAAGAGGGTGAACGCTAGTTTCTTGCGGTTCTCCCTCTTCAGAAGCACACCAAACACAAAACAAAATGCCTCTCCCACCCCTTGATCACACTTTAAATCATCCTGCAACAAAATCATCCTGCACCAAAAATAAGGAGCAGGTACTACTAGGTTCCAAGCATTTTTTCTCGTTCCATTCTCAATCGACCAAGAACCCAGCAGTGTAGTGTAGCAGTAGCAAGCAAGTCTATGTTCATGTCCATCGATTAGGGTGAAGACAAAGTCTCCTTTCAACAAACGTATGTTATGTTTTCATACATTCATGCTTGCTTTTTGGACTTTCCTGTATAGTTTTATAACTATACCTACCATCTTTGTGTAGGTTACCTTCATAACCATTTAAGCTCCCTTCATTAGATTACCTAGATTATCCATATGACAATCTAAGCCTTTTAGCTTTATGGCAATCTAAGCCTTCATGACAATCTAAGCGGAGAGTACTTCCACTGTCGTTTCACTTGAACCTAAAACATTCAGAGCAACATATTGTACTTTACTACTGTGAAATTTGATCCTTAATAAACAAACTATTTGGGCATACCTACGTCCTTTTTCTAATCTTTATCGTTCAACTTCTTTGTTTTTTAATATGTTATCTATATTTTAGAACTACAAATAACAATGATGATTGAAATAAACCTTAAAAAACCTAAGATAAAGTTGATTCTTAGTTTGTTTTGATATAATTTGAATGGATAAGGAAATTCTGATGGGAAAACCCTTTATAGGATTCAATAATGAGCTCTTTATTGTGATTCAAAATAGTTTTAAGATGGGCTTAGGTTTTTTTTCTTTCTCGATGATTTCAGGCTATAACTTCGCTGAAGAAAGGGGTGTGTTTGCTCAAGTACGAGCAGAGAGGAAAGCCTAAATTCTGTCTTTTCCGACTTTTTAAGGTAAGGTTTTTCCCTCATTCTCATATTTAGTCCGAGGTGTATAATTTGTTTGTATACTTCTGTTCTTGAGCGCTAACAAAATTGCAAGAAGTATTATATCCAAGAGAGAAGTTTTTACTTATAAGGTAACTAGATTACATGGAACTGCCTTATAGAATGAATAATTTCACTGTCCACAATCATGGAATTTGAATGACAATAACCTTGTTCTATTGATATAAGCTTTCAATCATTAATAGAAGTCTAATTATTCCTCATTAACTCTCCCTTGTCATTGACTTTTAGCTGATGCACCTTTTCTTGTGAATAGGGTGGATAGTTCAGAGTATCGCGGTCACAATGATAGTATTGTGGTCACAAAGATATGCTCCCACTCCTTAAAAGGAAGAGTAAGAATTATTGCTTTTATGGAGGTTGAGGTTTCCAGATATGGCCGTCAAGTTGCGCTGCAAAGGAAACACAATTTATGTTTGTTGGTTTTTCTGAAACTAGGTGTTTTAGTTATTGAACAAAGCCAAAATCTAATTTATTAATGGTAAAACAAAAGGTAACGAACCCAAAAGGAAATGAACCCTAAATTTAAGAATTCTAGAAACCATTTATTAATTGTAAAAATTGACCGTGTAAATTAAAACAAGTCTTCCAAAAGAATGGGAAAATGGTGTTTTAGTTGATTTTGGATATGGTAATCTATTTGGAGCATGAATGTATCTAATATATGGATAAAATATGTCGATTCTAAATTGGCATAATTTATCGTTTTGAATAAACTGTTATGTACTAGAAATATCCTTTGTAATCAAACAATTGTTGACAATGCCAGAATATATTCATTTCAGGCCAAGTATAGTTGGGTTGTTCTTCCCGATGCAATTAGACAATTGTTGACAATGCCATAATATATTCATTTCAGGCCAAGTATATTTGGGTTGTGCCAACTCGCCGCAGGATCTACAACTGCTTCAGACTCCTTCAGACTGACTGTATGAGCGGATAATATCAAGCAATTCCATTTTAATAAGACAACTTAAACAAGAGATTAACACAATGCACACTGAAATGATGATTACTATTAACACTGTGAGATGAATATACATGTCGGAAATATTACAGACACTTGCAGATAGCCTTCGGAGGGCGAAGGTCGGCACTGCATAAACACACTCCTAGATCCACAACTTTTGATGCAATCTTGTACCGCGGAGGCAAGATGCAAAGCATACGTTAATGGAGTTACAGACTCAATGCTAATAACACACTCAGATCTTTCTGATGTAGTCTTATACCTTGACGGCAAGCTACAGAGCATACTTATCTGAGAACAGACTCTTACAGACACAATATTAGACCTGAGGTTCTGATGCGATCATTTAGCACGAAGCCATGACGCAAAGCATACTTCTCATATTACAGACTCAAGACTCAGAAGTCGAGTAGACAACTTGCTCAAGACCTCAGACACTCAGACTTGCAGAGCAGACTACTTGCTCAATGCGACCCAAATGACCCGGTGATCAAAATGAGGCCTCGGGCCTTTATTTATATAATCTTCTACTGGTAAGCCGGTAGGCATTGACTGCCACTAATCGGTCAGCCGGTAGATCCGGTTAACTAAACCTACACTAACAGGTCATTACTGAATCATCCGGGGCGACAGGTGGGGACTACCACTGTCGTTATCTCGTCCCTTAATTAGCTTTTGGCATTACGGGGACCCGAAATCTTCTGTCATGGCCGACAGACTCTAGACAAAAGTACAAAGTGGAGCATCATTGGCCACGGAATATTATTCCTACACTATTACATACGTGGAGCATTAATCCGGCCCACATTGAAAACAGTGTCGGGCAACGCTGGCCGACTCAGCCTTCAGAGGGTCCACCGCAGCTTCCGTTCAGTCATATGGATCTCGCCCTTGAAGCATAGCATCAATTTCTGAGTCATCTGAATCATACTCATGACAACCAAACAATACATCCTCATCTAGGGCTTCATAAGGAACTGGAGATGGAGGCAGATACAGAAAGGGACTGAAACATCGTTCAATGTCTGAACCACGAAACAGTTCGTTAGGTTCACAGATGAATTCTCCTCTCAAATGAGATTCAACTTTATAGTCCAGCGGGATTTCTCTTGTGGTTACTATGGACTCAATATGCTCACCTTCTAATGTTCTTCTGATGAACTTCTGCTGAGCATAAACATGGTGTTCTAGTGGCTTATACGTTCCACCTTCATGGATCAGTTTAAATTTAAACAAGTGGAAATTCTGGTGTGCCACTTCAAGATCGGCCTTCATATGATATATGAAATTAGCTCACCGATTTTCCCAATCAATTCTTGGGCAAAAGGTGTCTAGGAACACATCTGTCCAACCAAACCAGGTAGAATTGTATGCAAGATCTGCTGGGTCTGCACATATGATAATGTTGCCTCGTTCTCTGCAATACTGAAGAATAAGATTGTATGACGTCCAAGTGAGACGACCATCACACAAATCTACGTAGTTATCACCATTCTTATCTTCACCAAGCCATACTTCAAGGCATTCAGATAACTTTGGATAAGCATTGCTGAAACTCTGAAATGCATCTTTTTCCCATCGCTCTAAAATTTGTAACTTGCATGGCGATGTCTGGATGTTCTTGATGAGGGTAAGTTGCAGGAATATTTTTGCTTCATCTATTGAAGCAAACTCCAGAGACTGGATTCTGACTTCTCTGGGGAAGGTATTATCCCAAGGCAGAATGAATAAACCTTCCTTTTGGATAAGCTCTTCATATGTCCATTTCTTTTCTCGAGCTTTTCATTCTTTTTCTGCAACTACTTCAGCAGTAGTTGGAGGTCCATCGCTGATGCAGAGTCTTTCACGAACCTCTCTTCTCATAGCAGACTCTGTCATTGGAGTTTTTCCACGATTAGGATCCTTGGGGGGATCTTCATAGTCTTTGCTTGCTCCAGAACTGGAACTTCCGGCATTGAACATCTTTAAAGCTTTCGGCTACTGTTTCTGCGCTGATTCCCTGGTTAACATATCAGCTAAGCAGTTCAAATATCCTGGTTTATAAGTAATTTCATAATCAAAGCTACTTAACCAAGAAAACCATTTCAAAATTCTACTACTATTTTCAGCCATTAAATTATCATTCTTAAAGATGTCGGGCATGATCTTCAAGTCTATTCGTATGATGAACCTCATTGGTTTTAAGAACAGCTTGAACTGCATGACTGTCTTTTTAACAGCCAGAATCTCCTTGTGACTAGATGGATACTTTAGTTCGGCTCCTTTAAAAGCACCAGATCCATAGCCACAGATATTTTCACTGCCATCAATGGCTTCTATCAGAACTCCACCCCATGTTGTGGATGAGGCATCTGTTTCAATGATCAACTGGCCATTTCCAGTAGGCAGATTTAAAGGCGGCAGTTGCATAAATTTCTGCTTTATTTGTCGAACTGCTGCAGACATATCTGCAGACCATTTAGGAGGGTCTTTCTTTAGTCGTTGTTGCAGAATGCAGATATCTTTGGCCTGACCTTCATAGAAAGGTCGAATGTAATTCAGAGATCTTAAGAATCTCTGCAACTGGGTCTTGTCGAGGATTTCATCAGGAAATTTCTCAAAACATGACAAGACATGATCTTGGAGGATTACCTGTCATTTCTGAATCTTAAATCCCAGAAATTCTATTTCTGTTTTACCAATCTCCATTTTGGATTCAGACAGAACTAATCCATGCTTATATACTAATTTGTAGAATTTCTGCAGATGTTTCAAATGTTCCTGCAGACTGTGAGAACATATTAGTATATCATCAATATAAACTAATGCCCAATTATAGTCACGAAATATGTCCTCCATTCTTTTCTGGAACTCGGAGGGGGCATTGTTTATACCAAATGGAAGCACTCTCCATTGATATTGACCTCTCGGCACCACGAATGTTGTTTTAAACCTATCTTCAACCTTAATACCTATCTGGTAAAACCCAGACTTCAAATCAAACTTGTTGAAGATCACACAGCCTGATATTCTTTGAAGGAGGCTGGCCTTATTGGGGAGAGGGTAACGAACCTTTTGTAATGCAGCATTTAAAGGCTTATAATTGACCACCAGGCATGGCTTACCTCTCTTTTGCTCAGAATGTTTGTTCACAACAAATGCTCGGCATGCCCACGAGCTTTTTGCAGGCTCAATCAGACCTTTATTTAATAGCTCCTTTACTTCTGAATCACAGAATTGGACTTCTGTAGGAGACATTAAAGCTGCTGAAGCTTTCATAGGTCTAATCTTCTGATTTGGATCATAGGGCAACGAGAAAAAATATTGTTCTCGGGTCCAGAATGCATTTGGGCTATCTGAGCAACAATCTTTTCTTAGCTTCTCAGATATTTCTTTCAGGGCCTTTTCTCCATGGATTTCTGAGAAGATCTTGCTTCTATCCATTTTCATAAGCTGAGCGACATTAGGTGACTGTACAGGCATGGGCTCATAAATTTTACATTTAGGGCTAGATTTAAATGTCAGAGGAAGGGTTATAGACAGGTTATCTAGACTGAAAGTGAAGGTTTGATTTAAGTGGTCTGTAAGATAAGCGCTAACTTGATTAAGAAAGTTTGAACATAAGACAACATCTTCGCTCATATCATCCATTCTGTAAACTGTCATAATTCTACAGACATTCTTGAAATAAACAGGGACTTTGGCTTTAGCCTGTAGAAGGATAGGGGAGCCATCAATAGCTGTTCCGCCATCCACAGTTTTCTTCCAGTAGAAATGAGGAAGGGCAGATCCACGAGCAAGGTTAACCTGACAACCAGAATCTATCATACAAGACAGAAGGTAAGGCTTATATTCATGAGGCTGAAACAGAACTGGAATATACAATTTTAGACTTGAAAGCATAGAAAGACTAATAAGATTCTGAGACTGATGAGAAGGAGATTGTTCAGGGATTTGTACAGGAGAATCACGTTCTTCCTTCTGCTCTATGCTTTCCATGTCAAGGGCACTCTCATAGTGCTTACTGAGATCATCATCCGAAGATTGATCTCTTTCAATCTGTATAATCTTCAGTTCGCTCTTTAGTTCTTCAATTTCCTTACAGATCTTTCTCAACTGAGCTTGTTTCTCTTTTATTTCTAATTTTAATTTGGCTTCTCTGCTGACTCTGAAACTTTGTCTAGCTTGGTGTCCTTCAGGATAATTTCTATACAATTCTGCTGGACTGTAGGATACCGAAGATTCATAGCTTACTTTTTGTTTTCTTTTACAGGGCTTGAGCTGTGTCAGCAACTGCTTCTTTCTTTCTCTGAGATTCTCTCGTTCTTGAAACTGCTATGGCTCTAGCTCAGAGATTCTGAGATCGATAGCAGCAATATCTTTTTCTATGTCTTGCTGCGATCTAGAAGAAAACATATTAATGCCAAACATATGTAAACAGAAGTTAAACTCAGGTATCTGATACCCCCCTGAATTTGCTTCCAATTCGGACTCATGCTCGGAGGAAGAAGGAGGAGCAAATTTATTAAGGGCTGGGTGAGACTCAGTGTCTGATTCACTGGAAGAGGCAGAATCAAAATCATCAGGAAGATATACAAACTCACCGGATGGTGTTTCATCATCATCTGCCCTATCCCACCATCGAGGGTCCAGATTGTCACAGAAAGCTGCAAGCTTGGGCTTAGTTTTCTTCTTGGGACATTTGCTAGCCCAATGTCCAGGTTTTCCACAGAAAAAACAATTCTTATCAGTTGCCTGGTAAGAACGTCTTTTGAGAAACTTCTTCGGCTTAGAAACGTTAGGTTTCCTGGATTTATATCTTTGCTTTCTGGAAAATTTCAAGGGTTTATCAGGATAATGATAGCGTGGCTCGCTAGAGTAAAACCCTTTCTTCTTTTTCTTTGAATGGCATTTACAGGATGACTGTAAATGACCTCGGTTGTGTGCACCACAACCCTAATCAGGTAATTGCACGACATTTTTACAAAAAATGGTGTAAACATGTCTTGATGTCGCTTAAAATCTTTATCAACTCTTTTAGCAAGACAATGCTCTTGCCAATTTTCCATGATGTATTGATGAAGCTGTGCCAGAGAGAGATTCTGATAGCTCAAAGCTCTGTCTTTCATAAATTTCTCCACAGCATCTGGGACATGACCTGGGAAGCTTCACAAGTAATGCTTAAGATAAGATGGATCATTAGCTTTGCCAGCTGTAATAAGTAATCTCTGCATATAGCAGAAATACTCATGTGCCTGAGAAAGATTACACAATCTGGCGGTCATAAACATGGAGGCATAATGATCAGCTTCATCACCATGATCCTCGCCATAAAACTGCTTAGTGAGGGCTTTTAAAATTTGTTGATCAACATCTTGAGCTGACAACATCAGGTTCTTTGCTTCTTGAGGCAAATTTCTCCACCAATCTGCTGCTAAACCGGAGAGTCCTGCGACTATGTGATTTGGAAGGCATAACCCTGTCAGGGAAGCATCTCTAGTGCGTTGAGCAATGGTCCAATTTTGGAGAAGGTTAAGTGCGTCCTTAATCTCATCCCTACGGTGACATCCTATATTCAAAATTGGATGGTCGGGCATCTGGGATATAAGGTTATTCATGGAGGTGACACCAAAGTTAGTGTAAAACCTAGGACCAGTAGATGCAGATGCAGAGGGCATGGCTGTATCAAGTTCAGGAATGTGTGGTTCAGGCTCTATTTTGATCAAAGCTCCACTTGACAACATATGCAAATCATGAACACATTTTTCTTCAAGAGCAGGTGGTAGGGTTTTGATTGCTTTAACCCATTCTTCCAGGTTTTCTACTTCGGCTTCATCTTGGCCAAAGTTAAATTCAAGTTTTGGCTCTTCAGGGACATGAAACATACCAAATGAAAATCTCCGCTCGAGTTGAGGAGTAACGGGCTTTTTCCTCTCATATCCTTGTACTACTAAGGATACGGCCATAGGACTGACTTCTGGAACTCTTTTCTTTAATTTTGCATTGTGTTCTAAGAGTTCTTCTATTTTTTGAAGTCTTCGTTCAATTCTATATTCTGCTTTGCTAACAGCAGTCTTGATCTCATTTGTGTTTGACAGGAGATGATCTATCAGACCAAGCATGGCTTCAACTGTAGAAATCTGCTCTTTTTCTTCAGCCATAGCGCTTTTTAGCTTTAGTAAATCTAGAGCTATTTCATCTAGATTCTTGGCAGTCAATTTATTCTGGAGATTTCCCCAATTAGCAAGTTTGGCTTCATCGGAAACAGACTCATTTGTTCCGGAGGATTTAACAGGAAGAAATTCTTTCTTTACTTGCCCATCAGAGGAGAACTGACGAAAGGGAATATCTGGAAGGTTTCTACCAGGGAAGTAGGATTTTTTATTATGGCTGTTGGTAGATTCCATTGCGCTATTTTCTCTAGGCAGGTTAAAAGTGAACATTCCCAACCTAGGCTTGTTTTTATAATGCTGAAGTTTTTCTATGTTTTTCCTGTAGGCTGGATAGTCATGATGCTGGCCACGGTGCTCATTACAGCCAAGTCCAGAAAAGGATGTTTCAGAATGTACAGAGGTAGTCGGATTTCTGCGTGAACTGGAAACATAGGAAGATCTAGAAAATGAAGAGAAATTATTTACAGTAGCAAGTTCAAGTTCTGGATATCTGAAGGAATTGGTTCTTTGGTCAAATCTCAAAGGTCTGGAAGCTAAGGCTCTTTCAGCTGCCTCAGTATTCCTAAGCTCATTATACTTAATTTCCCATTGCTGGGGATACTTTATAGTTGTCCAATCAAAAGTGACTGGCTGGGCTTGTTTAGAGTGGTCCTGTTCCACCATGCTGTGCAGGTGTGAACTCTGATGCACTTTCTTTTGTAAAGGAGGCAATGTATCATTTCCAAATCTGACACAAACTAAGCTTTTAAGCTGGATAATACGAGAACCATTCATCATCCGAAAACCTTGAGGACAGATGTAGGCTTTGAGAAGATCATAAATATGCGGGTCTTCTAAGCTGACAGAATATTTTGGAAAAATTGTACCATATGCAGGGCCATTATGCAGAGGTGGAGTGAAACCTCCGATTATAGCATGGGAAAATTCTGTGTGACGAGTATCTATTGCAACACACAAAGATGAAATAGGCAAATATGGACGAACAAGGGGACCTAAACCAAGACGGATTGCTCCAAGATGAGCGTACTTATAACCTTGTCTTAAAGCCCAGTCAATTTGAGATTTTTCTAACAAATTTATGTGGACTGGTTCTTGAGAATCAGTAAAGGATATATCTACAGAAGATACTTTTATTTGCGAACAAGCAAAATATTTCCAACCAGTAAGTTTATAAACATCACGAGGGAGAATTGCAGGTAATTGCCAATCAGCTGAAGGGTTTGTATTATCAATATGAATTATAGAGGAGGAAGATGGTTCAGAGGTTGAGCATTCTGTGAATGATGAGCGTCTCTCTGCAAGAGATACCTCATTGTTACCATCATGCTGACAGTATAATATATTGTGAGTAGTAACATCCATTGTGGGATCCATTTGGTAAGGGCTCAGTCTCACTCTAGGTCTTCAAGCGGGATTTACGGTGCCTCTCAATCTAACGGCTATTACCCTGATACGACCTCTTAGACACCCTTTGGAATTCCTACAATTACTCAATAGGTCATTTCCACCTATCTACGGGGAGTGTTACTAATTAGACTTGCATCAACAAAATAATGAACAGTGAAGTATAGCTACAGTGAGCTTATTGTTTTACTGCAAAATTACTGTTCCTCGGCTCTTTACTATTCCTCGGCTCTTACTGTTGCATGGCTCTGATACCAACTCGCCGTAGGATCTACAACTGCTTCAGACTCCTTCAGAATGACTATATTAGCAGATAATATCAAGCAATTCCCTTTTAATAAGACGACTTAAACAAGCGATTAACACAATGCACACTGAAATGATGATTACTATTATCACTGTGAGATGAATATACATGTCGAAAATATTACAGACACTTGCAGATAGCCTTCGGAGGGCGAAGGTCGACACTGCATAAACACACTCCTAGATCCACAACTTTTGATGCAATCTTGTACCGCGGAGGCAAGATGCAAAGCATACGTTAATGGAGTTACAGACTCAATGCTAATAACACACTCAGATCTTTCTGATGTAGTCTTATACCTTGACGGCAAGCTACAGTGCATACTTGTCTGAGAACAGACTCTTACAGACACAATATTAGACCTGAGGTTCTGATGCAATCATTTAGCACGAAGCCATGACGCAGAGCATACTTCTCATATTACAAACTTAAGACTCAGAAGTCGAGCGGACAACTTGCTCAAGACCTCAGACACTCAGACTTGCAGAGCAGACTACTTGCTCAATGCGACCCAAATGACTCGGTGATCAAAATGAGGCCTCGGGCCTTTATTTATACAATCTTCTACCAGTAAGCCGGTAGGCATCGACTGCCACTAATCGGTCAGCCGGTAGATCCAGTTACCTAAACCTACACTAACAGGTCATTACCGAATCATCCGGGGCGACAGGTGGGGAATACTACTGTCATTATCTCGTCCCTTAATTAGCTTTTGGCATTACGGGGACCCGGAATCTTCTATCATGGCCGACAGAATCTAGACAAAAGTACAAAGTGGAGCATCGTTGGCCCACGACATATTATTCCTACACTATTACATACGTGGAGCATTAATCCGGCCCACATCGGAAACAGTGTCGGGCAACGCTGGCTGACTCAGCCTTCAGAGGGTCCACCGCAGCTTCCGTTTAGTCATATGGATCTCGCCCTTGAAGCATAGCATCAATTTCTGAGTCATCTGAATCATACTCATGACGACCAAACAATACATCCTCATCTAGGGCTTCTTAAGGAAATGGAGATGGAGGCGGATACAAAAAGGGACTGAAACATCGTTCAATGTCTGAACCACGAAACAGTTCGTTAGGTTCACAGATGAATTCTCCTCTCAAATGAGATTCAACTTTATAGTCCAGCGGGATTTCTCTTGTGGTTACTTTGGACTCAATATGCTCACCTTCTAATGTTCTTCTGATGAACTTCTGCTGAGCATAAACACGGTGTTCTAGTGGCTTATACGTTCCACCTTCATGGATCAGTTTAAATTTAAACTAGTGGAAATTCTGGTGTCCCACTTCAAGATCGGCCTTCATATGATATATGATATTAGCTCGCTGATTTTCCCAATCAATTCTTGGGCAAAAGGTGTCTAGGAACACATCTGTCCGACCAGACCAGGTAGAATTATATGCAAGATCTGCTGGGTCTGCATAGATGATAATGCTGCCTCGTTCTATGCAATACTAAAGAATAAGATTGTATGACGTCCAAGTGAGACGACCATCACACAAATCTACGTAGTTATCACCATTCTTATCTTCACCAAGCCATAATTCACGGCATTCAGATAACTTTGGATAAGCATTGTTGAAACTCTGAAATAGATCTTTTTCCCATCGCGCTAAAATTTGTAACTTGCATGGCGATGTTTGGATGTTCTTGATGAGGGTAAGTTGCAGGAATATTTTTGCTTCATCTATTGAAGCAAACTCTAGAGACTGGATTCTGACTTCTCTGGGGAAGGTATTATCATAAGGCAGAATGAATAAACCTTCCTTTTGGATAAGCTCTTCATATGTCCATTTCTTTTCTCGAGCTTTTATTTCTTCTTCTGCAACTACTTCAGCAGTAGTTGGAGGTCCATCACTGATGCACAGTCTTTCACGAACTTCTCTTCTCATAGCGGACTCTGTCATTGGAGCTTTTCCATGATCAGGATCCTTGGGGGGATCTTCATAGTCTTTGCTTGCTCCAGAACTGGAAATTCCGGCATTAAACATCTTTAAAGCTTTCGGCTGCTGTTTCTGCGCTGATTCCCTGGTTAACATATCAGCTAAGCAATTCAAATATCCTGCTTTATAAGTAATTTCATAATCAAAGCTACTTAACCAAGAAAACCATTTCAAAATTATGCTACTATTCTCAGCCATTAAATTATCATTCTTAAAGATGCTGGGCATGATCTTCAAGTCTGTTAGTATGATGAACTTGACTGGTTTTAAGAACAGCTTGAACTGCATGACTGTCTTTTTAATAGCCAGAATCTCCTTGTGACTAGATGGATACTTTAGTTCGGCTCCTTTAAAAGCACCAGATCCATAGCCACAGATATTTTCACTGCCATCAATGGCTTCTATCAGAACTCCACCCCATGTTGTGGATGAGGCGTCTGTTTCAATGATCAACTGACCATTTCCAGTAGGCAGATTTAAAGGCGGCAGCTGCATAAATTTCTGCTTTATTTGTCGAACTGCTGCACACATATCCGCAGACCATTTAGGAGGGTCTTTCTTTAGTCGTTGTTGCAGAATGCGGATATCTTTGGCCTGACCTTCATAGAAAGGTCGAATGTAATTTAGAGATCCTAAGAATCTCTGCAACTGGGTCTTGTCGAGGATTTCATCAGGAAATTTCCCAAAACATGACAAGACATGATCTTGGAGGATTACCTGTCCTTTCTGAATCTTAAATCCCAGAAATTCTATTTCTGTTTTACCAATCTCCATTTTGGATTCAGACAGAACTAATCCATGCTTATATACTAATTTGTAGAATTTCTGCAGATGTTTCAAATGTTCCTGCAGACTGTGAGAACAGATTAGTATATCATCAATATAAACTAATGCCCAATTATAGTCACGAAATATGTCCTCCATTCTTTTCTGGAACTCGGAGGGGGCATTGTTTATACCAAATGGAAGCACTCTCCATTGATATTGACCTCTCGGCACCACGAATGCTGTTTTAAACCTATCTTCATCCTTAATACCTATCTGGTAAAACCCAGACTTCAAATCAAACTTGCTGAAGATCACACAGCCTGATATTCTTTGAAGGAGGCTGGCCTTATTAGGGAGAGGGTAACAAACCTTTTGTAATGCAGCATTTAAAGGCTTATAATTGACCACCAGGCGTGGCTTACCTCTCTTTTGCTCAGAATGTTTGTTCACAACAAATGCTCGGCATGCCCACGAGCTTTTTGCAGGCTCAATCAGACCTTTATTTAATAGCTCCTTTACTTCTGAATCACAGAATTGGACTTTTGTAGGAGACATTAAAGCTGCTGAAGCTTTCATAGGTCTAATCTTCTGATTTGGATCATAGGGCAACGAGACAAAATATTGTTCTCAGGTCCAGAATGCATTTGGTCTATCTAAGCAACAATCTTTTCTTAGCTTCTCAGATATTTCTTTCAGGGCCTTTTCTCCATGGATTTCTAAGAAGATCTTGCTTCTATCCATTTTCATAAGCTGAGCGACATTAGGTGACTGTACAAGCATGGGCTCAGAAATTTTACATTTAGGGCTGGATTTAAATGTCAGAGGAAGGGTTATAGACAGGTTATCCAGACTGAAAGTGAAGGTTTTCTTTAAGTGGTATGTAAGATAAGGGCTAACTTGATGAAGAAATTTAGAACCTAAGACAACATCTTCGCTCATATAATCCATTCTGTAAACTGTCATAATTCTACAGACATTCTTGAAATAAACAGGGTCTTTGGCTTTAGCTTGTAGAAGGATAGGGGAGCCATCAATAGCTATTCCGCCATCCACAGTTTTCTTCCAGTAGAAATGAGGAAGGGCAGATCCACGAGCAAGGTTAACCTGACAACCAGAATCTATCATACAAGACAGAAGGTAAGGCTTATATTCATGAGGCTGAAACGGAACTAGAATATACAATTTTGGACCTGAAAGCATAGAAATATTAATAATATTCTCAGACTGATGAGAAGGAGATTGTTCAGGGATTTGTACAGGAGAATCATGTTCTTCCTTCTGCTCTATGCTTTCCATGTCAAGGGAACTCTCATAGTGCTTACTGAGATCATCATCCGAAGATTGATCTCTTTCAATCTGTATAATCTTCACTTCGCTCTTTAGTTCTTCAATTTCCTTACAGAGCTTTCTCAACTGAGCTTGTTTCTCTTTTATTTCTAATTTTAATTTGGCTTCTTTGCTGACTCTGAAACTTTGTCTAGCTTGGTGTCCTTCGGGATAATTTCTATACAATTCTGCTGGACTGTAGGATACTGAAGATTCATAGCTTACTTTTTGTTTTCTTTTATAGGGCGCGAGCTGTGTCAGCAACTGCTTCTTTCTTTCTCTGAGATTCTCTCGTTCTTGAAACTGGTATGGCTCTAGCTCAGAGATTCTGAGATCTATAGTAGCAATATCTTTTTCTATGTCTTGCTGCGATCTAGAAGAAAACATATTAATGCCAAACAAATGTAAAGAGAAGTTAAACTTAGGTATCTCATACCCCCCTAAATTTGCTTCCGATTCGGACTCATGCTCGGAGAAAGGAGGAGGAGCAAATTTATTAAGGGCTAGGTGAGACTCAGTGTCTGATTCACTGGAAGAGGCAGAATCGGAATCATCAGGAAAACATACAAACTCACCGGATGGTGTTTCATCATCATCTGGCCTATCCCACCATCGAGGATCCAGATTGTTACATAAAGCTGCAAGCTTGGGCTTAGTTTTCTTCTTGGGACATTTGCTAGCCCAACGTCTAGGTTTTCCACAGAAAAAACAATTCTTATCAGTTTCCTGGTAAGAACGTCTTTTGAGAAACTTCTTCGTCTTAGAAACGTTAGGTTTCCTGGATTTATATCTTTGCTTTCTGGAAAATTTCAAGGGTTTATCAGGATAGTGATTGCGCGGCTCGCTAGAGTAAAACCCTTTCTTCTTTTTCTTTGAATGGCATTTACAAGATGACTGTAAATGACCTCGGTTGTGTGCACCACAACCCCAATCAGGTAACTGCGCGACATTTTTACAAATAGATGGTGTAAACATGTCTTGATGTCGCTTAAAATCTTTATCAACTCTTTTAGCAAGACAATGCTCTTGCAAAGTTTCCATGATGTATTGATGAAGCTGTGCCAGAGAGAGATTATGATAGCTCAAAGCTCTGTCTTTCATAAATTTCTCCACAGCATCTGGGACATGACCTGGGAAGCTTCGCAGGTAATGCTTAAGATAAGCTGGATCATTAGCTTTGCCAGCTGTAATAAGTAATCTCTGCATATAGCAGAAATACTCATGTGCCTGAGAAAGATTACACAATCTAGCGGTCATAAACATGGAGGCATAATGATCAGCTTCATCACCATGATCCTCGCCATAAAACTGCTTAGTGAGGGCTTTCAAAATTTGCTGATTAGCATCTTGAGCTGACAACATCAGGTTCTTTGCTTCTTGAGGCAAATGTCTCCACCAATCTGCTGCTAAACCGGAGAGTCCTGCGACTATGTGATTTGCAAGGTATAACCCTGTCAGGGAAGCATCTCTAGTGCATTGAGCAATGGTCCAATTTTGGAGAAGGTTAAGTGCAGCCTTATTCTCATCCCTACGCTGACATCCTATATTCAAAATTGGATGGTCGGGCATCTGGGATATAAGGTTATTCATGGAGGTGACACCAAAGTTAGTGTAAAACCTAGGACCAGTAGATGCAGATGCAGAGGGAATGGTTGTATCAAGTTCAGGAATGTGTGGTTCAGGCTCTGTTTTGATCAAAGCTCCACTTGACAACATATGCAAATCATGAACATATTTTTATTCAAGAGTAGGTGGTAGGGTTTTGATTGCTTTAACCCATTCTTCCAGGTTTTCTACTTCGGCTTCATCTTAGCCAAACTTAAATTCAAGTTTTGGCTCTTCAGGGACATGAAACATACCAAATGAAAAGCTCTGCTCGAGTTGAGGAGTAACGGGCTTTTTCCTCTCATATCCTTGTAGCACTAAGGATACGGCCATAGGACTGACTTCTGGAACTCTTTTCTTTAATTTTGCATTTTGTTCTAAGAGTTCTTCTATTTTTTGAAGTCTTCGTTCAATTCTATCTGTTGCTTTGCTAACAGCAGTCTTGATCTCATTTGTGTCTGACAGGAGATGATCTATCAGACCAAGGTTGGCTTAAACTGCAGAAATATGCTCTTTTTCTTTAGCCATAACGCTTTTTAGCTTTAGTAAATCTAGAGCTATTTCATCTAGATTCTTGGCAGTCAATTTATTCTGGAGATTTCCCCAATTAGCAAGTTTGGCTTCACCGAAAACAGACTCATCTGTTCCGGAGGATTTAACAGGAAGAAATTCTTTCTTTACTTGCCCATCAGTGGAGAACTGACGAAAGGGAAGATCTTGAAGGTTTCTACCAGGGAAGTAGGATTTTTTATTATGGCTGTTGGTAGATTCCATTGCGCTATTTTCTCTAGGCAAGTTAAAAGTGAACATTCCCAACCTAGGCTTGTTTTTATAATGCGGAAGTTTTTCTATGTTTTTCTTGCAGGCTGGACAGTCATGATGCTGGCCACGGTGCTCATTATAGCCAAGTCCAGAAAAGGATGTTTCAGAATGTACAGAGGTAGTCGGATTGCTGCGTGAACTGGAAACAGAGGAAGGTCTAGAAAATGAAGAGAAATTATTTACAGGAGCAAGTTCAGGTTCTGGATATCTGAAGGAATTGGTTCTTTGGTCAAATCTCAAAGGTCTGGAAGTTAAGTCTCTTTCAGCTGCCTCAGTATTCCTAAGCTCATTATATACTTAATTTCCCATTGCTGGGGATAATTTATCATTGTCCAATCAAAAGTGACTGGCTGGGCTTGTTTAGAGTGGTCCTGTTCCACCATGCTGTGCAGGTGTGAACTCTGATGCACTTTCTTTTGTAAAGGAGGCAATGTATCATTTCCAAATCTGACACAAACTAAGCTTTTAAGCTGGATAATACGAGAACCATTCATCATCCGGAAACCTTGAGGAAGGATGTAGGCTTTGAGATGATCATAAATATGCAGGTCTTCTAAGCTGACAGAATATTTTGGAAAAATTGTACCATATGCAGGGCCATTATGCAGAGGTGGAGTGAAACCTCCAATTATAGCATGGTAAAAGTCTATGTGACGAGTATCTATTGCAACACACAAAGATGAAATAGGCAAATATGGACGAACAAGGGGACCTAAACCAATACGGATTGCTCCAAGATGAGCATACTTATAACCTTGTCTTAAAGCCCAGTCAATTTGAGATTTTTCTAACAAATCTATGTGGACTGGTTCTTGAGAATCGGTAAAGGATATATCTACAGAAGATACTTTTATTTGCGAACAAGCAAAATATTTCTAACCAATAAGTTTATAAACATCACGAGGGAGAATTGCAGGTAATTGCCAATCAGCTAAAGGGTTTGTATTATCAATATGAATTATAGAGGAGGAAGATGGTTCAGAGCTTGAACATTCTGTGAACGATGAGCGTCTCTCAGCAAGAGATACCTCATTGTTACCATCCTGCTGACAGTCTAATATATTGTGAGTAGTAACATCCATTGTGGGATCCATTTGGTAAGGGCTCAGTCTCACTTTGGGTCTTCAAGCGGGATTTACGGCGCCTCTCAATCTAGCGGCTATTACCCTGATACAACCTCTTAGACACCCTTTGGAATTCCTACAATTACTCAATAGGTCATTTCCACCTATCTACGGGGAGTGTTACTAAGTAGACTTGCATCAACAAAATAATGAACAGTGAAGTATAGCTACAGTGAGCTTACTGTTTTACTGCAGAATTACTATTCCTTGGCTCTTTACTGTTCCTCGGCTCTTACTGTTGCATGGCTCTGATACCAACTCGCCGTAGGATCTACAACTGCTTCAAACTCCTTCAGACTAACTATATTAGCGGATAATATCAAGCAATTCCCTTTTAATAAGACGACTTAAACAAGCGATTAACACAATGCACACTGAAATGATGATTACTATTATCACTATGAGATGAATATACATGTCGGAAATATTACAGACACTTGCAGATAGCCTTCGGAGGGCGAAGGTCGACACTGCATAAACACACTCCTAGATCCACAACTTTTGATGCAATCTTGTACCGCGGAGGAAAGATGCAAAGCATATGTTAATGGAGTTACAGACTCAATGCTAATAACACACTCAGATCTTTCTGATGTAGTCTTATACCTTGACGGCAAGCTACAGAGCATACTTGTCTGAGAACAGACTCTTACAGACACAATATTAGACCTGAGGTTCTGATGCGATCATTTAGCACGAAGCCATGACGCAGAGCATACTTCTCATATTACAGACTCAAGACTCAGAAGTCAAGCGGACAACTTGCTCAAGACCTCAGACACTCAGACTTGCAGAGCATACTACTTGCTCAATGCGACCCAAATGACCCGGTGATCAAAATGAGGCCTCGGGCCTTTATTTATACAATCTTCTACCAGTAAGCCGGTAGGCATCGACTGCCACTAATCGGTCAGCCGATAGATCCGGTTACCTAAACCTACACTAACAGGTCATTACCGAATCATCCAGGGCGACAGGTGGGGAATACCACTGTCGTTATCTCGTCCCTTAATTAGCTTTTGGCATTACGGGGACCCGAAATCTTCTGTCATGGCCGACAGACTCTAGACAAAAGTACAAACTGGAGCATCATTGGCCCACGACAGATTATTCCTACACTATTACATACGTGGAGCATTAATCTGGCCCACATCGGAAACAGTGTCAGGAAATGTTGGCTGACTCAGCCTTCAGAGGGTCCACCGCAGCTTCCGTTCAGTCATATGGATCTCTCCCTTGAAGCATAGCATCAATTTCTGAGTCATCTGAATCATACTCATGACGACCAAACAATACATCCTCACCTAGGGCTTCATAAGGAACTGGAGATGGAGGCGGATACAGAAAGGGACTAAAACATCGTTCAATGTCTGAACCACGAAACAGTTCGTTAGGTTCACAGATGAATTCTCCTCTCAAATGAGATTCAACTTTATAGTCCAGCGAGATTTCTCTTGTGGTTACTCTGAACTCAATATGCTCACCTTCTAATGTTATTCTGATGAACTTCTGCTGAGCATAAACACGGTGTTCTAGTGGCTTATACGTTCCACCTTCATGGATCAGTTTAAATTTAAACTAGTGGAAATTCTGGTGTGCCACTTCAAGATCGACCTTCATATGATATATGAAATTAGCTCACCGATTTTCCCAATCAATTCTTGGGCAAAAGGTGTCTAGGAACACATCTGTCCAACCAGACCAGGTAGAATTGTATACAAGATCTGTTGGGTCTGCACAGATGATAATGTTGCCTCGTTCTCTGCAATACTGAAGAATAAGATTGTATGACGTCCAAGTGAGACAGCCGTCACACAAATCTACGTAGTTATCACCATTCTTATCTTCACCAAGCCATACTTCACGACATTCAGATAACTTTGGATAAGCATTGCTGAAACTATGAAATGCATCTTTTTCCCATCGCTCTAAAATTTGTAACTTGCATGGCGATGTCTGGATGTTCTTGATGAGGGTAAGTTGTAGGAATCTTTTTGCTTCATCTATTGAAGCAAACTCCAGAGACTTGATTCTTACTTCTCTAGGGAAGGTATTATCCCAAGGAAGAATGAATAAACCTTCCTTTTGGATAAGCTCTTCATATGTCCATTTCTTTTCTCGAGCTTTTCTTTCTTCTTCTACAACTACTTCAGCAGTAGTTGGAGGTCCATCGCTGATGCAGAGTCTTTCACGAAATTCTCTTCTCATAGAGGACTCTGTCATTGGAGCTTTTCCACGATCAGGATCCTTGGGGGGATCTTCATAGTCTTTGCTTGCTCCAGAACTAGAACTTCCGGCATTGAACATCTTTAAAGCTTTTGGCTGTTGTTTCTACGCTGATTCCCTGGTTAACATATCAGCTAAGTAGTTCAAATATCCTGGTTTATAAGTAATTTCATAATCAAAGCTACTTAACCAAGAAAACCATTTCAAAATTCTGCTACTATTCTCAGCCATTAAATTATCATTCTTAAAGATGTCGGGCATGATCTTCAAGTCTGTTCGTATGATGAACCTGACTGGTTTTAAGAACAGCTTGAACTGCATGACTGTCTTTTTAACAGCCAGAATCTCCTTGTGACTAGATGGATACTTTAGTTCGGCTCCTTTAAAAGCACCAGATCCATAGCCACAGATATTTTCACTGACATCAATGGCTTCTATCAGAACTCCACCCCATGTTGTGGATGAGGCATCTGTTTCAATGATCAACTGGCCATTTCCAGTAGGCAGATTTAAAGGCGGCAGCTGCATAAATTTCTGCTTTATTTGTCGAACTGCTGCAGACATATCCACAGACCATTTAGGAGGGTCTTTCTTTAGTCGTTGTTGCAGAATGCGGATATCTTTGGGCTGACCTTCATAGAAAGGTCGAATGTAATTCAGAGATCCTAAGAATCTCTGCAACTGGGTCTTGTCGAGGATTTCATCAGGAAATTTCTCAAAACATGACAAGACATGATCTTGGAGGATTACCTGTCCTTTCTGAATCTTAAATCCCAGAAATTCTATTTCTGTTTTACCAATCTCCATTTTGGATTCAGACAGAACTAATCCATGCTTATATACTAATTCGTAGAATTTCTGC
The DNA here is from genome assembly GCA_001517045.1 of Pseudotsuga menziesii. Taxonomy (NCBI): domain Eukaryota; kingdom Viridiplantae; phylum Streptophyta; class Pinopsida; order Pinales; family Pinaceae; genus Pseudotsuga; species Pseudotsuga menziesii. Next base: position 529,441 of record LPNX010495447.1, on the reverse strand, counting down.
AGATGTTTCAAATGTTCCTGCAGACTGTGAGAACAGATTAGTATATCATCAATATAAACTGATGCCCAATTATAGTCACGAAATATGTCCTCCATTATTTTATGGAACTCGGAGGGGGCATTGTTTATACCAAATGGAAGCACTCTCCATTGATATTGACCTCTTGGCACCACGAATGCTGTTTTAAACCTATCTTCAGCCTTAATACCTATCTAGTAAAACCCAGACTTCAAATCAAACTTGCTGAAGATCACACAGCCTGATATTCTTTGAAGGAGGCTAGCCTTATTGGGGAGAGGGTAACGAACCTTTTGTAATGCAGCATTTAAAGGCTTATAATTGACCACCAGGCGTGGCTTACCTCTCTTTTGCTCAGAATGTTTGTTCACAACAAATGCTCGGCATGCCCACGAGCTTTTTGCAGGCTCAATCAGACCTTTATTTAATAGCTCCTTTACTTCTGAATCATAGAATTGGACTTCTGTAGGAGACATTAAAGCTGCTGAAGCTTTCATAGGTCTAATCTTCTCATTTGGATCATAGGGCAACGAGACAAAATATTGTTCTCGGGTCCAGAATGCATTTGGGCTATCTGAGCAACAATCTTTTCTTAGCTTCTCAGATATTTCTTTCAGGGCCTTTTTTCCATGGATTTCTGAGAAGATCTTGCTTCTATCCATTTTCATAAGCTGAGCGACATTAGGTGACTGTACAGGCATGGGCTCAGAAATTTTACATTTAGGGCTGGATTTAAATGTCAGAGGAAGGGTTATAGACAGGTTATCCAGACTGAAAGTGAAGGTTTGCTTTAAGTGGTCTGTAAGATAAGGGCTAACTTGATGAAGAAATTTAGAACCTAAGACAACATCTTCGCTCATATCATCCATTCTGTAAACTTTCATAATTCTACAGACATTCTTGAAATAAACAAGGACTTTGGCTTTAGCCTGTAGAAGGATAAGGGAGCCATCAATAGCTGTTCCGCCATCCACATTTTTCTTCCAGTAGAAATGAGGAAGGGCAGATCCACGAGCAAGGTTAACCTGACAAGCAGAATCTATCATACAAGACAGAAGGTAAGGCTTATATTCATGAGGCTGAAACAACTGGAATATACAATTTTGGACCTGAAAGCATAGAAAGACTAATAAGATTATGAGACTGATGAGAAGGAGATTGTTCAGGGATTTGTACAGGAGAATCACGTTCTTCCTTCTGCTCTATGCTTTCCATGTCAAGGGCACTCTCATAGTGCTTACTGAGATCATCATCCGAAGATTGATCTCTTTCAATCTGTATAATATTCACTTCGCTCTTTAGTTCTTCAATTTCCTTACAGAGCTTTCTCAACTGAGCTTGTTTCTCTTTTATTTCTAATTTTAATTTGGCTTCTCTGCTGACTCTGAAACTTTGTCTAGCTTGGTGTCCTTCGGGATAATTTCTATACAGTTCTGCTGGACTGTAGGATACTGAAGATTCATAGCTTACTTTTTGTTTTCTTTTATAGGGCTCGAGCTGTGTCAACAACTGCTTCTTTCTTTCTCTGAGAGTTTCATATTTAATTGTTCTTCTTAAAAAAGGAGGGCTACCCTTGAATGATGAAAATATTGTAGTGAGTTTTTTTGCGAGTTGTAGATTGAAATCATCGCTATCATTTATATTTGTCTTTATTGTTTATCATCATCGGTTTAATGATTTTATAACATACGATCAACTTTTTAAGGGTTCGATCTGTAAAACCATTACATTATTGTATTTAGATTATTATTAAATATTTGAAAAATTAATATGCATAGGCGCTGAATATTATACTTTTTCTATTGAACATCCTTACAATCTACTATGTTTTTCTTTAAAAATAAACATGTGGACTTAATATTATACTTTTCTTATTGAACAACCTTACATTCTTCTTTGTTTTGCTTTTGTATGTAATATTTCACATGGCTTTTAATTCAAAAAAATAGATAACCATTAAATTGTTGCAAGAGGCCATGAATGTCTTACCCTAACTAGATTTGAATGTTTGGATAAATTTGAAGTGAGAAATTACCATGCTCCTAAATTTAGATTAATAGATGCTTTGATAAGTCCTCCCTTGCTCCTCCATTATAGAGGGATTTTATGCCTTATTTTTTTAATATTTTATGCCTTATTTTATTTACTCTATTATTTTGACACATGATTTTCTTTTACATTTAAGTGTTTGTCATCTAAAGAATCCATAAATAAAATATTAGGTATTGAAATATATAAAAGATGAAATGAAAAAATATATTGAAGAAATGAGAAAATATATCTCTCTAATATTTGTTTATGGAGAGTAACAATTCCTCTTAAACCTAGCCATGAGGATTGAAATATATACATCCATATATCTCATCTTTTACCAAAATAACAATTAAACCATTCATCTTCAAATGCATCAATTTTCAAAAGCTACATGCAAATAGCTTCTCCCCATAGCAAGTAGTAATGTCGCGGACATTGCCACCACATGGCTCTTGTTATAAAATATGGTAATGCAATAAAACCCCTTTAACTCACATAACCCATAAAAATAATATATTGAGACTTGTACATTATACATTAAAGCATGGCATATTCCCATCATGGGAATTTCCTTGGCTCTCATGGCTTATAAGACTTTTATGTTAAAAGCGAGTGTAAGTCTTTAGGTTGGTCATTTAGTAGAAAGTAACTGCAAGGTTACGTTAGGTAAGGTGTATTCAGTGTGAAAAGAGTGAGTTGAACTTTAGATTATTTGTATTTTTGTTGGTTAAATTTGTTAGAATATGAGGGAATTTTTGCTGAAATTGTGATTTTGGTTGTTGAAATTGAAATGTTTTTGCAAAAATGGATTCACAAATTATGCAATTTCAAAAAACTAAAACTGCAATTTCAACAATTTTTAGAATATTTTAATCAAAATTGAAAAAAAAATATATAAATAGAATAAAATTTAACTCACTCCATTACCAAAAGAGTAAATTTAATTATGAAAGACGACCTTCTTAATTTGATTGCAGGTTTGGGTTATCGAAGAATTCATTTAACTCTGGGCTTTATTGGTGGGTTTGGGTTATCAAAGAACTCAATTTTTTACTTTATTGTTGGGTTTCCCAAATTAATTTTTTACTATTGTTAGTTTTCCAATGACTTGAATCTACGGTTGAGTTATACTTAAGTAACGTGAAACGATTATAAATACTTATGAAATTTAAGTGATTAATGGACATGTCCGACCAATGACTATCCAATTCCAAGACGCTGCATCATCAATATACAAGTAAATCTCATTTAATTAATTCTTTATTGACGCTGATTATTTCGTTATGTTTTTTTTTTTAATTAGATTGTGTTGGAGTATAAAAAAATTCCTAATTAAATTGTCGATGGATTTTTGTTTGTATGAAATGAGTGAAATATATCACTTGTTTAATGAAAAAACTAGTTATAATATAAGTTTATAAAAAAATTTGGTTGGAATCCATGAGCAAAGACAAAATAATAAGAGTGAATGTATATTTTTCAGTGAGATTATATTTATAAATACAATAAGATATGGTTTTTGGTTTTATATTCTAAGAGGTTTTTTTTGACTCAATGTGAGTGATTTTTTGTATTAATTTATGATGAATGTGAATAGTAAATATAATAAATTTTGGGAGGTTGTTGTTTTCATGGTTAAAAAAATCTTTTACCTTAATTTTAAAGGATTATGTTTCCAACATTTCTTTTTTAATCAGAAGGGGTGTTTGTGAATCCAAGAATCTTTTTGAAAGAGAGATGAAATATGGAAGTGGACAATTGCTAATGGTTGAACCTATCACCGAAGTGCTCTTTAAATTGTTGGTTTTGGAATGACCACAAACAAATGGCTAACATAAGTTGATGTGTTCTACTAAATGGTGGTTTTGGATGACCAGAAACTTAGTAGATGATGGTTTAGGATGGAAAAAAACCAATGGTTAGTGGAAGTTGATGTCTTCTACTAAATGGTGATTTTACGATGACCACAAACCAATGGCAGATGGTTGTTTAGGATGACCAAACCTAGGTTGCTAAAGTTGGTGTCTTCTACTAAACGACAGTTTTAGATAACAACAAACCAGGTTAGTGGATGTTAATGTCTTCTACCAAATTGTGGTTTTCGATAACCACAAACCTAGTAGATGATGGTTTAGGATGACCACAAACTTGGTTAGCATAAAGTGATGTCTTCTCCTAAATGGTGGTTTTGGATGACCACAAACTTGGTTAGCATAAAGTGACGTCTTCTCCTAAATGGTGATTTTGGATGACCACAAACTAATGAATGCTCTGGAACATGGCTTTATTTTTGTCTCCTATCCACAACTGTGAATCTCACTTTGGCTCTAGCTCAAGGCTCTGGTTACTAGCATTGGTTCCAACTATGGCTAAGGTTGACTTGTTCCCACAATACATAAGTTTGCTAAGTGAGCAATATATTTGATTCATATGGCTTCAAAACTTGAAGCGCGATGGGCCAATCCATGATATTCCCTCCTGTAAGGTACAATGTGAGAAGCAGAAAAAAATTCTACCACAGCCTATGTCAAACTCAAGATTGAATTCTTTAATATGAATTATGTCTTCAGTTGGTTGTTGATGAGTACCGTCAAGAAATAATAGACCGAAAGCGAATATTTAATGGTGTAGGCTTCTACAATGTTGAAAATCTATCTAAAAATCACTATGCTTATCGCAATACTAACAAGGATGGAGATCAAAACATTGAATCTTCATGTCATTAATTTGATGACAATGTTGGCATTGATATTGAACTAGAATAGGTGAAGATTAATCTTCTTGAAGAAATCTAAAATTTTGAAACTAGATTGGTTTGGAATAATCTGAAATGTGAAAGTTTAAATCCTTATCATATCTAATATCTATTATGTGTCTATTGTTCTTGATTTCTTCCCAAGGTCTGATGATAGTCTTGGAAAGATTACCCTGAACATGTTCATGATAAGCTTCATCTTCAACATCTAACATTTTTCATTGAGATGATTATGTGTTAAAAGCTTATAGGAATCATTATCAGATTCAAAGAGAGGGTTGGTATGAACAAGAACTAGCTCAAAAGGTTGAATCCTTTATTGTATTGCATCATCTTGGAGTTGTGATTGAGTCTAGAGGAGGTCCACTTTGTCTTGTGAATCGTGCAAACAAGTTAGCACATATTAGAGAGTTCATCAGTTGATTGTGAGTGCATCATCAACAAGAATGAATATTAGAGTGTTTGGTGCCTCTAATTTTTCTTCAGTTTGATCCATTTAAAAGACTAATTGAGATCTCATGGGGCTTCTTTCAATTCCACCCTTTAACAATAAGACTTGATAATTGAAATATCAACTCAAGAAATAAAAGGTGAAATCGAGAATGCACCTGATACAATTCGATCTCACTCACAAAAAAAATTTACAAATACCAAAATACATGAAAACTTGCAAAATCATTCTTTGTGAGTTACAATTTAATGTTGATGTTGAAGTTGAATTGAACTTATAAAAAATCTTTACCTCTGTAGAAACAATGTAAGTCTATCCTTAGTAAATTTCAACAAACCGTAGTCTTTTAGAGAAAAATGAGATCGAGTTTTCTTGCAATGCCAAAATCTCTTAAGTTGCACTTTCACAACATGGACAACAACCTTCTAAACGTTCAAAGTCCCTAATGGCCAAAATCCCATATGAAAAAGAGTAAAGTTTTATGTGCACAATCGATCGTTGTGTATCCACTTGTAATAATGTTCAGAATGGGACTTTGGTGCCCTCTACGCAACATTTCACCGCCGTCTTGACTAAAATCTATCAAAAGTTGTTGGCCAAGAGGGACTTTGAGAACGTCTTCATTTCTGCAGACCACACCACACCACACCATGGCTTTCCCTACCACTCTCACAAGAATATACAAGGAAGAAAAAGGGAGAAGCTCTATCCTACACCTTTCCCTAGTTTTTATGGTTTTTGTATTTATGGTAGATAAAGTTTCAGGTATATAAGCATGATGTATTTGAATAGTGTATTTGATATTCTAATTCTTGTGAAGCATCATTTTTGAGCATTTTTATGTTTCCATGTAAATCAAAGTTGTATTTATAACTTTATTAATATAAAGTTGTCCTTTCACTTGTGAATAAAAAAAATCAATTATGATGAATGAATAGTATATACAATAAACCTTTTACCATGAGGTCATCAATATTCTAATATTAAAATGATTAAACTTTAGTACTTATATGTTAATGTAATATAATATTTTACAAAATTTTATTGGTTTTTTAATTGGTAGTTAATGAATTTGTATATCCAAATCATTGCAAAAGATGTATTTAAAACCACCTCTAATGCTGATAAGATATAAAAAAATCATTAAAATAAGAATTAAACATAAAGGAATCAATAACAATAAAATAATCTTATATAAATCCATTATTCAATCTCTTATATATATTTTAAATGAATTTAAGGAATTTTCCATGGTTATTCATGTCTTGGGGAAATTGAAACTTGGTGTATGGGTCAGCATGCCATTAACCTCACCACCAACCCACATCCCCAATGACCTATTTGCTCATATTAAAATATATCTCGTTGACCTATTTGTTCATATTAAAATATATTTTAGAACTTGGACATAGCTTTTTTTTTTCAAGTGAAAAAAACCTGTCCTTGATATTCAAATAGAATCAAAGGGCATCAGTACAAACAGCCACTTCAGCATGGCATTACATAGCTACTCATCTGGAGTTCCCAAACAGGGGGAAAGGAACATAATACCAAAAAATAACCCATCAGAAAACTATCTCATCATGTGATGTGGACTGTCCAAAAATTCACATCTACCGAGAGCCAATCAGACTCTGATCAACATTCAAAAGAGATGCACTATAATTTGCAAATAAGACATCTACATGGAAGGGAAAAAATGCCCTTCAGATACACAAAGTCTTCAAGTCCCACAGAAAAAGATGCTCTCTAAAACAAGCTCAAAAGAGCTGGAAAAATTCCTTAGTAACCAGGTGATTCTCTATATATTCCATCAAACAGCCTTTCCCTTGGGGAAAGGAGAGCGCCTTTTTTGAAAGACGGTCAGCTGTCTGGTTGTGCTCTCGGTAGATGTGAGAGAAGGACAGGTCCTGGAAGCTAGTGGCTAGCTTTTTAGTTTCCCGACACCAATGAAATAGGGCAGGTGGGGAGAGAGCAGTCGATCCCTTAGCCCAATTGATGATTACCTGAGAATCACCGTATATGTGGGCTAAGGGGATCCCCATCATATGGGATATTTGTAGGAGAGCCCAGAGACTGAGCAGCTCCGCTTTGGTATTTGTGCCATATCCTACCCCCACTGCGAACTCCAGGAAGTGAGCGTTGTTAAGAAAAATACACAGACCTACACCAGCTGTCATATCATTGGAGGCTCCATCTATAAAACCACAAGGATAATATTTGACAAGTGGATTTCCAATAATTCTATAGCGACCTTTTTTAGCAACAGTCCCAATAAAACAATCCTGAACAGTTGACAAAATTTGCTGGATGATGCCATGAATATTCCTTCTTTTCCCTTCAAAAATCACCAAATTGCGAGCTTTCCAAACAGTCCACATCATGTTATAGGGGAGCAAATAGAGTGAAGAGCTATTGGAAAACTTTCCAACCTAGTCTTTAATAAGATCAACTGTAGAAGTGCCTGTAAAACAATCTGGAATATTGAAGAATTCACAAATAAACTCTGCCACTGTTTTCCAAACTGAACAGTAAGAGAAGATATGATCAACAGTTTCCTCCTCTGACCAATAGAGAGAGCAAATACCAGGACCCGAGAACCCCCTCCGCTGCAAATTATCCCATGTAAGGATACTATTATGAAGTAAAAGCCAGATGAAACATGAGATCTTGCCAGGCAGAGCCTTATGCCAAATAGGAATACAATCAATCACAGATATCGGGCGAGAAGAGGACTTAAAGATGCAATCATAGGCATCTTTAGCAGTAATAGAATCCCTGCTATAATTATAATTCCAGACCAGTTTATCAGCGTTGTTATTTAAATGAATACCTGCTCCCATGAGACCAAATATAAAGTCATTCCAAATCAACTCAAAGGAGCCACCCAAATCAAGATCATTTGCAGAATACCAGTATTGTTGAGCATTAGACATGAGGTTGCGGGCCTGTGCCAGTGTGGATATATTTAGATCTTCTAAGTATGTTCTCAGATCTTCCGGGAGAGTAAAAGAGATAGCCGATACCACAATCGGATCAATCCCCAAAACAATGCTTTCACCATTACCCACCTGCCATGCCAAGTGCTTACCCATCTAGGGGATCACCTGAAGAAAACCCCTCCAAATAAGTGAGGCATTTTGAGAACTGAATGATTTCTGCCTCAGCCATTCGATGACTGTCAATCCCTTTAAATATTTTGCTTGAAGAACCTGGAACTATAACCCTTTGGAATGAATAGCTCTCCAAAATACATTAAGGCACAAAGCTTGATTAAACCAGGTGAGATTTTTAATTCCCCAGCCCCCAAAGGCCTTTGGCCGAGAAAGATCATTCCAATTTGACATATGGAATTTAAAAGATTTGTCAGAGGATCCCCACAGAAAGTTGAACATAGAACTCCTGAGTTTCTGAAGGATAGAACTGGGAAGAGGGGCTAAGCCTATCCAATAGACTGGAATGCTGGAGAGAACAACATTAACCAGAACAAGTCTCCCACCAAGTGACAGGTATTTATAAGCCCAGTGATTGATCCTTTTTTCAAATTTTTGTAGAAGCCAGTACCAGTCAGCCACTCTGTAACTCAGCGGCTTCAAATGATAGCCCAAGTAAGAAATACCAGATTGTAAAGGAAGCATCTTAAAGGGCATAGCAGCCCTGAAGTCATTGAGACAGTCATCATTAAAATTGTGATATAGCAGGCAAGATTTGTCAGATTTAATCCTCATTCCTAAAGCTTTACAAAAAGAGTCAAGAAGAACCTCAAAATCCAACCAATCCTGGAGGGTACCAGTGCCCATGAGAATAACATCATCAACGAAGAGAAGGTGGGACAGAGTAAGGGAGGGCGAGAGTTTGTTCTTAAGTTGGATCTTACTAAGGCATTTGACTGAGTTGACAGAACTTGGACATAGCTTATTTTCAAGAGTTGTGTCCATATAGTTATTGCAAATGTCAATATCTTATTTTTTAGCCTTTTTGTTGTCTATTTTTCCACAACTAAAGGTTCAATGAGAAAGCTATTGAGCCTCTTATGATGTATATGGTTGGTTATTCTTACATGGAAATGTTAAACTTTATGTACAATTTTAGTTTAATCTATGAAAAGGGAAAGTTTGAGGAGGCATATAAGTATTACAGTGAGATGACTAGAAATGATTAATAACCGAACCCGTGATCAAAATACTTATCAAGACATGAGCGCAAACTCATGAAAGAAGATGTATTTGTTTATTGGATTAATTATGGCATGGCATGTACATTTGACTAGCCATTGCTCAAAAAAAAAAAATTCCAAAGAAAAAGTTCGTAAATATTTTATTCACATTCAACAGATGGCCCTCAAGGTCCATTATACAAAACCAACTAAGAAGTTGTTATTACAATCAGTTACTTGCCTTAGGAAGAGCACAATAACCATTATCATATCATAAAGTACCAAATACTTATCGGCATAAAAGAGTTCAAAAATGAACAGTCATGCACCAAAAATAAGTCTGATCATAGCAGACTTTTTTCATCATTCCTGATCACTCAGGTCAGATACATTGTGAATCGAATGGTAATCACCAACAAAAGCATAACCAGAGCATAACTAGCTGGCTGAAAAAGCCTCTAAAAGTATGAAAAAATCAACGCTGATCAAATAATCAGCAGCTAATAAATTGGCCAATCCCAGGCCATCCAAAGAAAAAATCATATCCATTCAGCTCCAAAACAAAGAGACCATCAAAGAGACCATCAGCCCGCATGTCATGCTCTAAGTATGTTTGCATGATATCACCAAAAAAATGAAGCATATAAATTTCAGCCAGTGCATGATGTATCAAGGGTGCCACAAATCATGAAGTTCAGAAATGCCCAAGCATATAATTCTCCAAAAATATCCAGGAAAGTATTCAAAAAATCTGACAGAAACATGAATCCCACATCAAAAACAGTCTAAACTGCAAATCGGATCTCACAGAATTAGAAGACCTGAAAAGTTTCCACAATTTATGCCCCTCTCTGTTCACATGTAACCCAAGATCCTTCAAGAATTCTGCCACCTGCTTTTGCCAATGAATCTGCTTAGAAATTTCATTACCTATAAATGTGTTTTAGAGACACAATCAAGACTGTCAACTAAACAGTGAATATCTTGAAGAATCATGGCTAGTTCAAGATTTAATAATCGATACTTACCCGAATCCCAATTGATAACCAACTGGGAATCCCCAAAAACTTGAATTTTATCCAAATTATGCTTCCGGGACAGCCTAAGGAGAAGCTTAAGTGCACATAATTCTGCGTAATTATTAGTACCCAAACCTAAACCTACTTTGAAAGAAACATAATGACTATCAGATATGAACAAAATACCTCCAGCTCCACAAATCATTGGGTCCCCAGCTGCAGATCCATCAAAGTAACCCCAGGCATAAGTTTTATCAATTTCTTCCACAAAAATTGATCTAATAGAGACCACAGATGAGGACTGTGGTAAATTCTTCAACAAACCCAAGCTATAGCTTGATACCTGTGCAGGAGTTGTGACAAGATCCTCAAAACAGGATCAATTTCTTGCTTTCCATATAAACCAAAGAGCAATGATAGGTAGGGATTTGATAATTGCCACATCTGGTAGAAAATACCAGTTTTTAAGACAAGCAGACAGAGATTCACCATACCATAAATTATTAAGTTTCAAATGATCCTCAATAATTGACCAAATAGATTGAGTAAAAAGACATTCTACTACAATATGAAAATTGGATTCACAGCTCTGTTTGCATAAAAAGCATCTTCCAGGACCTTCTCTACCCCTCAAGCAAAGAACATCCCAAGTCAATGCTTTATTAGAAAGAAGAAACCAACCAAAGACTTTAGTTTTTAGGGGACACTTCATCTTCCATAAGACCTTCCACCACCAGACCGATTCCACTTCTCTATTAATAAGCTCAGCATAACCCTCTTTAGGAGAATACTTGCCTGTTTTAGATAAATTCCAGATAAAACAATCACCTGCAACAGAAAGTCTAACATGGCTAGACTTGAGAATGGCAATATAACCATTCCAAACAGCAATCTCATGAGGGTCAATAAATCCAATGGATTCTATAGATAACCATTTTTGAGACATCAAAACAGAACCTAGCATTCCAATATCAGAAAGAAAATGAAAACCAGACAAATGTAATCTTTCTAACATAGGAATAGGAAGAGCATGCCTCCATTTACAGCCAGACCATGGATCTAAACCAATACAAACATCATTTCCATTACCAATTTTCCAGACCAGAAAATTTCCAATGAGATCGAAAGCCCATATAACAGCTTTCCAGCAAATAGAGATATTCTTTTTCTTTTTAACAAAAGATCTTATCCATTCCTGAATATTCATTGGATAAATATATTTCTGAATTGCTATCTTAACCCATAAACCCGAACCATGAATGATATTCCAGACATTTTTTGCTGCAAGAGCCTTTGCGAATAAGACAGGGACTTTAAGTCCCCATCCACCCATAGATTTAGGCATAGCAAGAAACTTCCATGATATCCAGGGTAAACCTGAAGAGTTCTGTATACCAGCCCATAGAAAATTAAAACAACGCTTTCTGATTTTATCTATTACCCCCAATGGAACCCAAAAATGCATCCAAAAAACTGGAATGGCCTCTAAAACAACTTTAATCAAAATCAGCTTTCCTCCTTTTGACAGCCAACGGAAGCTCCAATTTTGAATTCTTTGTTCAACTTTAATAATCAGCCAATCCCAATCCCTAATAAGATATCTGCAAGGTTTAAGATGAAAACCAAGGTACTTCATGCCATGTTCAATTCTATCAACAGGGAAACTGAAGATATTCTGTAATGTAATAACTTCAGAATCTTCCATACAGGAGAAATATAATGAAGATTTATTATCATTTATTTGCATCCCAGATGCCTTATAGAAATGTATTAAAATCTCATATAGAGTGGAAAGAGACTGTTCAGAACCATCATTAACCATGACGATGTCATTCACAAAGAGAACATGAGTTAAAACTGTATTATTACTGAAAGATAAACCATGGTAAGTCTCACTAAGTTTAGCATGAAGAATAGCCCTCCCAAGGCCTTCAACCACAATAAGAAACAAAAGTGGTGCCAAAGGACACCCTTGTCTGAGTCCCCTACCAGATTTAAAAAAATTGGTAGCAACACCATTGATGAGCAGAGAAAAAGAAATAGAAGAAAGACTGCTCATAACCCACGCAATAAAGTTTCCTGCGAAACCCATTTTTGCAAGAATAACTCGAAGATAGACCCAACTGACTCGATCATAGGCTTTAGAAAGATCGATCTTAATCATAACAGCTTTTAGGGATTTAATATGCATAGTATGCATACCTTCCTAAATAACACCTACAGCATCGTGTATCTGCCTTCCCGGCAAAAATCCAAACTGTTCACTAGAAATACATCTACCCAAAACCTTTCTGATTCTAATTGAGATAATCTTACCAATAATTTTGTATACAAAATTACACGAAGAAATAGGCCTAAAATCCTCAAAAGATAAAGGACTATCAATCTTAGGAATAAGAGCAAGGAAGGTAGAATTAAAAACACCTGGAATCTTTCCACTTACCCTGGACAATTCAATGACTCTTAGAAGGTCTTCCCCCAAAACATCAAACAAACATCTATACACCTCAACAGGAATACCATCAGGTCCAGGACTCTTATCATTTTTGCTGATGGATAATATATGCTTGATATCTTTAAGAGTAATAGCCTGCATAAGCTCAGCATTATCATCCTCTGAAACAGAAGATGGAAAATGTCCAGAACTTTGAACAATCTTTGGAAGATGGAGGTCAGCTTCTTCTTTAAAAAGGCTTTCAAAATGTTGAATCCCAGCCTCAGCTATAGCCTTAGACCCTTCCACAAGATTTCCAGAGTCATCATAAAGTTTCCAAATGGAATTGTGATATTTCCTATGGGCAACAAATTTGTGAAAGAAAGGAGTATTATCATCACCACAGCTCAACCATAATGCCCTACTTTTCTGACGAGCCTCCTTTTCCCGAAAAAGAAGAATAGCGCTCTTACGAGATTCAATCTCAATCAATAAATCTTTATCAACCACTGAAGTAAACCAAAAATATGCCTATCATGAAATCTTTTCAGCTCAAATTCAATATCAACCAAATCTTTAATGATCTGAGCTTTTTTATTCAATGACCACCTAGTAGAAATTGCTTTAATCCGTTTAAGATTCTCACTAAATTGTGACTCTGGTGATAAAGCAGAGCTAGCATCAAAAGGAACCCAAGAATCTTTTAAAGCTTCAACCAAGTCAATATGATCCAGCCATCCTACATTAAACTTGAAAGGACTATGGGCCTTGGGAGACTGAGAAGAAATTTGCATGAAGACAGGTTGATGATCAGAAACACCTCCACACCCAATCCATTGTTTAATAAGGAAATCACAATCGAGGAAATCAGCCGAAACTAAGAGATGATCCAACCGTTTACAAATACCCTCAGAACCAACTCTTCGATTACTCCAGGTAGGAATAGAAACCAAAGGGTTGATGTCAACCAACCCCAATCTCTCCAACATATTATGAAAAAAATTAGTTAAAGGATCCACTTGAGCATTAACCCCCCAGATTTCAGAAAGACCCAAGGAAAAATTAAGATCTCCCCCAAAAACTAAATAAGGAGTCAAGAAACAGTCCATCTTGATCAAGTTATTCCATAAAGTTTCCCTGTCTAGATATGGCGCATAAAGATTAATAAAGGATATTTCCTTATGTAAATCATACGAAAATAAAACTGCACACAACCCTGTTTTCATAGCCCATGCATTTTTAAAAAGAAAATTACAAGACTTCCAGCCCAAAATAAGTCCACCTGATCTGCCCTTGGCATCCACCGAAAGGAACTGGCAGCCATGAATCAACAGTTCCAACTCTTGAACCAGTACACATCCCTCAATCATAGTTTCTTGAATAAAAATAACATCATCTGCATGTTGATCGATAAGTCTAATTACCGCTAGTTTCTTGGGAAGACTAGCCAAACCCCTAACATTTAAGGTCATGAGGATCATAAGGTAATCTTGTTAAGGGCAGTTGATCTAAGCACCCCAATACCTCTCAGCATAGGATGTGTAACAATTTCATCTCCAATCTGACCCTTATCTACTTCATGATTCCCAGGTTTATCCTTGACAGACCTAGAAATCTCTTGAACAGATTTCAAGCACGAGCGTAGATAGTAACCCTTGCTAATAACTGGAGAGGCCTTACAAGGAGAAACAAAACCCAAATTCTTCAATGATAAATTCGGAAAAGTAGGAGATAAGGCCTTAGGGAAAAGGTTCAGAGAGGGAATGTTAGCCAGATCGTTCATAGAATTGGAGATGCTCAAAGATTTAAGGTTGGCTAGAGGTTCATATTCACAAGAAACAGAATGCAAGCCCAAAGTTTCCTCCACAGGAATTCCAGCCTTTGCATTAGACTGAAACCCACCTTTTTTGACTCTCCAAACTTTGGAAGAAGAATGCTTATTAAATGGAAGAGAGCATTCATTTGCCAGATGTCCAAACCCATGACATCTAAAACATCGAAAAGGAATTCCCAAATAATCCAGAGGCTGAAAGTAATCACTATTACCCTTTTTAATGACTAGTTCAGCAGGTAATCCCAAACGAAAGTCTAGCAGAACAAGAACCCGGCCTATGCAACATACCCCAGAGTGTAAAAAAGAAAAATCAGTTTCCAAATGGGTACCCAAGGTATTCCCAACAAGTCTGAAGAAATCAGCAGACCAGAATTCAAAGGGTAAATGTGGGAGTTTGACCCAAATAGGAACTTGGTCATACCTTTCCTTCCGCGGATCAAATAAAGGAGTCCATCTTTTGATAAGAAGACCTGCGTTATCCCATTTCCAAACACCATCCAGGATCCTATCGGCATCATCAACTGAAGAAAATTTAAAAGCTATCCATCCCCTTGGAAGCACAAAGATCTCAGGACTAGAACTAATAACCTCAGTCTAGGCCTTTACAGCCCACCCATGCAAAGATTCAACGTTATAATTACGCCTTCCAAACCTCCCAACCAAAGTCAAAGCATTGGTGAGAACTATATCATTTAAAAGCACGTCTTCCCCCAGAGTCATTAAAACTAGATTTATCATCTTAATGGGTTTAGGCTGCCTCCTCTTAGACTTAGTAATTCCTTTGCTTACAGCTAAATGAGGATCATGCACATAGTCATTATCAGAATCAGTGGATTTGATAGAGACATGGTTTTCTTCAGATATAGGATTAAATTCCATTTGTGCATTCAAGCCTACATTAACCTCTTGAACCTTTCCAACTGCCGGAAGATTAGCCAACAAGCTGTTAGACTTGTCAGCCTGAAAACCAGAACCATTCTGATTATGATCACTAATACCCAAGTCGCAAGTCTTCAAACCCAAAAAATCTGATTGGAGACCCAAACTTAAAGACGGAGGCACATCCCCATCCAAAATACTAATCCCAGTCGACTAAGAAGTTAGAGAAAAATGCCCGCACTTATCCAAGCAAGTGGAGACCTGATAACCTAAATCCAAACAATCCACATCCATAGGGCCCAAGCACAGGTTATCCCTAATTCCCAAAACCTTCCCTGGAGAGTGAACCACAGGAACACAATTATCTTCTCCAAAAATCTTTCGAGAACAAGCCAAATGTCCCAAAGATACAGAAGCTACAGGACAAGGAGGTAAAGGTTTCAACAAAGGTAAACTAGATCGCCCACTCATACATCCTCCCTCCAAACAGTCCACAGAGGAAAAAACCTTATCCAAATTATCATCCAGATCGAGGGCAGACCCCGATTCACCCGAAATAAACTGCAGAGGCATATAGGAAGCAGAAAGCCGTTTCTCCACTCCAATACCCTGCTTAATACAATGCAGGTGCCCTGGCGGAGTACAAGCCAGAGTTTTCGTCGCCCGAAGTGACATGATGAAAACGAGCTAATCCCCCAACCCAGAATCGTCCAATAACAACACAGAAAAACTGAAGAGTAACACACAGCACCAAGGACAGGAAGAAACCGTCTCCAGAAATCAAGATTTAAACTCCCGATCGAAGACCCCTAGAAACCATCATAAATAACCAGGAAACAGCGTCTTCGGCCCAAAAAATAGGACAAAAGCTTAACCCAATCACCACAATCTCAAAAAATAATAACCAGCAAAGCACCCACAGCATTAATAAAAGCCGTGATAAGCTCAAAACACAACATGGGCAGACACCGCACAGTCATGAAAAGCCTTCTCAACGACAAATAAAAACTCCAGTAAACCCCCATAACCGGCCAGGAATACATCAAAGAAACTCGTAACATGTTTCCAAAGCTCGAAACCCCGCACCCTAGAGCTAGGCTAACAACCTAAAAACAAAGCTCTCTAGGTGGAGAATAAAAAATGCAGGAGAACTGGAAAGAAACCGAACATACCTGCAAAAATCGCAACGGAGACCACAGCAAACACCTCTGTCAAAGAAGTCTGCTAAACACCGCAACGGAATCCAAACTGCACCTACATCCGAAAACCCATCGAAAGCAGATATACCCTGCGCCTCAGATAAGAAAACTTATCCGCCTACAGGCCAAAATCCCTGCTTAACGGCCAAGAGACAGTGCAAAACCAGAAAACCAAGACTCCAGAATATACCCTGTGCCTCATATAAGAAACTTATTCGCCTATAGGCCAAAATCCCTGCTTATCGGTCAAGTGACAGCGCAAAACCATAAAACCCAGACTCCAGAATAGCCCCAACAAACAAGGAGCAGAGTTCAGAAGAAAAACTCTTGGTAAGAAACCCCAGAAACGTAGCATTCTAGAAGCGAAAACAGCGTCGTCATCATAGCATGCAAAGAGCGGGCATACGCACAAACCCTTACACCAGCAATGCACACAGACCACAGCGCTCACCACGGTCGTTGAAAAGCCTCCTCAATGGCCAAAAGACTCCAGAACAAATAACGGCCAAGATTAACCAAGAAACCAAACAAGCTTTCAATGCTCGAAACCTCCAACCCGATCCTCAACTAACCAAAAGGAGGGCTTAGACATTAAAACCGAGCAAACCTGCTAAAAGACGCAGCTAAAACCACAGTGCTGGTCATCCAAAAAACCGAAAGCAATTGCATCCTCAAATAATCCCTGCATTCAGAAAGAAACCACACAACCACCTGTAGACCAAACACCCCAAACTAACGTCCAGATAACGGCGAAAACACCATTAACCCAAGGCCCCAGAAAAACCATTTCCAGGAAACAAAATCAGAAGATAAACTCCTGGCCAAAAAACCCCAAAAAACGCAGCATTCCAGAGCGAAAAAACAGCGCCATCATCATAGCAGTGCAAATGAGAGGACAAACGCAACCAGCCACCACAAAAACAATAAAATCTATAGACAATTAACGTGGAAACTCCACAACGATGGGAGTTAAATGCTACGGATAGTTCAATAAAGCACATATTAAAACCCATCCAACTCATTCAGAGTACTGTCAAATCGAAACTAGTGCGATCAGGCCACTACATACACCTCTGCCGAGGATCTCAACGGCCAAGAAAAACCGGGACACACCAGTTAACGGCCAAGATTAGCCATTAAATCTCCAAACAAGCTCTCGTGTGGACATTTCTAGAACTCGATCGTTTGTAACCTATTATGATGAATATAGAAAATTCATTGCTCAAACTTACAAGACTCTCACAATGTCTCAACAATTATGATGGAGAGCCAAGTATTATGGAACAAAAAAACACAAACCATGGTGTTCCTTTATAAAAAAATCCTAAGACTGCTAAAGGGATAGTAGTACATCATATAATAGATTTGAAATCTCTTATAATCTAATTGAGGAAGATTTCCTTGAGAAGTTATACTTTGCTAAATTTACCAGTAAATTGCAGAAAGAAATAATGAGGATGGGAAAAGAGGATTGGAACATTTTTCCATGAAAATGGAAAGTTCAAGAGAGAACAAAAGAAGAGTAGGCTAAAATAGACGAATTCTCAAATCTAGAGATGAGGGGCTTTATGTTGCATGTCTAGTTTGTGGTGATGTTCTTGAAGGATATATTCATGAAGTGGATTTCAAATAATGGTTCAATATGCATTTTGATTATTGTTTTGGTTCCTGTGATTGAAGCACCATATTAACAAGAAATGCTACGTTTCAAGCTTTAGCTTGAGTTCTTGTTGCTAATGTTTCATGATTTATTATTGCTTTTCCTTTGGTCAACTAGGATTTTAAAGAGGTGGAACCAAATTTGAATTTTACTTTAGGACCACACCTTTACTTAACCAAGAGAGGTTGGTTTTAAGTAGATGCATAAAAATGTGGGTATATCTACTTGTTGTAGACTAGAAATTTGACATCATACTCTAACTCTAACTAGATTTTTAATGTTTTCTATGGATATCTTTTGAGTCTCTGAACTGCATGTATCACATTAAATGCCACCTAATTTGTAAGTATGTATATTTACTGTGGAGCATGTCATCATATTCTAATTAATATTAATTGAAAATTAGTGTCCTTCGAAAATGCATATTTATTGAGATGTTGTAGTGTTGTAGAATGAAATAGACCGTTGAAGGCTAATATCTGTATTGAATGGTTGGGGAATTTTGTATATACATTTATATGTATAAGATATTTAGTGTTGCTAAAGAAGCTTGTGATATTCTATAGAATTGAAAATATAATCTTCAACGTTTTAGGTACTCATATTTGTAATTAAAGATAGAGCTTAATAATATACAAAATATTACTTTCGATCGATGGATTCATTGTCCCCTTCTGATTGAATCGACAGTAGAATAATGATCTAATTCTTCATAACTCCAGTTTCGAATAAACACAGCAACATCTTAATAGTAGTGTCATAATTTTTAAGAATGGGCACTTCTTGGATTGAAGGATGAAATAGTAGAGAGGGACATTACATAAGATACTCAAGAATCAATATTGTAGTAAATAGCTTAGTGTTTTTGTGGTGTTTGTGAACAATATTTGCATGCTAATCAATTTGAATGAAAAATATGGAACCACCTAGAAGTGAAGATGTTTGATTAGATTACGATTTTGAGTCAATGGAGCAAAGTGAGTTAGAAAGGTCTAGGTGTATTTGTTGAATTTTCTTATAGATGCAGTTGGAAAAAAATTTCTTATAACATTTTCAAGTGGCTAGTTTGGTCAATGCTTTGAAGGTATACAAAACTATTCTACTATCATGTCCTCTCAATAATGTACTGTACTAATTATTGAATTTTTTCACCAATGACATATTTGTGAAATTATTGAGGAGGGAACAAATGGCAATCAAATAGTTCAAGTCTCAAGATATAGGATCTAAAACACGAAAATCATCAATAGAGGTTACATTTTTCCACTCTTTGGAATAATCTTACTTAGCAATGTATGGCAGCATATGGTAGAATCTTGCATGCTTTTCTTGACAAGTGTTCTTTTATTTTGTTATGTGGTATTTTTTTAAATATTATACTAGAGAAGCCAATAACTAAATTCATGTTCTATTGAAGTTGGGACTATTAGTGATGCAAGATCATCGTGGCATGCCAACAATGTGATGAGTTGGTCACATGTTGTGGCATATTTTTGGTTGTTTTGCTGAGTCATAGTTTGTTGGTGCCGGTAGGAATGATTATGGATCATGACTCCCTGCGAGGAGATCAAGCCGCAGGTTGTTTGTTGTGACAGGGACGTTTCATCATGCTTTGTAGTTGTTTATTTTCGGTTGCAGGACCACTCGGTGGGGGAGCTAACGGTTTAGCTTAAATAGGCAGGTTAGAGAAGTGTGAGGGGTTCTACTCTTCAGTGTGAGAATTCCAATTTGTAGAGAGAATGTCAGACCCGCGTCTGGTTCCACTTGTAAATATTTTGAAAATACTGAAGAAGGAGAGCCAAGCTGTGTGTTTGTTCGATTGCTTAATAGAAGGATTAGCTGTGTGTTTGCAATGTTGTTAGCCTATATGCATGTGTTGTTTGAACTGTGTATTCGTGCAGAGCCGACTTCGACAGTTTTCTGAACATCTGTGTATTTCTGTGAAATTGTTGATTCATGCATTAAGTTGTTGCTTGAATAGTTGAAATAGGTCTTAGATGCATGCATAGAAGTGTTAGGCTAATGAATCGTGAATATCAAAGGTTGGATTGATCAATCCTCTGATCAATCAACGCAGAACGCACATTGTCTTCCATTAATGTGTCTTGCCGAGAATGGACGACGGGGATTGAATCCGCAGAAGAAGATCTGATGGTCCAGGAGAGATCCGCAATGGAAGTTGCGAGGACAATAACGAATCTACAAAGATCTGTGGGATCTGCATTAAGGAGTAGATCAATGGTTGTGCTGAAGGCTGCACAGATCGGACGGTTGTAAAAAAATTGCAGGAGACAAGTTGCGGGGGAACAACTTGGAAAGTTGACATGCCGCATCCTGCAACCTGTATGTGAAAATCCTATTGTGGAAACAGAGTTGCGAGAAAGTTGGTGCAGAAAAGAAATTGCGGGGAGGTAATTTTAGAGCCGAATTTTGCCGAGGGCTAAATTTGGTAGCTCTGCTAAGTGTAGGAGTGATCAGATCCTGTAAGTGTTGGTTGGGTTGGTTGTGATTGATCTGACCTGCACCAATTTTGGTATCCGAGCAAGGAGAAGCTCGTGTGACAGAGAAGTGTAGAAGTAGAATCCTAGAAGGAGAAAAGAAGAGTGCTCAAGAGGTTCTAGATGGAGGACGAGCGTTACCAAAAGACCAAGTACAAAGAAGGGGCTTGGTGAGGGAAGTTGTAGCAGTGTGAAAGAGAATTGTTATTGCAGAGGCTTAGTGCAAGAGGATGGTTACACCCGTAGGTAGAGCAAGAGGTCATGACAGAGGTTGACCAGTGGTGAACGTAGAAGTTATGGAGGAAATGAGGGAGATACAAGCACGTTTGGAAGCCATGGAGACAGACATACGAAGAGACCCAAAAGTAGGGGATGTAAGTGAACCTGAGGATGAAGAGAAAAGAGAAGAAGTTGCACCTATGCAGGAAACACCTGAGTTGAGGTATTTCAAATCGATTCTATGAGCAACTTCAAGGCCGAAACCTGAGCTGTCTACCTATGATGGAAGTCTCATTGCTGAGAATCTCATTGACTGGATCAGTGAGTTGGATAATTACTTTGAGTACGATGAGATTGAAGAAGACGAGAGAGTCAGATTGGCTATGACAAGGTTGAAAGGGCATGCATCCTTGTGGTGGGATAGTGTGCAAGCAGAAAGAAGGAGGAAGAATAAGTCATTGATAAAGAGCTAGGATAGGATGGTAGCAAAGATGACGGCTAAGTTCTTGCCCAAAGATTACCAGTTAATTCTGTATAGATAGGTACAGAACCTTAGACAAAGATTGCTAGCAGTGAGATAGTACACTGAAGAGTTCCACAAGGTAAACCTACGGGAAGGATATGTGGAAGAGTCAATAGAAAAGGTTGCTAGATATATCAATGGTCTAAGGATGGATATCCAAGAAGAGATCAGCATGATATCACCTAGAAAAATGGAGGAGGCGTATCAATGTGCCTTAAGGGCAGAAGAAAAGATAGCGAGGAAGCAAAGCATCAACAGAGGTCGAGCTTCAACTAGAGGAAGAGGACAATCAACTAGAAGAGGAAGATTTGGAGCACAGAGGGGAGAGTCCAGTAACTATAACCAACAAGAGCAGCATGGTAGAGGAGGTGACTCTATCATAAGAGGACCTTACCAAGGAGGTAGAGGTAGAGAAAGAGGCAGAGGAACTGTCTATAGGTGCTACAAATGCAACCAGTTGGGGCATAGATCATTTGAATGTTCAGGGAAGGAAGACGTAGGACAAAGAGGAGCCTATGTAACTCAGAATGAGTAGCAGCAAGAACAGTTGATAGTGGTGGAATTTTTTCCAAAGACAGGAGAGGCTTTGATGATGAATAAGGTCTGGTTGAAGCCTGAGAAGGAGCAAGCAAAGCCTGCTCAAAGAAAATCTTTATTCGGGACCACATGTAAAGTCCAAGGGAATTGTTGTAGGATGGTGATTGATAGTGGGAGCATTGACAGTCTTGTTTGCATAGAGATGGTGGAGAAGCTGAGTTTAAAGAGGGCCAAGCATCTTGTTCCATACAAAGTATCTTGTTTACATAAAGGACATTGAATCCTGGTAAGTGAGTAGTGTGAAGTTGATTTCCAAATAGGTCCATATAAGGACAAGATTCTGTGCGATCTTATGCCCATGGATGTTTGTCATATACTGTTAGGAAGACCGTGGAAATTTTATAAGAAAGTGATTCATGATGGTAGGAGTAACTGTCATAGTTTTGAGCAGAATGGGATAAGATGTGTACTTCACCCTTTACAAGAAGGTGGTGTAGCAGGATAGTCAGCACCCAAAGTCCTGATGTTGTCAGGAAAATAATATTTGCAGCAGATTGAGAAGGAAGAGTTGAACTATGTTGTGGTATGCAAACCGAGAGCGGTGACAATGAAGACAAATGTGACAGATATACTTGAGGAGATTCAGGAGATGCTAAGTGAGTTTAGTGACATCATGGTGGATAATTTACCCAATTATTTATAACCAAGGAGGGATATAAGCCATCAAATTGATTTTATTCCAAGAGCCAATTTACCAAACAAGGAAGCATATAGGTTGACACCTCAAGAGAATGAAGAAGTGAGGACACAGGTCCAAGGATTGTTGGATAAAGGATTGGTCCATAAGAGTCTGAGTCCACGTGCAGTACCAGCAGTACTGACACCAAATAAGGATGGTGACTGGAGGATGTGTACTGACTCCAGAGAAATTAACAAGATTACTATCAGATATAGGTTTCCATTACCAAGGATGGATGACATGATGGATTGCCTAAGTGGGGCAACGTTCTTTTCAAAACTAGACTTGAAGAGTGGGTATTATCAAATCAGAATTAGAGAAGGAGATGAGTGGAAGACAACCTTTAAGACAAATGATGGGTTGTATGAGTGGTTGGTCATACCATTTGGATTGTCCAACGCACCAAGCACTTTTATGAGATTGATGAATGAAGTCTTGAGATATTTCATAGGTAATTTTGTGATAGTTTACCTTGATGACATTTTGGTTTTTATCCAAACAGAAGAAGAGCATCTGAAGCATCTAAGATATGTTTTAGAGAGGCTGCAATAGGAAAAGTTGCTGGTAAATGTGAAGAAGTGTACATTTATGAAGCCAGAGCTAGTATATTCAGGTTTTGTTATCTCAAGAGGTGGGTTGAAGATGGATCCAGAAAAGGTGCAAGCAATCATTCATTGGCCTTCACCTAGGAACATACTTGAGGTAAGAAGTTTTCATGGATTGGCAAGTTTTTATAGGAAATTTATAAAGAATTTCAGTGGTATTTGTGCATCTATTGTCGAGACAATTAAGAAGGATAGACAACCATTTCAATGGACAGCAGAGGTTGAAAGGATTTTTTCAATTCTTGAAGAAGAAGATCATTGAACAACCAGTATTGAAGTTACCAAACTTCAAACACCCTTTCCAAGTAAAGTGTGATGCCAATGGTGTAGCAATCGGATCTATGCTTAGTTAGGAGGACATGCCTATAGCGTATTTCAGTGAGAAGCTGAATGATGCAAAGTAGAAGTATTCATCTTATGACAAGGATTTTTATTATATTGTTCAAGCAATGAAGCATTGGAGATATTATTTGATGCCTAGAGAATTTGTGTTATATTCTGATAACCATGCATTGCAGTACATTATGCGGGAACCTAAGTTGAACCTGAAACATGTCAAGTGGGTTGAGCTCTTACATAGATTTATCTTTGTGTTGAATCACATAAGTGGCCAGTCAAACAGAGTAGCTGATGCCTTAAGTAGGAGGCTGTTGATTGTGCAAGAGAATCAAATCCAAGTCTTGGGATTTTAGCATTTAAGGGATTTGTATGAGACTAACATTGATTTCCAAAAGGATTACAAGGCTTGTAAGAATCCAATGGAGGTGGACAGAGATCCATGGATGGAGTATACGGTACAAGATGGTTTACTCTTTAGAAACAGTAAACTGTGTATACCAAAGTGTTCCATGAGAGAGAACTTGGTACATGAAAAACACAATGGAGGTATGGCAAGTCACTTTGGAAGTGATAAAACCTTTGGACAGTTAGATCATTTCTATTTTTGGGCAAGGATGAGGTCTAAAGTTGAGAGGTTTGTAAGCAGATGCAGAGTATGCCAACATGCTAAAGGAAGAAGACATAACACAGGGTTGTATACTCCATTGCCTATTCCAACTAGGCCTTGGGATTCGGTGAGTATGGACTTCATTCTGGGTTTACCAAGAACTCAAAAGGGACATGATTCTATCTTCGTAGTTGTTGATAGATTCACTAATATGGAACGTTTCATTCCATGCTACAAGACTAGTGATGCTACACACATTGCTAACTTGTTTTTCAATGAAGTTGTGAAGTTACATGGTTTACCTAAAAGCCTTGTATTAGACAGAGATGTAAAGTTCATAGGTCATTTCTGGAGGACCTTGTGGAAGAAGTTGGGTACCAGAATGGACTTCAGTTCAGCATATCACCCACAATATGATGGACATACATAGGTAGTTAATAGGAGTCTAGGGAAGCTATTGAGAAGTCTAATTGGAGAGAGTCTGAGGCAGTGGGACATAGTATTAGCTCAAGCTGAGTTTGCCTATAATAATTCACCAAATAGAAGTACAGGGATGAGTCCATTTCAAATTCTGTATGGAATTCATCCAAGAGGAATGTGTGAAATTCATGACTTAGGTCAATTGGAGAAAAGGAGTGATGATGGAGAAGAGTTTGTAACAAGGATCAGTGAACTACAAGAGCAAGTGAAAGCAAGGTTACAACAGAGTAACACTGGCTACAAGGCTAGAACAGATTCCAAAAGGAGAGAGAAGAACTATGAAGTAGGAGATTTGGTCTTAGCATATCTAAAGAGAGAAATATTTCCAAAAGGGTAGTATAACAAGCTGAAGATGAAGAAGATTGGACCCTACATGATACTCAGAAAATTCTCAGCAAATGCTTATGAGTTAGATATGCCTACCGGAGTGGGTATTTCACCAATATTTAATGTTGCGGATCTATATCCTTATGTAGCAGGTGATATTGGACCCTTTGCAGAAGGTGAAGATCCTACTGAAGACCTACAATGGGTGAGGCACACACCTGTGGCATAGCCATTGGAAGTTGAGGCCATTCTGGACACTAAAGTGGTAAAGAGTACAAGAAATAAGGACTATCTGGAGTATTTGGTCAAATGGAAGAAGCGACCAACAGAGGATTCTACTTGGATGAGCGTTGCAGAGTTGGAAGCCAAGGGTTTCACTGTAGCTGATATAATGAACACAAGTTCATAATTTTTTCGCCCTTGCAAGTTTGATGCAGGAGCATCAAGGCATGCCAGCAATGTGATGATTTGGTCACATGTTGTGGCATACTTTTGGTTGTTTTGCTGAGTCATAGTTTTTTTAGCACTGATAGGAATGATTGCAAATCATGACTCCCTGCGAGGAGATCAAGCTATAGGTTGTTTGTTGTGACAAGGATGTTTCATCATGCTTTGTAGTTTTTTATTTTCGGTTGCAGGACCACTCGGTGGGGGAGGTAACAGTTTAGCTTAAATGGTCAAGTTAGAGAAGTGTGAGGGGTTCTTCTCTTTAGTGTGAGAATTCAATTTGCAGAGAGAAGGTCAAACCTGCGTCTAGTTCCACTTGTAAATATTTTGAAAAGACTGAAGAAGGAGAGCCAAGCTGTGTGTTTGTTTGTTTTCTTAATAGAAGTATTAGCTGTGTGTTTGCAGTGTTGTTATCCTATATGCTTGTGCTATTTGAACTATGTATTCGTGTAGAGCTGACTTCGGCGGTTTTCTGAACATCTATGTATTTCTGTGAAATTGTTGATTCACACGTTAAATTGTTGCTTGAATAGTTGAAATAGGTCGTAGATGCATGCATAGAAGTGTTAGGCTAATGAATCATTAATATCGAAGGCTGGATTGATCGATCCTCTGATTAATCAACAGAGAACGCAGATTGTCTGCCATTAATGTGTCTTGTCGAGAATGGACGGTGGGGATTGAATCCGCAGAAGAAGATTTGACGGTCTAGGAGAGATCCGCAATGGAAGTTGCGAGGATGATAACGGATCTACAAATATCTGTGAGATCCACATCAAGGAGTAGATCGACGGCCGTGGTGAAGGTTGCACAGATTGGACGGTTGTAAAAAAATTGCGGGAGACAAGTTATGGGGGAACAACTTGGAAAGCTGGAATCCCGCATCCCACATCCCGCAACTCGCATGAGAAAATCCTGTTGCAAAAACTCTGTTGTGAAAATAGAGTTGCAGGAAGGAAATTGCAGGGAGGTAATTTTAGAGCCGAATTTGGCCGAGGGATAAATTTGGTAACCCTGCTAAGTGTAGGAGTGACCAGATCCTATAAGTGTTGGTTGGGTTGGTTGTGATTGATCTAACCTGCACCAGTTAGCCATATTAAACTTTTTAGTAACTCTTTTGCATGCTTAGTCCTAAGCATAAAGTTGTTGTCATCCATTTGTCTTGCTTCCACTATCATGTTTGTATAAGGTTGTTTTCATCCACCTATCTTGCTTCCTAATAGAGGTACTTAAGTTTATGTTAGAATAATCAACCCATAGTTACCTACCTTAGACATTAATTAAATCATTTTTATCTTATTACCTATTCTCCTAGATTCCACTCTATGCTAGTTGCCTTCTACATGTCATAGAAGTCAACTCTTGCTAAAACTGAGTCATGGAGCACTTAGGAAACCTCCTGGAAACCATAGTTAGCATGTATTGTTTATTCTAGATCCTTCAAAGTGCATATCTGCTTTTTCTGTAAAGCTGCCTATTTTATTGAGAATTAAGGCAAAAGGGAAAGCTAGACTAGGTGTAGTTGACTTTTTTTTCCCCACATCATCCTCCATCCTTTTCTCCTAATAAAAGCATGTATGAGTTGTAATTCCATCCCTTATTAGCTTTCCTACTTGACTTTTCCAATTCATGAGCATCCTAGTGGATTTGGAAATTGCTTTATGCACCTATGGGGGATTTGACTAGATTTAGTAAGCCTAATTTTTGACTATTTCAAATGGCATCCTTATGCATTAGAATCTCTCATGTAATTATATATTGCAGAATCCTATTACTTCATAAGGTTGGCTATTATACACTTATTCAATACAGATTAGTGTTATGCTCCAATTTCAGTCTCCTTTGATGTTAATTTTGCATGTTTGATTAGCAATTTTGTGAGTGTAATTATTCTATCACTTGGGTTCAATTTCCACATGGTATCAGAGCCTTTGTAGATCAATTTCTCTCCTTCCATATTGCTATTGCAGGTTCGACATCTTAGCTGGGAGCATATTCTGCTAACTAAAGGGCACAGTTTCTGAGCTATGGACCAATCTCAGAAGATCATCTTGATTCCATTTAATTTATTTGAATGGAAATTTGAGATGGACGTATTTTTGAGAGAGAAAGGTCTCTACAGGGTTATTATGGAAACTAAGGCAGAGCCCAATGCAGCTGCAGAGGAAATAAAATGGCACAACAGGAGGGATGAGGCCTATGGTCTTTTGTGTCTGAGCATTTCAAGAGACCTCCTCTTCCATCTTGATGGATTGAAATCACCTAATGAAGTGTGGGAAAATTTTATAGATATTTTTGGTAAGACAGATGATATGAGAGGACATCAAATCGAGAATGAGCTAATCTCCTTGAATCCCAACATCTTCAAGTCCTTGCAACTCTATTTTTCCAAGTTTAAAGCCCTTTTTTTGCAGCTAAAATAGTGTGGGATTGAAAAGAAGGAGGAGAAACTAGTTTTGGCCATACTCTTGAAGCTTGGACTTGACTATCCAATGTTTGTTTCAACCTTCCATGCCACCAAGTTGACAGCTCGATCCTGGAAGATGCCTAAGCTTGCAGAGTTCATGGAATCCCTCACACAGGAACAAGATAAGTTGGTGATGATGGGAACCATCAAACCTTCCAAATACCAAGCTTTGGTTGTTGGAGATTCAAGGGTGGATTCAAAAATCAAGAAAAAAGCTAAAAAATCCACCTGAGCAAAAGAGAGACAAGAACAAGTCTCAAGAGGAGCCCCAAGGCTCCAAGAAGAACTTCCATAAGAAGAAGAACAAAGGAGAAATGAGCAAGTGCGCATACTGTAGTAAGGGATATCATCCTGAAAGCTCTTGTATGAAGAAGCAAATTGACATGTTGACCCAACTCCTGGAGAAGAATAACATCTCCCTTCCTGATTCCTCAAAGAAGAGGGAAGGAGGATCAAATTCAGAGGACAGAGAGAGAGTACATGCTTTGGTTGCTGGCACATCAAGCTCACCTAGCTTCATCATAGCCTCTGGAGCTTCTCGACATATGGTTTTGATAAAAGAGGCATTCTCCTCTCTTGACATGCCGAAATGCCCACCAATAGTTTTGGGATATGAATCTCTCACTGACAGTTTGGGGAAAGGAAGGATTGATCTTGACCATGGTAAGTTCAATAATGTGTTGTATGTTCCAGGTCTTGCCTCTAATCTCTTGTCAGTGTATCATATGAATCAAATAGGGTCTCCAAAGAAGGTCATCTTCTCCCCTGATGATGTTGAAATCATAGAGATTTCGAATGGTAAAGTCATAGAAAAAGATGTTGTTGATCACATTTCGAAGGTATACATGTTTTCCCATTTTCTACCCTACTAAAACCCCTCTGCTCTTCTGATTCATGCTAATGAGGCAAGCAAGCTTTGGCATGAAAGATTTGGCCATCTTAACTACAAGTATCTTTCTGATTTCAGTGAAAAATATATGGTCATAGGGTTACCAACGATCAAGTTTTCCAGGGGAGTCTGTTAAGGTTGTATCCTAGGAAAACACGTGGAAAACGCCCAGAGCACAAATTTGAGAGAGCTAGTCATGAGAGAACCTCTGCACCTCTTGAGTTGACACACAGTGACATTGCTGGTCCATTTCCTCATATTTCCATGACTCAAGTCAAATATTCACTGACATTCATAGATTACTTTTCCAGGTATTGTTGGGTTTACTTCCTAAAGCATAAGTATGAATTTTTTGACCTCTTCAAAGTCTTGAAAGCATTGGTTGAAAACCACTCTGGGAGGAAACTCAAGATCCTCAGATCTGATAATGGTGGTGAGTATGTCAAGTTTGAGTTCATTCAATATTGTAAAGATGCAGGTATTCATATGCAGCATTCAATCCCTTACACACCACAACAAAATGGTGTTGCCGAGATAAAGAACAGGTCACTGAAGGAGATGGCAACCTGTATGATGGAGGCTAAGAATTTGCCACCAAAGTTTTGGGCCGAGGCTGTTAAATGTGCATCCTACATCCAGAATAGGGTGCCTCATAAGCAACTTAATGGTATGACTCCTTTCGAAGCTTGGAGTGGGCACAAGCCAGATGTGACCCATTTCGGGATTTTTGGCTCAAAGGCTTGGGCTAGAATTCCAACTAAAAAGAGAAAGGCTTTGCAGCCCCAAATCCAAGAGTTCCTATTTGTTGGGTATTCTAAAGATTCAAAAGGGTACAAGCTGATCAACTTGACCACTAATAAATATTTCATTGAAAGAAGTGTTCATTTCCAAGAAGAGCCTTTAGTAGCAGTTGAAGTTGGAGAGTCTTCTTCACCACAAGATCCATTGATTGTAAGTGGAGAGAATAATGAGTTTTCTGATTCTGAAATGTATGATAATGATGATTTTATTGTAGATATTGACAGTCATACAAGACCAAAATGGGCAGCAAAGACCATTCATGCAACTAGGGAACTAGCTGGAAATCCTAGTGACACTAGGAGGACTAGATCTCAGTTTGAGAGTGCCCTTTGTATGAAGGATCCCTTATTTGCTGAGAAGTGCTATCTGATTATTGAATCAGATACACAAACATATGAATATGCAGCACATGATCCAAGATGGAAAACAGCCATGAAAGAAGAATTTAGCTCGCTCCAGAAGAACAACACTTGGGAACTGGTTGATCTTCCCCCGGGGAGGGAGCTAGTTCAATGTAAGTGGGTTTTCAAGACTAAGTTTGCTGCTGATGGTTCACCTTTGAAATATAAGGCAATATTGGTAGCCAAGGGCTACTCACAAGTACATGGTATTGACTACAATGAAACCTTTGCACCAGTGGCAAAGATGGACTCCATAAGGCTAGCTTTAGCCATTGTAGCTTCGAAGCAGTGGGAGGTACATCACATGGATGTGAAGTGTGCTTTCCTAAATGGAGATCTCACTGAAGAGATTTACATGTAGCAACCTCAAGGGTTTTTTTCTAATCCATCTTTTGTGTGCAGGTTAAAGAAATCATTGTATGGGATCAAGCAAGCCCCCAGGGATTTGTATTCCAAGATTGATGGCTTTCTGTTGTCATTGAGTTTTGTTCGATGCAAGTCTAATCCTAATGTTTATTTGAAGCTGATTCATGGTTATTTGATGGTTATTGTCTTGTATGTGGATGACCTTCTGATTACAGGAAGTTCAAAGAAAGAGATTGCCTCCTTGAAGGATGCAATGAACCATGCATTTTCTATGACTGATTTGGGATTGTTGAGCCAATTCTTGGGTCTCGAAATTGCTCAATCCCAACATGGAATCAAAGTACATCAGTCCAAGTATGCCTTAGATTTGCTGAACAAGTTCAAGATGAAATATTGCAAGCCAAGCAAGACTCCCTTCCTTTCAGGAATTAAGCTTGAAGAAGCAGGTTCTTCTCCTATGGTAAATAATACATTGTATAGGCAGTTGATTGGGTGTTTGCTTTATCTTACACACACTCGACCTGATCTATCTTATGCAGTTAGTGTGGCTTCAAGATACATGGATCAACCTCATGAGATCCATTGGAGAGCATCCAAAAGGATCCTTAACTTTTTTCAAGGAACAAGAACTCATGGGATCTTCTACAAAGCTAAATCTGATCTTGATTTGATTGGGTTTACTAACATTCATTGGGCAGGTGACAACAAAGATCGAAAGTCAACATCAGGATATGTGTTCATGCTTGCAGAAGGACCAATCAGCTGGTCAAGCAAGAAGCAGAGTGCCATAGCACTCTCATCTACAGAAGCAAAGTACATAGGAGTTGTAAATGCAGCAACTCAATGTTTGTGGTTGCAGGGAATACTTGGAGAATGTGGCTTCGAATCAGAGTTTTCGACTATTATCTATTGTAATAATTAGAGCACCATTCGAATTTACAATGATCCAGTTTAGAGACAACGAACCAAGCACATTGAGATCCATATGCACTACATCAGACAGCTTATGCATGATGGCACCATTCATCTACTCTTCTGTGCATCTTCAGAACAAGTACCAGACATCTTCACCAAAGTTTTTTGTGAGAAGACATTCAACAATCTCAAATCACTGTTGTGGATTGCTGATCATAATGTGAAGCATGATTGATGACAATATTTTTCAAATTTTGTTTTACTGTCCATGTTTAAGGGAGGATTTTCCCATTGGGTTTTTGCCTCTTTCCTTGGTTAAATGGACATGCAGTATGTAAAGGGTGACTAAGCCTTGTTGCTAGGCCCTATATTTTTTTGATATTTACTCATAAATTCAGGATTAAGGGGGGGTGTTAGAATAATCAACCCATAGTTTCCTACCTTAGACATTAATTAAATCATTTTTGTCTTATTACCTAGTCTCCTAGATTCCACTCTATGCTAGTTGCCTTCTACATGTCATAGAAGTCAACACTTGCTAAAACTGAGTCATGGAGCGCTTGGGAAACCTCTTGGAAACTATATTTAGCATGTCTGCTTTATTCCAGATTCTCCAAAGCGCATATCTACTTTTTCTGTAAAGCTGCCTGTTTTATTGAGAATTAAGGAAAAAGGGAAAGCTAGACTAGGTGTAGTTGACTTGTTTTTTTCCCACATCATCCTCCATCCTTTTCTCCTAATAAAATCATGTATGAGTTTTCTTTCCATCCCTTATTAGCTTGCCTACTTGACTTTTCCAATTCGTGAGCATCCTAGTGGATTTGGAAACTATTTTATGCACCTATGGGGGATTTGACTAGATTTAGTAATCCTACCTTTTGACTATTTCGAATGGTATCCTTATGCATTCGAATCTCTAATGTAATTATATATTGCAGCAGCCTATTAATTCATAAGGTTGGCTATTGTGCACTTATTCAATACAGATTAATGTTATGCTCTAATTTCAGTCTCCTTTTATGTTAATTTTGCATGTTAGATTAGCAATTTTGTGAGCGTAATTGTTCTATCACTTGGGTTCAATTTCCACAGTTTACATATAGTATTAATATCCAAAGATGGATTCCTTAGGAATCCACATTTCCTCTCTACAATGACCAAAACAATACATATTTGTAGCTAATGATAAAACCCTATACAATGTCAAGAAGCTTTAGTTTTATCATATGTGGTTTGTTCCAAGCCCCAAATAAACTTCATTACTACTTCCCTCGTGAGTTGGTAAGGATAATGAAACCCCTATCCTTACTTTTCTTGGAAAATATGAATGCTTTAAATTATATCATTCCTTCTAGCATCATACTTACAGTGAGATTAAGGACAACAAGAATAAATTGAATGAGACTTTGATATATTGGCTTGATTTTATTACTTCCTATTACTTAGACATTTGGTCAAGACAAAGGATTATAGGTTTCTCTTTACTACACATTATCATCATACTAGAGTGTCGTGTTCTAAGAGTGTCATACTCAAAGTGGAGGACTTTTACAATACATTTTTAACATCTGTAAGAAGTGCATTTTTGGGGGATTTAATTGGTTATTGAGATCAAAATAATTTTCTATGGGTTATGATAGATGTATTTTATAGGTATGATTACAATTAACGCCTTTGTTTTATGTATTTGTTTTGCTTCAATCTCTGGTGGATGCCATGGAGGATGGGCTCACATGGGAAAGATGGTCCCATTCGAGACTCAATTCTTGCTAGTTGAGGGTAGCAAAGGTTCACCTTTGATGGGAAATGTATATGACGGAATCGAAGAGCCAATAATCTATATTTTTTCTTGCCATTTTTAGAAGGATCTTTTAGAGAAGTTTTACAATGAAAAAAAACTGACCTTGTAATACCTTTGGAAAGAGGTAAGTATTACAAATATTATGAATGATATAAATATATTATTTATAATACATGCAAGACTTAATAAAACTCAATTTGTCAATTCTTAAGAGAAAAAACATGCATTTTGATTTTCTCTTGAATTTACTTCATATTTGAAATTTCAAAAGATCCTGCTAGAGACAACTCAAGGAGTTTACTTAGTTTTTGTTGGTGTTGGAATTAATGCATATAAAGTGTTTACTCATGCACTAACTTGAGAAATCTTGCCATGTTTCAATTTTCATATTGTATTTCCTCTCTTTTGGAACTTTTGAGATTCTGTATCAATGTTATATGGTTAACATTGATTGTTGATAGCATAGGGCTATGTCGAGGCATTCTAAAACATTTTGTCAATTGTGAAAGAAAGATGGTATTTTCTCTTGGAATTAAAGCTTGGTTCTTTCCAATGATGTCTAAATGTTTTATGTGTGCTAAAACATTTATCCCACCTCAAATTTTGATTAATAATAACATGTATCTATGTACTATTTTACGAAGTCATAATAAGCCTTCACTAGTTCTATGTAAGTTTAGGATTTGGACATTTGTCTTGCAGTTACTTGACATACTCAAATGATTTGGGTGGTGTAAATGGGATGCACTTTACACAGATGTCACAACTAAGGGTGTAAAACAAGATCTAGATAGGTACATTATTTTCTAGGGCCCCTTATATGTTCTATAGTTGTATATTAACTTGTCTAGAGATATAATGATATTGTTACACTATGACCGTATCCTAAAGTTCTAGTTTAAAATGATTATGATTTTTTCTATTTCTTTAATAGTCTAAAAAAGGGGGTGCCCATTTGAAGTTATTACTTGTTGATGACGGTTTAGAATATGTTGAAATGGACCCTAATATACAGTCTCCTCAAGTTGGATACTCAATAAATTAGGTTTTACCTCCTTTTTTGTTTGAACTATGACATTTGAAGACAATAATTCATCTCTCTAAGTTGTTATTTGAAGATAATTTCCTTTCGATTATTAGTTTTTCAATGGAACTCTTATCTTTCTTGTTGGAATATTGTAACTTCAAAGGATATTCTAAATGTATTTTACTGATGTACCCTAAGGGAGATGTTATTATTCCTCTGCCAGGATGTTACTATTGTATTTTGTCATCATAGAGTCATGAGGTAAATCCTCCATTGTAAGTCTGGTAAATAGTACCCCAATGAATAATATACAGTATTGTTTTGAGTCTTCCTAGGTGAAGTTGGCTCAGTTAGTTTAGTGGGGCCAACTTGTTAGGGTAAAAGTCAAGTGACTTAAAGTGTATAAATAGAGGAGATGTGTTCCTCATTAGAACACAAACTCACTCACTTGTGTAGTGCATAGGAGAGAGAGAGACATACCAGCAACGAGGATAATACTTTTGTGGTTTTTATCTTATATATCTTATACAGAGGAAGTTTTGCTTGGTTTTCTTCCCCTTAAGGGTTTCTCATGATAAATATTGTGTCTATCTTGTGATTGTGTTTCTTTCAATGATTCTGCATATGTTACCGTTGTGAATTTGGATTAAACACTAATGATATCTAGCTAAGCATATGAAATCTTAACATGGTATCAGAGCTAGCCTGAATAGAACAACTTTCCCAAGGTGAAACTCTCTCTCCTCCCCCTCTAGAAGAATTTAGGGTTTCTATAAAGTTTGGAATTTTGAAGATCTGCTTGCATAGAAATTTGTGCCTCCCTAGAGCACATCTATTGAGCACATGATCGAATTTTTTGGGTGGTTGAATCTTTGGGAAATCCAAACCCTAGTTTTTCCTTGAACCAGAAAGCTGTAGAAAACCATAACCATAAATTCTGCAGAAATTGGAACCTTGCAAGTAATATTTGAAGGGTGAATATTTGGGATCTCCGAAAATCAAGTGGACCAACCAAATCACCTCAGTCAATCACATCTCTTGGTATGGTCAGTTTTTCATTTTGAGAAATTTCAATTTTTAGTGACCTCCTCGATAGGATGGCCTCAAGCACTAAGCTTAAGGACAAATTGGAAGGCATAGAAAACTTCCTAGCATGGAAGTATAGGATTGGTCTCATTCTTAAAGAGAATGGTCTTGAGAATTCCATTAAGGACGAAGTTGCAAAACCAAAAGAAGATGAAGCTAAGGAGAAGCATGAGAAATACTTAATCAAGGAAATGAGAATCAATGTTGATTCTATCAAAGATAACTTGATCCCTCAAGTGTCATTTAAGAAGACATGAAAGAAAATGTATGATGCAATTTCCATAATGTATGAGGGAAGGAACATCAAAAAAAATATGAATTTGTGAGCTCAATTGAAGGGCACCAAGATGAGCAAGGGAGAATCAATTCAATATTACTTCACAAGGGTATCCCAGTTCAAGGAACAACTAAGTGCCGTTGGAGACACCCTTGATGAGGATGGACTAGTTATGACTACTCTCAATGGTCTCACTAGAACTTAGGATTCATTCATACAGACTTTGTGTCAGAAAAGAAAGTATGAAATTTTACATTGTATGGGAAGATTGCATTCAAGAAGAAGCTAGAGTAGTTAACAGAGAAGCTCTACTTAGAGAAGATGATCCAGCTATATCCATCCATACTAAAGGAAGAAAACAATCAAACTTCAAGAAGGGTAGTCATAAACCTTCAAAGAAGAAGTTTCAAAAGAAAAGACAAGACAATCAAAAGAAATATTACTCAAAGTGTCAATGCTATAACTATCATAAGATAGGACACCTTGCTAGAGAGTGTCCATCAAAGAAGAAGAACGACAAAAGACATCATGCTCTTCTAGCTGAAGATGGGGAAGAAGAAGAAATACCTCGAAAGATAATAACAAAATAAGAAGATGTACTATTCTCTACACTCTTTCGGTCTGTAACACCCAGAGAAGATACATGGCTTATTGATAGTGGTGCTTCGAAGCACATGAAAGGGTAGAAGCAAACTCTCTCAAGACTTGAAGAAAATATATCTACTCGGAAAGCATCATTAGGATATGACTATCAATATCCCATCAAAGGTATTGGTGAATCAAGATATAAGATCGACTCTAAAACTTCCATGAATTTGAAGGAAGCACTATATGTACCAGGTTTGAAAAAGAACCTACTTTCCATCTCATAACTAGATAAGAAAGGATATAGAGTTGATTTTATAGATGGACAAGTACTTATGTGCAATACACTTGAAGATGTTGTGGTCATTGGTGAAGAAGAAGGAGGACTATATAAACTCAAAGGACATCCAGAGACAACCCTCGTCCATGAGACCACTATCTCAAGTGAACTATGGCATAGGATGCTTCCTCACATCAACTACAAAGCACTACCCTATGTGAGCAAGGAGGTAACAGGGTTACCAGATATGAAGATTGATCATGAGGTAACTTGCAAAGGATGTCCAAGAGGAATAAACATCAAGAATCCATTTCCAAAAAGTGAAACAATGACTAAAGGTAAATTGGAATTAATTCATTCTGATGTATGTGGTCCTATTCCCTCTACATCTTTAAGTGGATATGAATATTATGTCACATTTATTGATGATTATTCAAGAAAGACATGGATATATTTCTTGATGACCAAGAGTGAAGTGTTTGGGAAATTCAAGGAATTCAAAGCCTTCATAGAGAACCATTCAAAAAGAAGAATCAAGACACTGAGATCAGATAATGGTGGAGAATATACTTCAAAAGAATTTGAAGCATTCTACAATGAGGCTGGAATCAAGAGGGAACTAACCACTCCCTACAATCCTCAACAGAATGGTGTTGCGTAAAGAAAGAATAGAACCATTATGGAAATAGTGGAAACAATGATTCATGACCAAGACCTCCCCATGCACTTGTGGGCTGAAGCAGCAAGAACAACAGTGTATGTGCAAAATAGATTATCTCATGATGATCTTGGATTCAAAACTCCTAAAGAAACATATACAGGAAATAAACTTGAAGTGAGCCATATCAAGACATTTGGTTGTCCAGTATATGTACATATTCCGAAAGATAAGAGAACCAAGTTGGATCTTTCTGGAAAGAAGGGAATATTTGTTGGATACGGTGAAGTCTCTAAATCCTTTAGGACATACATTTCAGGATTCCATCATATAGAGATTAGTAGGGATGTAAATTCTGATGAAGAAACATCTCTTAAGAAATCCAAAAGGTGTCAGCTTGAAGAAGTACATGAAGAGGATGTACCTCCCAGAAAGGTATAAGTTGAACCCTCTGCTAAAATAGTAGCATCTGAAGATCATGATATGATAGAACCTTAGGAACCCCCTACTATGGATATATCTTAAAAGAGAAAACCTCATTGGGTAAGAGAAATAATACATGAAGAATAAAAGTATGGAGCTCTAGAAGGCTCCACAAGAACAAGAAAAAGATCAAATCCATACTCCATTTATGTAGCTTTGATGTGTGACCTTGTAGATCAAGAACCCACCAGATATGAAGAAGTTGTCTAGAAGAAAGAGTGGGTGGAAGAAATGACGGAAGAATACCGGTTAATAATGAAGAATGCTATTTGGGATATAGTACCCAAACCAGAAAACAAGAGTGTGGTATATTATAAATGGATCTACAAGATAAAACATGCTTTTGATAGAAGGATATTCTAAATGTATTTTACTGATGTACCCCAAGGGATATGTTATTATTCCTCTGTCGGTATGTTACTATTGTATTTGGTCATCATATATTCATGAGGTAAAGCCTCCATTGTAAGTCGGGTCAATAGTACCCCAATGAATAATATATAATACTGTTTTGAGTCTTCCTAGGTGAAGTTGGACCGGTCAGTTTAGTGGGGCCGACTTGTTAGGGTAAAAGTCAAGTGACTTAAGGTGTATAAATAGAGGAGTCATGTTCCTCATTAGAATGCAGACTCGCTCACTTGTGTAGCTCATAGGAGAGAGACAGACATGCTAGCAAGGAGGAGAATACATGTTTTGGGGTATTATCTTATATAGATGAATTTTTGTTGGGTTTTCTTCCCCTTGAAGGTTTCCCAAGATAAATATTATGTCTATCTTTTGATTTTGTTTATTTCAGTGATTTTGTATATGTGTTGATTGCATGGGAAGACCCAGGTTTACTATAATCAATCAACAACACCCCTAACTCACTGGCCCTTTCGGAGACAGACCGCGAAGCGATATGAAGTCTCACCCGAAGTGAATCTAATGGGTTGGCCAAGACTCAGGTGTCTTGGACCAGGTTCTGAGCATCCTACGTCTCTCTTCTTGCTCCTGTGAGTCACAAGGTCAGCTATATCTACGCATCGCACATCCCCTTCTACTCGCAGCACTCTTACCGTGTGATTCTTATCCACGCGCAAGTCGCACAGTTCCTTCCCACGTCGCATGACTTCCACTTACTCACAATATTCCCTACCTTATCGCATCTCTGCGCACCGCGAGAAACCCAACCTTTCCTCAACGCTAAGTCCTCAGCTCGTAGTATCACGCACCGCAGCTCCTCTACCGGTGCGATATCGCCTCTCCGCGATATCCTACCACTACGACTTTGCACTCTTAGCGTTGACTGTGTCGATGTGCGAAACTCTACTTCCCGGAAGTTATATTGTGACTAAATGGTCGTCAGAAACAGACGTAAAGGAGTCTTTAAGCAACTTACTAAAATACTTCAACTTATCTCTATCATCTTGCATTACCGTGAGCTGAACAATACATACATTTACTTACTGCAACTAACATTATATGCATGATAACTAGCAACAATAAGCAAGTACAATCACATTCATACAACACATAACACGCGGATTTAACGTGGTTCACCCCCAGGATGGGAGTTACGTCCACCAAACTGTGCTTCTATTATATATCTTGAGGGAAGTTAGCACAGTCTGTTGCACTGCATATGCAGCGCGAGATCTCTTCTAGATCTCTGGTCTATTTCTATCTCTATATTGCCTTTCTTTCAATATATCCTTCCCTCTCTTTCCTCTCTATGGATAGTTACATACAGACTCAAATGACTCACAGACAAGCTAGGTGTCTGGATCGTTACAACACAGTCTGTCTGACTGACTCCTGAGTCTACTTCAAAAATAATCTACTGACCAACTAACGACTCATCCTATGAGCCAACCAACTCGCTAACTGACTGATTAGCTAACCCTTTACAATACAAAATGCAAGCTTTTATAGGCGGCCCGAAGGTCTCGGCATTACAACACTGTGGACCTGTCCCAACAGTAAACCCAAACCCTAAACAGTGACAGTCGATCCTCTCTGTCCTTGAGGTATCCGCTTCCCGTCACACCACAGCTCTCTACAGTCTTCCATGCTTCCCGGAACTGACCATGGGTACTATGCACCGCTTCTCTTTTCTGTCCTTCGCCTTCAATGCTTGAGCCTCGTTGCTCCTTCTTCTTTATGAGGGTCGCTGAGCCCTCCTGTCGTCCGCCGCTGCCTTCAATGCAGTGGTTGAGCTTTCTTCTCTCAGCTGCTCGGGTACCGTTGTCTTCTTGACTTTTCTATCCCAAAAGTCATGGTTTTCGGCTCTGCTCTCCAGCTGGAAACGTGCTACGGCGTCGTAGCTCTGCCTTGTCCTCTTTTCGCCAAAACTTATATCTTTCCACCAAAACTAGCAGCTTCTTCTGTAGCTGCGGGACCCTGCTCCAACAGTCCCCTAACACTTACTTGTGGCTCGTCCTCGAGCCACCTGCACCAGGCTTCTCCTGCTGCAGCTTATCCTTCGCCTCCTGCGAAGTGCGCTGTAACCTTCCTTGAAGTCCTGCGACTTCATTATTCATCTCCTCAGCACACTGTTTCGTCGAATCAAGCAATGCTTGATCAATCTTGGAGTCCTCTGTTCCTTCAATTTTCTCTCTGGTGGCCGTGAATTCCTTCACCTTCTGCTCAACCACGTCAACTAATTCTGTGATTTGCTCCTGAAAAGGTTGAAGCAGGTCAGTGATGTGCATCTCCTTTGTTCTTAACTGCTGCACCTCTTGCTATAATTGGTTCATCTCCTTCGTCTTTCTCATCTTCTGGAGGGCTGCTAGGCTCTTGATTTCTTCTTTCATGGCCACTGCAGTGTTCTCTACTTGCTGTATACTCTGCTGGATCTCAACCTTCTGTGGTGGCTCATCTAGCTCAGCCCATGTGTTCATCGCATTTGTTAGCAGTACCCGGGCTTCGTCAATGCATGATTGTATCTGCTCAGAGGTGAGTCGAAAGGCTTCCACTCGCACTTTTTGGTCTGCTAGGGAGGTGTCTTGCAGACGTGCCTCAAGCTCTGCGATCTGCATCTCGTGGTCTGCCTTTATCCTGGCTACTTTCTCATCCATCTTAGCTACAGTTTGTTCGAGAACCTTTGCTCTTGCTGCAACTCTTTGTAGCTTCTCCGGGGTAGGCAGTGCGAACTCGATGTTGCAGTTAGGGAGTTCTATTGCAATATTCTGTAATACCTGGGAGAGTTCCTGATCCTTGTTCTAATATGTTTTCAACTCGTCTACCTTTTTCTGATAGCTGGTGGCGAGTGCTGCGTTCTTTTGCTTTAGCTGCGCATTCTGCTGGTAAGTCGCAAGCTCTCTACTCCTGAGCTCTGCGCTTAGCTGCTGTTGGATTCTGTGCAACTGATCAATATGAACCTCTGCGAGGTTAACCTCCAGGGGTTGGTTAAACTGGACTGGTGGGTCCGCCGCTGTCGCTGAGAGTCTGATGCTGCCCGGTGGGATCAACACAATGTTGAGGCGATCTTTTGCTAAGCTTTCCTCGCGGGGTAGCGGCGGTGCTGAAGTGTCTCCAGTGGGCACCTTTACTGGTGTAGTATGTATCGTGGTAGCCTTCTCTGTAATTGTTTGTATGTCTATGAGCTGCTTTTCTACGGTGTTCTGAATCTTTTCCTGTGATTGCTTCACCTCATCGAATGAATCTTTGAGTGTATCACATGTCCTTGTTGCGATGAGTTCGTAATCATCTTCTGTTAGTGCCGTCTTCAGAGCCGGTTTTGAAGTTTTCTGTTTCTTCCTCCCCTGCGTCGTTGTGGTTTCCTGGCTTCCATCCTTTGTAGAGGGCATTGTTGCTGATTCTT
Organism: Pseudotsuga menziesii; assembly: GCA_001517045.1. NCBI lineage: Eukaryota > Viridiplantae > Streptophyta > Pinopsida > Pinales > Pinaceae > Pseudotsuga > Pseudotsuga menziesii. The sequence continues at coordinate 487,840 of LPNX010495447.1, read as the reverse complement.
CCAGTACATCTCTTTTCTTCTGGCCGTGTAGCGGTACTTCTGTTGTTTGGTGTGCCTCGGTGTCTAGCTTGTCTTTGCCTTTTTCTAGTGGACCTGTCTGCGCGGTCTCTGCTGGTATTGGCGTGGTATATTCGTATTCCATTCGCCATTGGTCATCGAAGCCCCTGATGACATTCTCAACATCCTGCACTGTCATTCTGAAGGAGCCAGGGGCCCAGTCGTCCCTTTTTGTCCTTTTAGGCCTTAGACAAATTAAGTGGCTATCTGCGATGAAATTAAGCTGGTTGTCAAATATATCCACGGTCTCTTTACTGATGCGTGGTGATGCTTGGATAGTGGCCTTCAACAGCAAATAGTATTCAAAGAATACCATCGCATTAACCTTTTTTCTAGCTGGGCTAGGGCTGTCCCATAAACTGGCATAGCGCACACCGCGTGGCGCTCCTCCTGGAAGTTGTGGGAACTGGGAGTTGGGCGGCTCCTTCCAGTCGACAAAGGTGCATAGTACCAGCAGCCATGAGAAATGGAAAGGGTGGTTTGCGTGATCCTGGGCTGCCAAGCAATCTTCCTGAAGCATGTTTAATAAGAATAACGACCAATTGAACTGTTCTCCCTCCATAATTTGTATTGCTAGACTGATCACGGATCCTGTGACTTCCTTTGGTCGGACTTTAGTTAACAGTCTTCCTACAAGCAGGCTGGCTGTAAATTTGAGCGTCTCATTTTGTAAACTTGTAACATCATAAGCCCTGCCTCCTCGCTGTAACTGATACTTTTTAACGAGCACTGGTGGCAGCTTGGAATCCTTGGTCTTTCTTGATACCTGTACGTCGGGGTATTTACCAGTCTTAGACAAGCCAGTGATATGGTGTATCAAGTCGATGTTGAGGTCAACTCGGCTACCTAACCAAATATAGCCTCCATGTACACATGACGGTAGTATACGCACCACAGCATTGACCTCTACACTACGTCCAAAATGGGGTAGTCTCAACAAATTAAGCAGACCCGAGGGTTCAAGAACCTCAACATGTGGCATGGGGACAAGTTCCTCTCGACCTGTCCTTGGGTTTTTCTCATGCTTCAGATAGTGATCTGGTTTGAAGTGGGGGTACGTATTACCATCTCCCAGGTTGTAATCTATGAATTTAACTACGCCCGCATATCCTATGAGATCACCATTTTCTTTAACCCGAGAATCTATGGGCGGGATGGGAACAGTAAGTTTACCGCTCTTGGAGATTTTGATGTCTAGAGCGCCTTCAACTCGTGGGATGAGGTAGTCTGCTGAACTAAGGACTTCATCCTCCCGTTCAGAGCCGGACTCCTCCGCTAGCTGGGATTGGCTCCTTGTCTTCGGCTGTTCTCTAGTTCAGGATGAGCTTGGCGGGTTAGCTATAGATGGCGACGCCATAGCTCCTGCAAGGCCGTGACGCTGAAATCTTCTCACAATGTTTTCCAGCGGCTCGTCCTCAGATAGGACCCACTTAGCATAAAATGGCGGACGTGCAATGGTTTCAACTTCTGAGAACCACAGGACTCTATAACAACTTAGCTTGACACAGGGAATGCCTAACACTTACTCTCCAGCTCTCGGTTTTTCTGCAAGCGTAACTGTCCCAATTGAATACTTTTTGCTTTTGTGCCAAATACGACAATCCCGGTCATAACAGTCATCTAGACTGGGTGCGCCGGTCATATTAATTGCATGGATAAGACCACACCCGTCCTTCATTCCTCAATAAATGCTAAAATCTGATCGAATTTTCCTCCAAGCGTGTGTACGGGTGCCGGTCTCGTCGGAGATTTACCAAATCTGGAAAAATTTATTATACTGCTGCCAAATCTACGGTAGGGGATACCGGTCATTTCTTCATTAACCACCTGTCAGATAGTGACTTGACTAGCCCACTGTCGGTTGCAACTGGGTATGTCGCAGGGGGAAACATCTTACTGCTGCGATGCAACTCCGCATCACCTGCGCAAACAAACAGTGTCAAAAATAACTTTTTTTTTTTTTGGTGTAGACTCATTCCCGGTGCGATGCCTCCTTTCAACTACACTAGACATCTGCACCATCATGAACTGTTCCTGCTAGGGCTGAGAGGTGGGGAGGTTGTCACTATAGAGCTTAAGCCTACTGTCATTAATCCATGTGGGCAAGAGCTCCCCGTTCAGCTGGCTGAGCTGAACGGCACCTCCTTCTGTGACTTGTTGGATCTGGTCTGGCCCCAGCCAATGCGTCTTAAACTTGCCTGGGAACTTGATGAATTTACTGTCATAGAGGAGCACCAGGTCTCCGGTTTGGAAAGTCTTATTCTTAATGTGTCTGTCATGCCAAGCTTTTTCTCGGGCCTTCTGCACTCTCTGATGGAATCCAGCGATGAACCGGTCTTCTTCTAAGGCAAGTAGCTGTGCTAACCTTGCTTCGACTGTATCTGTATCAGTCATCCCTGTAATCTGATCGATTCTTAAACTGGGGAGAATATACTCCATAGGCATAACAGCCTCTTGTCCATATACCAAGCTGAAAGGTGTGTGTCCTGTAAGTTTCTTGCATGTGGTTCTGTATGCCCATAAGACAACGTTAACTCTGAGGTCCCAATCATTCCTCTAGCTATTACAGATCTTAGTAAGAGCATTTTCTAAAATCTTATTGAAGGCCTCTACTGTACCATTATCCTGTGGGTGGTAGGGAGTGCTCTTATGGTGCTGAATCTGGAATTCTTCTGTTAATGCCTCAATAGTATTGTTCAAGAAATGTGTACCTTGGTCGCTCATCAAAATTACTGGGCATCCAAACCTGCTGATGATGTTTTCAAAGAGGAACTGTACAGCTGTAGCAGCATCAAAATTTCTTACTGGTGTGGCCTCTGCCCATCTGGTGAGGTACTATATTCCAGTGATAATATATCTCGCACCAGTGCACTTCCCTGGTGGGTTGATTGGAACCACGAAGTCTATAGCCCATTTGTCAAATGCGCGCAACGTGACCTGCGGTCGCAGCAGCATTTCATCACGTCGCGAGGGTTTTCCTACCCTTTGGCAGATATCGCAGCATCTACAAAAGTCCTTAGTGTCTTTTTGCAATGTAGGCCACCATAATCCTGCCTCCAGGATTTTCTGCGCAGTCGGTTTTCCAGCGAAATGACCTCCTGCGGTTCCTGAATGTGCTTCTCCAATAATAGCGTCTTTTTCGTGTGGCATTACACATCTGCGTAGAACTTCATCCGGGCCTAACTTGTATAGGAATCCTGCAATGAGGGTGAAGTCTGCTGCCTTAACAACCAACTGTTTCTTTTGCTGCTTAGTAAACTCGTCCGGTGCTACTCCTGTGGTGAGGAATTGAATAATATCGGCATAGTACTCATCTGCAATCTGTATGGAAAACAATGGCGCATCTGGCAGATTTTCTTCTAGGTTACTGGGATCTTCTCCTAAGTCTAACCACGACAGATGATCCGGTCCTGCATTCAGTCTTCCTGGTTTCACAATGATTTCAAAATCATACTCCTGGAAGAGGAGTAACCATCTGCAGATTCTCCCCCCTAACACTGGTTTATTGACTAGGTACTTCAATGCGGAATGATCAGTAAACATTTTAAACGAGGCGCCCAATAGATAGTGCCTGAACTTCTGCAACGCATATACCATAGCTAAGCCCTCCCTTTCTGTTGTGGTGTAGTTCTTTTCCGCTGTGGATAGCTTTCTGCTGGAGTATGCGATGGGATGGTCAAGATCCCCTTCTCCTGGCTGGGTCAAGACGATTCCTAATGAAATGCCGGATGCATCCACATGTACATGGAAAGGCTTAGTCCAATCCGGAAATACTAGGATGGGTGCTGTAACCATCTTCTCCTTAAGTATGTCTAGACTCTGCTGGCATTCCTCGTTCCATAGGAATTTTACATCCTTCTTGAGCAATTTCTCCATCAACGCTGTAATCTTTGCGTAGCCCTTGATGAACTTTCTGTAGTACCCGGTATGACCAAGTACTGTCCTCAGTTGCTTGACTGAGTTGGGTGCTGGAAGGTTTACAATGATAGTGATCTTGGCGGGGTCTACCATCAAGCCTTGTCTGCAAACAATGTGACCCAACAAGATACCAAATGGTGCACAGAATATACATTTTTTCAAGTTTAGAGAAATCTGGTACTGCCTACATTTCTCTAACATCAGTCTTAGATCGCCTATGTGCTTATCGATTAACCCAAATACAGTCCAGTCATCGAAATATACTTCTAAGAACTTATGAATGTATTCTTTAAATACAGCAACTACTACTCTAGAAAATATAGCTGGTGCATTTTTAAGACCAAAGGGCATTACCGTATACTGGAATGAGCCCCACTCTGTTGCAAAGGTGGTCTTGGATCGATCTTTTGGATGTATTATTATCTGATGGTAGCCTGAAAACCCGTCGGTGAAGGAGTAGACCTCTTGTCCTCCCACGTTGTCTAGTACTTCGTCAGTGAATGGTGTTGGAAATGGATCATGAAGTGATGCATCGTTGAGTTTTCGCAGATCAACACAGATCCTGATGTCCCCTTTTGTTTTCTTCTCTTGCACTACCATAGGGCTAACCCATTCGCTTTCCTCTACTGGTTCAATGATGCCTGCTACTAGCATTTTATCAATTTCGTCCTTTACTTTTTCTTTGTAGCGCGGATTCAATTTGTATGGGCACTGCTTAACTGGTATAGCATCCTCCTTTAATGGTATCCTCATGACTCCCAGGTCTCCAACTATTCCCTTCATCTCTGTGAACTTGGTGGGAAATAGGTCCTGATAGTCATGTAGTAGATCTGCAATCTGTCCGACTGTTTCATCATTCCAGTAGTCTCTAATAGAGGCAAACTTAGGTTCTGCATCTGTGCCAATATTGATCTTTTTAATCTTGATGGGCTCGATGATTGCTGGAATTTATAACTGTGGTCCCTCCACATCACGAGTGCCTTCTGTTTCAGGAATGTTGGTATTACGAGGATCCTCATCCGCCTCCTCTGATTCTGATGCAAAATTATAGCATTCCAACGCCTCTTCTAGCTGGTTAGTCCACTCAGGTTGGACTGGTACTGAGATGGCGCACTCCTCAAAAATCTTTGTCTTGATTATGTCTAGGGCCTGAGAAACACTTGGATATTCTAATTCAAACGTAAAGGTGAGTAGAAATCTGTCCATCATAAGTGACCATGTGGTTGTTCCCTTGCACAGCTCGGTCTCTGTATACCAGTTCCTTGGAACTGTGTCCAATGTGTGAATGAATCTGTGAACTCATTCGTCCTCTAGAATGTCCGACCAGTTCTGTTCACATGTCTGAATGTGTACCCTGGGGTCAGTTTCTCCTGTGTATTTCTGCTGAACATACCCTCTGTCGTCAGAAAATCTGATTGCCATCAGTCTTTTTATATTATCCCATGATGTGATACTCTCTTTGTGCGCATACCACCATCTTGCAGGTGTGGCTCGAACTGCAAGGTCCATAGCTGCGATCCTCTACTCATGAGGAATTTGTTGCTCAATCTGTTCAAAAAAATCCTGAATATCCGTCAGACCATGATATGATGGAGTCTCCGTGATCTCGACGCCAATCCATCGCAGTGACTTACTTATAAACGCGCTTCTACGCGATGAGACTTCGTAAAGTCTGTTCTGCCAGTTTTCGAGACCAACATCCGAATCCAATGCGCATGAGCTGTCGCATCGCCAACTAATATGCCCTTCTGCGGTTGGATTTATGTAGTCGTTCTGGTTTGTAGTCATTTGGTACAGACTATCGATGTTATGTGCCTCTTCCTTTGCTCGGATGGGTTCAATATATATAGGACCTTGGTAAGGATCCAGCGGTGCGATGACCCGGATCTGCGCATCCTCAAAAGTCATTTGTCTTTTCTTTAGGTCAATGACAGCTTTGCTGCCAATTTCCCAATCAATACTTAATAGTGCTGGATATGGTCGACTGTCACCAATGATTTCTATAACCTCGAAGTCCACAAAAGTATGAACTCCGTCAATATCAACTGGCACCTGAGGTAGTCGACCCAATGGTGATACTCGCTGTTGATTAGCTAATCTCAGGTGGATAGGTGATAGGGCTAACTGAGGGCTACCCATCTGTTCCCATGTCTGCTTAGTTAGAACATTCACCTCTGATCCTAGATCTAAGACAACTTCATCCATTTCAAATTCACCGATCTGCGCTGTGAATTTCATCTCTCTAACTGTCCTTGTATGTCTTGTAATGTTATGGACAGCGCGGTGTGCACTACCCGAGAGAGAGGGTTGCTGATATTGATCTATCATGCGCTGTAGCTCACCGAAAGCTTTATCATTTCTCAGGAGTTTCAAGCAGCTGTGCAGGAAGGCTTGTACACTTCCTGTTGATTCATCCTCGTCACCTCTTCCGGATGTGGTAGCCTGCTGTGCCTGCTCAGGGCTATCGCTACAAGGTACTTGCTGCGGTACGCTCCTAGATGGCGGTACCTGCGGTCCTGATGGTGTAGTTTCGTCAAAGGAATCCTTGGCTTCATGAAAGATCTCTTTATTCTTCTGTAGGTCGAGTGTTGTTGCTTTAGTAGGAGCTCTGCACACCCACCCCTGACTTGTGTTCTTTCCGGTCTCCTGCGATGTGCCTCTGGTGGAAGCACCGCTCCGAGTCACAATGTTAACTGCTGGTTCTGGTTCCTTAGTTTCAGCAGCAATAAGCTGGATGTTTTGGTGTGCTGCGGGCTTAGGGTCTCTAGTCTTAGCTATCAAGATAGGACACTCTTCTATGGTATGATCATAAGATTTGCAGTAGTTACAAGTAGTAGTGGCGTTTTGACAGTCCCTAGCATAGTGTCCTGTGATTCCACAATTATAACAAGTGATTGGTCCGCGACCTTGGCCAAAACCTCCTCCTCGGCCAAAGCCTTCTCCTCGTGCAAAGCCTCCTCCACGGCCTCGTCCTCTGAATCCTCCTCCATGGCCTCCATACGTCTGATCTGGCTGTGGTCCTGTTGCTGGACCCTATATGTCTACTTGGACTCTGTACACATCCTCTGTTCTTTCTGACATGAGATCATTAGCTCGGCAATCTTGTTGATCATGCCCGACAGACTTACAGAAGATACAATATAGGTTTTTAGGTGTCTGTACATACTTCTGAAGCAAAGGGCATTGTTGAGGTGGATGTCCTTGTGTTTTACATATTTCACACCATGGCCCTTGCGCTCGTGGTAAGGGGTTAGGAGCCCCTGACGCTAAATATTCTGCAAAGACTGGACAGTTGTCTTTATTGTGGCCTTGTGTTCTACACTTTATGCACCATATGTCCTGCATAACCTCTTTCCCTTTTTTAAGTTCGTGTATCTGTAACGTGAGGTTGGTCAACTGGGTCTGTAGAGTTGTCATGCCTGTACTGGTTTCTGCTAGAGGTGAAGCCTCTAGTTTCATTGCCATCTCCAGCGCTTCATCTTGAGTAGTAAGTTTTTGCTGCATTAGTGGCATTCTGATATGAGGGAGCAGCGCTGCAATAAACCATTCCTTATGCTGCTATGGCGCAAACTCAAAACTTACTTGGTCTATAAGAGCTTTGAATTTCTAGTCAAAGTCCCATACTGACTCTGATGGTAGCTGCTTAATATCCTTAAGCTCTGTAATGCACTGAGACTCAGACTTAGGTTTCTTAAATTCTTTAATCATGGCGTTCTTGACCTGGGCAAGCATCTTGGGTAATGTAGTATACTTTATGTACCATGTCAAGGCTCTGTCTCTGAGTGTGGTGACCAACTGTACAAGTTTAAGGTTATCATCATTGATTGTTTTAATGGTCCACATAGCTTCGCATAAGAACCAATGCTGTTCCGGGTCTTCTGCTCCTGTACCTTTAAAAGTAGGTAGCTTCATGTCGTCTCCCATTCTATTTCTCTGTGGTGGGTTCTGACTGACTGGGGTACTACCACTCAGCGGTGTAGGTGAAGGTGCTGTAGCGGGAATAGGTACTGACTGTGAGCTACTAGATGGAGTACCGATGGGGTTATTCTGAGTCCCCGTCTGCTTCTGTGGAGTATAGGGGTGGTAAGGGATACCCCCCTCTGGTTCTTCTGTGGTGCTAGGGCTCTGTTGTCTAATACTGTCTGAACTGTCTTCAAATACAGGAGAACTAAAATCTACTTTGTACTTCTTTTCGCTACGTGTTCGTCCAATGTCATCAAAATCACTTTCAAACTCTTGTGACATTACTATCTTTACTTATTCATCTGAAACTAGATCCATTGTTCCTTTTTCATATAACAGCATCTTAAGGGACAAGTTTAGAGATCTTAGGTACTTACCCCGATATCCTCGGAAGAAGTATCGTTCAGCTGCGCTAAAGCTCTTTCTCTGGTCAACTGCAAATTTTGTAACAAAGCCTTCTAGCACACTCATCAGCCAGAAGTCCACTACTCTCGTAATCGGATTGTCGAGGTTCTGCACGGTCTGAATCAGCTCCGATGTCCAGACAATGTGTCTTTTCTTCTTGAATGTATTCTCACCTGTCAACTTAGATAACCAGTCGAAAAGCTCGTTTCCATAGGTTGCAAAAAATATAGCGTGTATGTCTGAAGCGATATGCTTTTCTAACCAGGCCTCTGTGCTTAGTCTCGGACTCCTATTCTCTTTCTTGGCGAACTCCCTTAAGTCTGAATCCAGCCACTGGTGAAACTCTTCTCTGGTAGGATGCCAACAGAACATTGACTCCCAGTCATTTAAACCGGCAACGGAACCATTTGTTGATTGCATGGGCAGACCCGGGTTTACTATAATCAATCAACAACACCCCTAACTCACTGGCCCTTTCGGCGACAGACCGTGAAGCGATCTGAAGTCTCACCCGAAGTGAATCTAATGGGTTGGCCAAGAATCAGGTGTCTTGGACCAGGTTCTGAGCATCCTACGTCTCTCTTCTTGCTCCTATGAGTCACAAGGTCAGCTATATCTGCGCATCGCACATCCCCTTCTACTTGCAGCACTCTTACCATGCGATTCTTATCCACCCACAAGTCGCACAGTTCCTTTCCGCGTCGCACGACTTCCACTTACTCACAATATTCCCAACCTTATCGCATCTCTGCGCACCGCGAGACACCCAACCTTTCCTCAACGCTAAGTCCTCAGCTCATAGTATCGCGCACCGCAGCTCCTCTGTCGGTGCGATATCGCCTCTCCGCGATATCCTACCACTACGACTTTGCACTATTAGCGTTGACTGTGTCGATGTGTGAAACTCTACTTCCCGAAAGTTATATTGTGACTAAATGGTCGTCAGAAACAGATGTAAAGGAGTCTTTAAGCAACTTACTAAAATACTTCAACTTATCTCTATCATCTTGCATTACCGTGAGCTGAACAATACATACATTTACTTACTGCAACTAACATTATATGCATGATAACTAGCAACAATAAGCAAGTACAATCACATTCATACAACACATAACACGCGGATTTAACGTGGTTCACCCCTAGGATGGGAGTTACGTCCACCAAACTGTGCTTCTATTATATATCATGAGGGAAGTTAGCACAGTCTATTGCACTGCATATGCAGGACGAGATCTCTTCTAGATCTCTGGTCTATTTCTATCTCTATATTGCCTTTCTTTCAATATATCCTTCCCTCTCTTTCCTCTCTGGGGATAGTTACATACAGACTCAAATGACTCACAGACAAGCTAGGTGTCTGGATCGTTACAACACAGTCTGTCTGACTGACTCCTGAGTCTACTTCAAAAATAATCTACTGACCAACTAACGACTCATCCTACGAGCCAACCAACTGGATAACTGACTGATTAGCTAACCCTTTACAATACAAAATGCAAGCTTTTATAGGCGGCCCGAAGGTCTCGCCATTACAACACTGTGGGCCTGTCCCAACAGTAAACCCAAACCCTAAACAGTGACAGTCGGTCCTCTCTGTCCTTGAGGTAGCCGCTTCCCGTCACACCACAGCTCTCTGCAGTCTTCCATGCTTCCCAGCACTGACCATGGGTACTATGCACCACTTCTCTTTTCTGTCCTTCGCCTTCAATGCTTGAGCCTCGTTGCTCCTTCTTCTTTATGAGGGTCGCTGAGCCCTCCTGTCGTCCGCCGCTGCCTTCAATGCAGTGGTTGAGCTTTCTTCTCTCGGCCGCTCGGGTACCGTTGTCTTCTTGACTTTTCTATCCCAAAAGTCATGGTTTCCGGCTCTGCTCTCCAGCTGGAAATGTGCTACGGCATCGTAGCTCTGCCTTGTCCTCTTTCCGCCAAAACTTATATCTTTCCGCCAAAACTAGCAACTTCTTCTGTAGCTGCGGGAACCTGCTCCAACAATATGCTACTGCTGTGAATTTGGATTAAACACTAATGATATCTAGCTAAGCATATGAAATATTAACAATTCTATGGTAATATAATTTAGTTTTACAAATCGTTTGACACATATAAAAGAAAATTACAAGTTTCATAAAGATGGTTAGATTGGTCAAAGACAAGAGGATCCTACTTCAATCCTTGTACACATTGTTACAAAAGAGAGCCACAATTTAAAGTGAGATTATTTTGATGTCCATAAGGATGTTAAGATGTCCAGGTACAATGGGCAACAAAAACTAGAATTGACTAACACAAATCCAATTAACACAAGAGATAGAAGAATTACATTTCTCATCAACAAATGTACATATAAATACATGATATGAAATTTGGTTTGATCTTCCAAGGAATCTATTGGATTCTGAGATTCTTTACCTATTCACTGTTACTATTGGTTTCTAATTCATGTGAATGGTAACAATAATAGTAACCCTAAAGGATTAAGTATTCCTTAAATACCCCCTTTAATACAAAGGGGTGTATGTGAGTCCAAGTAAAGAGTTGAAATCTGGAGAAGGACAACTGAAAAAGGCTAAAGAAGCTCTCTGAATCAAAGGCTGGAATTAGATGAAGTCTTCTACTAAGTGGGTGGTTTAAGGTTGACCATAAAATTTTGAGCTTGGAGATAACTCTGATTCTGGCTCAATGGTTCTCTAGAACTTGGCTCTCAAGCAAGTTCTCTCCCAGAGGTTATTTCTGGAATTTGGATCGAACTCTCATTGGTTCTCTATGGAAAGAGGTGTTCTGAGGACCACCAAAACTAGTGTCTAGTAAAAGAAATAGGAGTATGATGTCTATTACTGAATGGGTGGTCTTAGGATGACCACAAACTATGGAGCTCAATTGAACATGGATCTAAATAGGGTTCAACGTTGTAGCTATAACTCTATTATTAAAGGTGGCCTTGGAAACTAACACAAATTTTTGGCTATGAATCTGGCACTGGTACAGTCTCTCTTGTTCTCGCTCACTTGTTTCTTACTATTTTCATTCTCATGTGTCGGGAACAATGTGAGGAGACGAAGATGGCTCAATTGCAAGATGTGTCAATACTAATGAATGAAATCTATAGTATGACATATATATCTTCTTGGTTGTTGATGACCATTTCCAAGAAGTGATCCACCTATAGTGAATCTTCTCTCTTACATGTTTATTCAAAGTGAATCATATGTCTAAATAATGAGTGTGATTTCCACAATTCTTGCAAGGATGAATATCAAGACATTGATATTTCATGTGATCAACTCAATCACAGTGTTGGCATGTCAAACTCTAAACTGGAGTGGATGAATATGAACTCTCGTTGAGGAATCCAACTCTCTAAAACAAGATTTCCTTAGAGAAATTAAGAAAGTGAAATTTCATTTCCTTGTCGTATCCAAGACCAAATATATTCTTGTTGTGTTTGATCTCTCCCCAAGGTATGATGTTCGACTTGAGAAATGCAAGTGGAATCTTTGTATACATAACTTTATCTTCGTTGTCTTTCACTTCTACAGTGGGGCCACTTATTTTCTTATGTTATTTTGAATTGACATCATTATGTGAAGGTTGTTGAATAAAATCCAAGTGAGCATTATTTTAAATAGGAACAAGTTTAGAATGTTGCTTCCTTTGATGTAGCTAATCATGATCCAATTGTGAATCAAGATGAAGAAACTCTATATTGTCTTGTTATTATTGTACACAATTTTGAATGTGAGTGAGGGTGATTTGGTCAACCATGACAATGCTGTTGATGGAAGAAATAAGTAGAGTGTTCAGTAACTCTACTAGGCCATTGATTTTATCCATTGATAACTATGACTCACTGAAGGGATTCTTGCAAATCCACCCTTTTACAAATAAGACTCAACAATATCAAACTTTGAATAATGAAGGGTGTTGGTATTAGCTGAGGTTCACCCAAGTACAATACAAATCAACTTAATTATGAAAAATAAAAGAGACTAGTTGCAAGTTACAAAAACAAGTGAACTTACAACAATTGTTGAAGTTGAATACTTTACCTCAGATTTCGATGATGATGTTGAGTTCCTTGGTTTCTTTAACGATTCTTGATTGTTTATTCACTGATGTGATGTGAAAGCATTGTACATAAATCAAAATTCAACAGATTTAGGATCTTAAGACATGTTTGAAAGGTCTAAAATAGTGCCCTTCCTACCATTGTTAGACCAATTGAAACATACCTAAATGTATTTATCATGATGTTGGGCTAAGGCCTACTGATTATGGGAAAAATACATCATGCTATTATTTTACATTGCTCCATGATTCTCAATATGCTTACAATTTTTCTTGAATGGAAATCAATATATATTGATATCAAAACTTAATTGTAGCTTAGCTTGCTTATCACTACATTTTAGTTTCTTTACACTACATTGAGATGAATATTTGTTGTTGTCTTATTTGGAGAAAGCATTCATTGTACATGTGAAATTTATTGTCCTAATAATACCTTTTCAAATCAATGCATATGATAGGCTTTTTGGGCTACATTGGTTCTATCTGAATGATCAACATTTGACACAATCCATGACTGTATTGAAGGGATGTTTAGTAGGAAGCTTGAACTCTCTTGACACAACTAATTACTTGCAAGAGTTATGGGAAGATAGTGTAAAGGTTTGTTTTCTTGGATCCACACCATGGCAAAGTTCTAGGAATTGGAAAACGAAAAATAATTGGCCTTTTCTTGTTAGCCTACAGTAGAAGTCAAAAAATAAACCGAAGTACTTCATAAATCCCTTGAAAGTTTCCATGTAATAAATGGTCTTTGAGCTATTATTTATATGCAAGATTGAAAATGAAAGTGTTTCCTCTTGCAATTTAATAAAGGTAAAGGTAAACCCACCTTAAGATGTGATGTGATGACGCTTCTTAAATAAAAAGGCTATATTGATGCCAAACCTTTTGTTAGGGAGCGTGATTTTTTGTTATTCTAGCTAGGGGTTAAGTTAAAATGTCATATTTAATGCTTTTGGCCATTGGAAATATCATACAAATGAAGCCATTGTCATCCCATTTTTCTTACTTTGGAAATACATTTTATATTGCAGTAGTGCAAGGAACTTGCAAGTATGGAACACACATTGATTACATTTTATCATCACATAATGCACCATACAAGTATTTTTTAGGATCTTATGCAATTGTCTCATCTAAGGGAACTCTAGACTACCATATTGTGAAAGTAGAGATTCAATTAGAAGAGACTACAAAACCTGCACACCAAAGAAAGACCATAAGGGTACGATATCCTCCCTCCAAAGGAATTTGTAGATAAAATGATTGATCTCTTTAAGGCAGAGTTTTGGACCACAATAATTTCACTTGGATGATTTGAGGAGTTCATGATATCTTGTGTTCTTGTGCATAGATTTCTCTCTAAATTATATTTCTTTGGGTTTCACATGCATTTGTATAGGTATTGTTTACATGTGGTATCCATGATTAGTGGAATCCATATGCATCATCTCTTTAATAAAAGATTGATGGTAATAAATAATGCCTCTTTTTATCCATGACAAAAGCCTTTATGGAGGAGTCTCATGAGGGCATTGTTGACACTTATCGTTGCAACACTTTAAAATCCACTAAGTTTGGCTAAATTACTTTTCAATATTTTATCTTGCCTCGTCCTAAAGATAATATTTATCTTTCTATACACAAGCTCTTTGTTGTTAGCCAAAAAAAAAATGGAGAACCCTAAAGACTTGATTTATAAGGAGGCGTTCTTATTTTTAAGGTTCTTTGTAACTATGAGATGTGCAACAATTTAATTATTTATTGATGAAATGGTAATGAAATGAGAACTTCAAAGAATTCATAGTCACTTCTCATAGCATGGTTGTGCAAGTCTTACCGTATAAACGAAGGGCAATATTTCATATGTTTTCATGTGTCTACTTCAATAAGCTCGAAGCCTATCAAAGTGACTCGAGTATTACTCGAGGTTAAAATAAGATGTGGTGGCGTGAAGGCAATCTATGTTAAACTATGATAATGGTTATATGCAAAGTTCTAACCTCCTATTGCATGTTATACAATGATAGTCTTTTCATATGTTGATATATTTCAACCTCTAATAGGCTCAAGGCTTATTAAAGTGGTTGGTCTGTTGTGTTCAAGTTAACACATGTTGTGGGCATAAGTGCTGTTCGTTCTAAAGGATATGGAGTTGTTTATATTGCAAAAGCAGCATTTCTCATCTAATATATGTTATATCACGTTCATGAGCACATTCAACCATAGTGTGACATTCAACCATAGTATCCACACTAGTCACCTTCTATTTCGTCTTTATATGTTATATCACGTTCATGAGCACATTCAACAATGGTATCGAGTCTAGTCACCTTCTATGAGTCTTGAATTGGTGAAGATTTTGGTTTTGATTGATGTATTTAGTGTATCCTAACTTCTCTAACACCATGTCCAAGTCATGACATTAATGTGTTAGTGATAGACTTCGGAGTAAGCTAAAAAAAAATGAGATGAGATTTGATTTTTTTTTTAATTTAAGGATTTAAATATTTATTACTTTGGTGATATCTCTGTTACTTTGTTACTTATAAATTCTGATGTTTCTATGGTAAAAGGTTACAGTATTTTAAGCAGGGTTGCTTTTATCACTTTTGGTGATATCTTTTGTATGTATCATTTGGAAATCAATTGGCCTGCTGTGGACTTCGGAAACATGAAGCCATTCAGCTTATTTTTGTACAAATTTTATGTTTTCTTTATTACTGGAAACAAAGGCAGAGCTAATAGAGCCCGTCACACTTAGCAGGATGGCAACGGAAAAATTAGAACTGTTTCTCTGTTCATTTCAACGCAGATTCTGACGAGTTAACTTAGCTTTCCCAAACAGGTCACCTCTTTCTTGGAACTGCTCCCACCCAAGCACAACCAGAGCTTCATTCTCATCCGAGCATTACTGAGATGCCTCAAAATCTATTTGTGCAGAACAATGGATGGGAATTTCCACCACCACCTCCTCCTTTGGTTCATGCAGGATGGAAAAATCAATTTCCACAACACTCACCTGAGAAACCTGCTAGCTATGTCTCTTCAAAAAACAACGTTCACTCCCGCATTCCTGGCAAGATCGCTCCTCAGAAGAGGGTTCTTAAAGAGCCAACTCTTCATCAAGATTGCATGAACGCATGAGACAACTTGAAGATACAGTGGTCAACCTGATGCCTTGATGCCTTCCCATTGAAGAATGTAATCTTGGTTAGTTAGTCAATTAGGTGACTCATGGTATTTGCTTATAGTATTATCTCACATTATTGTTATTTTGTATTTCTTATTTATAATCACTCTAATAAGAAGAAAACAATCAATATAATAATAAGAAAACAGACAAAATGTTTTGTCTGAATCATTGTTTGAAGTTTTGTTGATGTTTTTAATTTATTCCTTGTAAACAAAATTTTGATCTTAGTTTTGGTGCTTTCAAGTTATTAATTTATATGTTATATTTTCAAGTCATTAATCCTGGTTTGGAGGTTGGAGGTTGTTGTATATTTTTTTTTGAAGGTTGCTCAAATTTTATGGTTAAAAGAAAAAAAAAAGTATACATTGTATATAGCAAGTTTTGAAAGAAAAAAAAAGTGGTTGTTGATTATATAACATGAACGTTTGAAGAAACATGTTACTTGGAAAATAATAGTTCACATGACTGTATTGAAGAGACTTACAAGGTGTTGGACATTGTTAAATGACAACTAATCTAATTTGTTTATGGGAGTTTTCTCATTACGGATGTTTACCGGAAGTTTCTCATAACGGGCATAACTGGCAACAGTTTACTCATATAACTAAATTCATGAAGTATATAGTGCATGGTTGGGATGCACAATGTAGAGAGTTGTTGAGACCGTCTTGTAATCTCTCTTTCTCCAATAATGAGCTTCAACACTTTGCCCGTGGATGTTTCCCCATGTTGAGGTTTTACCACATGAAATGCTGGTGTTCTAATGGTGTTATTAATTGTCTGATTATCTGAATGTGTCTTTTGAATTAAACAAGTGGTATCAAAGCCTGAGTGTTAAAAGACACTATATGGTGGAATCGCTGCTAAAAAAAAAATAGCTTGATATGTGCCGTGTTGATGCTGCTGAAGAAACCAGTGAAGAACTCAGTCGTTGGAGGAGAAGGTTGTCAGTTAGACCGAGTGCCGTTGGTTTATTGCTGCTACTGGAGGGTCGTTGCTAAAGAAATCAGCGTGAGGTGAACGGTGAAGGCTGCTGTTTGGAAAACGCATGGAAGAGAAGTTTTTCTCGCTGTTGGAGAATCTGCGCATGTCCTGAAGGAATCACTAGAGTGAAGTTGTGCTTCAGGAGAATCTGCCGAGAAATCGATTATTATTTTTTTTATTTCTGTGGGTGGAAGAAAGCAGATCGAACAACTGTTTAAAGGATTAGACTGTTGTGAAGGAGCCACTCACTTCTGTTAGCAGTTGTATATATATTTAAGAAGAAAAAAAAAGCCAGAATTACAGTCTGGAGGTTTAATTGGGCTAAGAGAATTTGGGCTCAGAGGGAATAAAGTGCTGCTTATTTTTTTTTTGGAGTGTTGTTTTATTTGGGCTGAAAATAATTCAAAAGATTGAAAAGTTTAAATTATTTTTCCAAAGATGTCTAGCATGAAGTTTGAGATTGAAAAATTTAATGGTAAAAACAATTTTGAACTTTGGAAGTTAAAGATGTGAGATTTATTAGTTCAGCACGGGTTGCAGAGAGCTTTAGACGGGAAAAGGAAAAAACCTCTCACCATAACAAATGATGAATGGGAGGATCTAGATGCCAAAGCGCTAAGCACAATCCGTTTATGTCTTACGGATGTTGTGTTATTTTACATTATTGGAGAAACATTAGTAGCAAGCTTGTGGAACAAACTAGAAAGTCTGTATATGACCAAATTAGTAACAAACAGAATTTACTTGAAGCGACAGTTGTATGGTATGAGAATGAAAGAAGGTACGAAAATTGCAGATCATTTAAATGTTTTTAACACTCTTATTTGCCAGTTGAGTAGTATGGATGTTAAAATTGGTGATGAAGATAAAGCAACGAATCTTTTATGTACTTTACCTGAGTCTTGGGGTCAAGTAGTTTCTTCCATTAGCTTTAGTACAACTGATACCTTAGAATTTGACAATGTTGTTGGAGCATTATTGTCTGAGGAATTAAGGAAGAAAACCAGTCTTGAAACCTCTTCTCCAAAAGCTTTGGTTGTTAGAGGTCGTTCTAGGGAGAAAGGAGAAAATTTAAGAGGTACTTCCAGGTCTAAGTTGAAGGGCAGAAAGAGTAAATTAAAATGTTAGTACTGCAACAAAACTGTTCATCTCAAGAAAGATTGTTAGAAGAGACAAGAATCCAAGAAGGATGACTCCAAGTCAAAGGCAAACTCAGTTAAGTCTTCTGATTCAGGTATGATTAATGAGGTCTTGTCTGTTTGTAATATTTCTTAATGTAATGAGGAATGGTTATTAGATTCTGGTGCTTCGCACCATATCTATCCTCATAAAGATTGGTTTGCTTCCTATCAAACAGTTAATGATGGAATAGTTCTTTTAGGAGACAATCATTCATGTAAAACTGTTGGGGTTGGAAGTGTTAAAATTAAGATGTTTGATGGAGTAATAAGAACACTTACAGATGTTAGACATGTACCTAAGTTAAAGAAAAAATTAATTTCTTTGGGAGTATTGAATACTTGTGGTGATAAGTTTACAGGTTTTGATGGAACTCTAAAAGTTTCCAAGGGTGCTTTAGTGGTCATGAAGGCACAGAGGGCAGGAAACCTTTACAAACTAGTTGGAAGAACGCAAGTTAATGGTACTGCATTAGTATCTGAAGAAGAATCAGGACCCACTGAGCTATGGCATCAGCGTCTTGTCCATATGAGTGAAAAAGGGCTTCAGGTTAGTAATGAATCGTAAATTGCTTCCAAACTTGAAAAATCTGAATTTTATGTTTTGTAAACATTGTATATATGGAAAGCAGTGTAGACAAAAGTTTAAAGCAGGTAGTCATGTAAGTAAAGGTGTACTTGACTATGTTCATTCTGATGTATGGGGTCTGTCTCCTACCGTTTCTTATGGGGGAGAAAAATATTATGTATTATTTGTAGATGAATTTTCTAGAAACGTTTGGATCTATGTCCTTAAAAGAAAAACTAACGTGTTTAATATGTTTAAACAATTTAAAGTGATGGTTGAAAAAAGAACTAGTAGGACAATCAAGTGTTTAAGGACGGATAATGGAGTTGAATTTACTTCTTTGGAGTTTGAAAAATATTGTAAAGATGAAGGGATCGTCAGACAAAAAACAAATGTATACACTCCTCAGCAAAATGGCGTTGCAGAACACATGAACATGACTCTTCTAGAAAGAGTAAGGAGCATGCTAAGTAATGCTAATTTGGGGCAAGAGTTGTGGGCAGAAGCAATTTCTACTACTTGTTATCTTATAAATCGGTCACCTTCAATGGAAATAGATTGTAAAATTCCGGAAGAGGTATGGACAAATCACTCCTGTGATTATTCGAATTTGAAAATCTTTGGTTGTGAAGCTTATGCACTTACTCCTAAAAATCAGCGTTCTAAGTAAGACCCTAGATCAAAGAAGTGCATCTTTGTTGGTTATGATGATGTTATGAAAGGATATAGGTTGTGGGATCCTATTGCCCACAAAATTGTCGTTAGCAAAGATGTAATTTTTGGTGAATCTTCTCTAATTAAATCCGAAAGTATAAGAGTTGATGTGGAACAAGAACATGCAATATCAAAACAACTAATTCAGTTGGAGAACCAATCTACTAATGACTCGAAGAAACAAGAAGAAGTTTCTGGTGAGAGAGAAGTCATAGAAGAGGAAAAAATTCAAGAAATTGTGGAAACCCCACAGCCTACACCAAGAAGGTCATTAAGGGAGAGAAAACCTCCTAAGAGGTATATTGATTTTGTTTCATCTGTTTTATTTACTGATGATGGAGAACCTTCTTGTTTTCAGGAAGCCATTGATTGTATTGACAATGCAAAGTGGAGGGTGGCAATGAAAGAAGAAATGGATTCTCTGGAGAAAAACAAGACATGGGAATTGGTTAAACTCCCCAAAGATAGAAAAACGGTTGGGTGTAAATGGGTCTTCAAATTGAAAAAAGGAGTTGATGGTAAGGTTGAAAGATACAAAGCTAGATTGGTCGCAAAAGGGTACTCTCATATGGAAGGTATAAATTATCATGAGATTTTTTCACCAGTCACTAAGCTTGTATCTATCCGTGTTGTGTTAGCATTAGTTGCATTACTTGATTTGGAGTTAGAGCAACTAGATGTTAAAACAACTTTCTTACATGGAGATTTAGATGAGGAGATTTATATGGAACAACCAGAAGGTTTTGTACAGTGTCAGAAAGGTAGATTAGTTTGCAAGCTCAAGAAATCATTGTATGGCCTGAAACAGTCGCCCAGGTAATGGTACAAGAAGTTTGATTCTTTCACGGTGAGCCA
This sequence comes from Pseudotsuga menziesii, assembly GCA_001517045.1. NCBI lineage: Eukaryota > Viridiplantae > Streptophyta > Pinopsida > Pinales > Pinaceae > Pseudotsuga > Pseudotsuga menziesii. The sequence continues at coordinate 467,934 of LPNX010495447.1, read as the reverse complement.
AGGATATACTAGGAGTGAGTATGATCATTGTTTATACTTCAAAAAATTGAATGATATATTCATTATCTTAGTATTGTATGTTGATGATATGCTTATTGTGAGCAAAAGCATGGATGAGATCAACAGGTTGAAGGCTCAGATGGCTAGGAATTTTGATATGAAGGATCTTGGAGCTGCAAAACAAATTTTGGGTATTGAGATACACAAGGACAGGAAAAATGGTAAGCTCAGTTTTTTGCAGGAGAATTATGTTGAGAAAATACTTAAAAGATTCGAAATGAATAAGGCAAAGCCTATGAATGTTCCTCTGGCTTCCCATTTTAAACTTTCTTCAAGTTTATGTCCTAGTAGTGCTGAAGAAAAAGGTTATATGTCTCATGTACCATATGCCAATTCAGTAGGATGTTTGATGTATGCAATGGTGTGTACTAGACCTGATATTTCACATGCAGTAGGTGTTGTTAGTAAGTACATGGAAAATCCAGGAAAAGAACATTGGAATGCAGTGAAATGGGTGCTTCGGTACTTAAGAGGCACAAGTGACTATTGTATCACCTTTAATAGTAACAATGATTCTGTGTACGATTTTGTTGATTAAGATTTCGTAGGTGATTTGGACAAGAGCATGTCTACTTCAGGTTATGTCTTTACTCTTGCAGGTGGAGGTATAAGTTGGATGTCAAAGCTTCAAGACACAGTTGCTTTATCCACGACAGAGGCTGAATACATTGCTGCCTCACATACTTGCAAATAGGCAATTTGGCTGAGAGGTCTGCTTAGAGAAATTGGAAGGTTGCAGAACAGTGTGCCTATCTTCTGTGACAGTCAAAGTGCTATTCATTTGGCTACAAATCATGTTTATCATAGTAAGACTAAACATATTGATGTAAAATATCATTTTGTAAGACAAGCCATTAGTGAAGGTGGAGTAGATCTAAAAAAAGTCCATACTAAAGAAAATAGTGCAGATATGTTCACAAAACCTGTATTGTTAGAGAAGTTACGTTGGTGTGTAGCTTCTCTTGGTTTGAAGAAAAGGTGATAAATAGTCTTGGGCAATGTACTTGTAAGTTTTGTTGTCAAGGTGGAGATTGTTAAATGACAACTAATCTAATTTGTTTATGGGAGTTTTCTCATTACAGATGTTTACAAGAAGTTTCTCATAACGGGCATAACCGGCAATAGTTTACTCATGTAACTAAATTCATGAAGTATATAGTGCATGGTTGGGATGCACAATGTAGAGAGTTGTCTATGAGGTTGAGACCGTCTTGTAATCTCTCTTTATCCATTAATGAGCTTCAACACTTTGCCCATGGATGTTTCCCCATGTTGAGGTTTTACCACATGAAATGCTGATGTTCTAATGTTGTTATTAATTGTCTAATTATCTGAATGTGTCTTTTGAATTTAACAAACATGAGTTAGGTTCATTTCCAAAGTGAAGGAGGATCTATTACCCTTTTTACTTTAGTGTCCCTCACATATTCTGTTCTTATCAGTTATTTTTCCAACTCTTTTGTTGGTTTTGAAATTTACCTTGCTTTAGTGTCCCTCACATTTTCTTTTCTTATCCGTTATTTTGAAATTTACCTTGACTTTGGTGTGGGTATTCTTTTATCTAACAAATGTCAAGAGACAAAGTTTTGACTTTAATCTTAGTATGATTTTATCTACCAAATGTTAAGAGACTAAAAGGTGGTTAATAATCGAACGATTAAATTAAAGTTATAAAAAAACTATACGTGATCAAGAATGTGGTTGAACCTGTAGCAAGGGTATGCAAGTAATATTTTCAAAAGATTGGTATCGTCGCTCTCTTCATTTCGGGCAATATATCTATTTTCTAACGATTCTGTGTGAGAACAAAGAGTCTCTGAATAAGATTTGAATTTATTATTTTGAGCAAAAGAAAATGACGAGTAAACTTATTATAGAGTTATGGTGTTTGTTTTGGTTATTTAATTATTTTATATTTAACGTTTGAGTTAAAAAAAATTAACCGTAACAAAATTTTATAAAATTTATTACTTTTGTATTTAAAGTTTTACTTTTGTGCTCACTTACCAACCAAACTGTGAACAAATGCGTGAACAAATGCTAGTCACTTGGTCCTAGACATCTATTCCTGGTATAGACTCTATCCTGATTTATAAAGAATCATTGGGCTTGTCATTGTGTGAAAGAAGAACGATCAATAAAATCAGTTATAGCTTTAGTTTCATGGTTGTACTATATTTAAGAGATAATTATTATTTGGCATTTTATGAGTTTTTATTTTTCTTTAATCTTTATTTTCAAGGGTGTTTTAGTTATTTAAATAATATTTTCCTTTGTCTTTATTTGTAATGTATATTTTACTTTTCTTTGTTTAAAAAAAAATTAAAACTTTAAAATATAAAAATTTTATTTGATTTTACATTTATTTACGAGATTATATATTTTTTTCTTTATTTTAAGGAATACTTAATTTAAGATGGGTGAGATTCCTTATGATGAGTGAGTTAATTTTAGCCTAGTTTATAGAGTAGATTTTTACTCCATTCTTTTGATTTAGCCGAATTTAGCGAATCACAAGTTGACATTATTAACTATGATTTTTACTATCTTTATAATCAACAAACTAGACAAGAAATCTAGGAAACTAGACAAGAAATCTAGGAGTCATAGTATAAATCCAAAAAAAAAAAATCTTAATATATTATGAATATTTTGAAATCTAATTTACTATTAGATTATAGGAGTTCGTCCCAATGAACAATAATAGTAATAAGTTATTTACTAATGATATGTTGATAATAGACAATTATTGTAACACCCTGGTTTTGACCCCATTTGCATTAAATGTATATGATGTATATATTCTAATTAATCGTGGTGTGGAGCTAAAGGAAAAAGCGTCACCATTGATTTAACGTTTTATTTTTCGACGATTAAAATCGTTGCCGATGGTATTTCGTGCTAGCCGGCACATTATAATTTTTGGCATCATGTAATTATGCATTTTAATTAAAATACCAACAACCAGCTATGCCAATGCAACCATAATGAAAAGGGCATGATTTTCCTAAAGAATAGGGAGGGAAATTATTGAAACCTTTGGGCCAATGGGGAGAAGCCAAATGTCAAAGGGAGATCCCATCAAACCCTCAACTGCCCATTTTGTCTTTTTCCCCAATCATTAAATTCTGCTAGAATGTGGTTGAGTTAGTTATTGCATGGAGTGGGAAGAGTATGGGCAGAGGACCCATTTTTGAAAAACATGTTTTGACTTCCTTGGCAAGGAAAATGCCCAAAAACGTATGCCATTATGCCATACACCCATGTTCTTCATTTTGCTCACGTAGGGAAGCTTAGGAGCTGTTTTACCTCCACGATTTTGTGGGCTGTGTGTTCTTCCTTCACGATTTTGGGCCCTGGACGTTTTTCCCATCATCAGAAATCCACGTTGGGCTCTCTCTCAAACGGATGGAAGGTTGTTGTGTGTGAATTCAATTTTTGATTTGTTGTATATGTGTTTTTACCCCACGTGGACAATTGTTCCTCACTCTCCTTAGACTGAGAATTTCATTCTAGGTGATGATCTGTGGTTGGGTTTCTTCCCCGACGTTTTTGTTGCATTTCTCCACTGTTTTCCAGGCTGAAAATCGATTTTGGCTCTTGGGGGTTGTTTTACCCACTTACCACTTCTGATTTTAGCTTACAGGACATTTTTGTTCATGCCCAACATTGTAAATATTGTGTATTGTATTCGTTTTTTTCCACGTTAGGGCCAAAACGTCCCTAGGATACGACCTGCTGTTAGTGGGTTGTTATTACCCTCCATGGAAATTAATTATGTGGCTGAAGTGTTCTCCTCTACCTAAAAATGGTGTATATTGTTGTGTATGCAGTTGGTCTTTGGACTGTGTAGGAGTGGAAAGGAGTCTTCTTGAAAAACCTAGTGTTTTGCAGGAGCCTCATAGATAACCTAATAACCTGATAAACCCAACTTGTTGGCTTGGTTATGTGTTGTTGTGTACTCTTGGTCTGATAAACCCAGCCGTGTTGGCTTGATTGAGTTTTGACATATCTTTAGCTATGTGTGAGCCTTCTTAGTTCCTTATTCCTTGGGGAATCATGCTCAGCTCGGGGGTGGCGGTGTTGCTGAGAGATTAAGGAGCACACTGGCCTATGGTTGGGTGGAATGTTGCAGCGACATAGCTGGTTGCGAGACAAGCCTCTTCATAAGATAAGTATTCTTGTCTAATTCATATCTGCAATTGTATTTGTTGTTTAAAGAAAATGATGAACATGATAAATGCTTGAATGTATGATTTTTCTTTCGCTATATGGTAATAATGTATGCATGTTTTGGTTCAAAGCATTTCAATTTTTATGTGTATGTTCGTGGGGATAGTTTCCCGGGTTAGATCGTATTATGGTAGCATCCTCTTCGCCGGTCGGAGGGTCGAGGACATTACAGTGTGGTATCAGAGCTTCGTTGCAGCATGGGACTCAATGGGCCATGAAAAAGCAGTGACAGATGCAGGTTACCTCTGCCTAGCAGCAAAAACATGTAAAAATCAGGGAGAAATTTCAAAATTTCTAAAAAAATTCTATGGGAAATATCAGATGACTTAGGCGGAAGTCCATCTGATACGTCGGATGACTTAAGCTGAAGTCCATCCGATACGTCGGAGGACTTAAGCAAAGTCCATCAGGTAAAGAAACCAAGAGGAGAGAAATTTTGAAGCAAATTGTCTAAGTTTGAAATTTTTTCGAAGGTCTCGGCTGGGAGGAGCCGATGGTCTCGGCTAGGTAAAGCCGAAGGTCTCAGCTGGGAGGAACCAAGGGTCTCGACTGGGAGGAGCCGAAGGTCTCATATAGGAGGAGCTAAGGTGTCGGCAAGGCTCGTTGGAAGGGAGCCGACATGGCGGCAGAGAGAGGAAGAGGAGAAGAAAAATTCACAATTTTTTCTGAGTATAGGAAATCTCGGAAAAAGTTTTTTGATGGCTCTCGGGTGAATCCCTCTAAGGTATCTCGGAAAAGAAAAGAAGATTGATCCGAGGCATCTTGAAAAAGAAAAGAAAATCGATCCAAGGCATCGAAAAAGAATAGAAGATGGATCAACCGATGCGTCGGAAGACAGAGGAAGATCGAGCCGATGCATCAGAAGATAGAGGAAGATCGAGTCGATGCATTGGAAGATAAAGGAAGATTGAGCTGATGCATCGGAAGACAGAGGAATATCGACCCGATATGGTATCAGATGACAGAGGAAGATCGAGCTAATGCGTCGGAAGATAGAGGAAGATCGAGCCGATGCGTCGAAAGATAAAGGAAAATCGACCCAATGCATAGGAAGACAGAGGAAGATCAACCCGATATGGTATCGGATGACAGAGGAAGATCGACCCGATATGGCATCAGAAGATAGAGGAAGATTGACCCGATGTGCATCGGATGACAATTGAAGACCTATCCACCAAGGTGTCGGAAGAGTTGTCAACTAGTGACTAGATACATCGGATGACTAGTTGGGAAGGGATCTGATCAGATGGAAAAATCTGAGTTTTTCAGTGGGATTTTTTCAGCAGATTTCAGCAATTTTTCAGTGGAATTACAGGTGTTGAAAAGGAGAAAATTTCAGAGTTGGGAATGCCGAGACAGAGTCCAATGGGAGAAAATTTCAAGATACTCCCCCATATTTTGCAGCCACCATGAGGAGCCTAAGGGTGGATTTGCAAAGTTGTAGAGAAGACAATGAAAGGATGCTTAAGGCTCAAGAAAATCAAAATCAGATAAATGGAGCTATACTGCAGATTTTGACAGACATCCAGGGACAGATAAACTCTGGGCATCAGACAACTAATCCAGAAAGAAGAAAAAGTAGCACTAGGGGAGATTCCCGTAAAAGGTCCCATGTCTCTAGGAGGGCTTCTAGGGATAGGAGGAATACTCCAGAATGGCCTACCAGTGGGTCGTCTGATTCTGAGAAACCTAGTGGGGATTCAAGCTCTCCATCTTGTAGGAATAAGAGAAGGAGACGTTACAAGAACAATTCATGAGATGAATTCAAAAAGGCAAGGCCTCCTACTTCTAATGGTGAGGTCAAGACTGGTCAAGAAGATGAGGCTTGGCTTCTTAGGATGAGGAAGTATTTCCAAGTTCAAGACTACTCCAGAAATATGAAAGAAAGGGTAGCTATATTCAATTTGACTGGAAGAGCATCCATATGGTGGGAACACCACAGACAAGTAAAGAAGGTTAATGAAAGAAGAATTGTGTGGAAACAATTCAAGAAATACTTCAAGCAGAAGTACCTCTCTGATAGGTACTATGATGATAAGATTAAAGAATTCCATGAGCTGAGATTGGGACACCAAACCATGGAAGAGTATGCACATAAGTTCTTGGAACTATTGAGGTATGTCAGGTATATCAAAGATGAGAAAGTGAAGATCCAACATTTCCTGAGTGGATTGCCTCAGTCTTACAAAGACAGAATTGAGTTTTATGAACCTATAACTCTTAAAGAAGCAATAAGGAAGGCTAAGTATTTCTATGAGCAAAGAAAAGATAAACCTGATTATCATAAGACATGGAAGGACAAAAAGAATGAGAAGTCTGACCAAAGGAAGAAAGGTTTCAAACCTTCTAACTTCAGGAATTAGTAGAAGCAACCATCATAAGCTGAGAAGCAGCCAACCAGAGCGATGGGAGAAAATCCTAGAGATCCACAACAGAACAAAGAACCTCTCCAATGTTGGAAATGTGGATGACCCCACATGTGCAGGAATTTTCCACTAGAGAGTCAGAGTGCAAAACCAACTTACAACATTCAAGAAGCAAGAACAGTGGGTCAAGTAGCAAGAGCCGTCCCCGGGATTTATGTATTACTGGAGGACCACTAGGAAGATCACCAGTCAACTGTGGTTGAAGTTGCAGGTAAGATTATTGAGCAATCTATTTTTATTTTGATTGACCCTGGTTCTACTCATAGTTACATTACTCCTAGAGTAGTGGATATTTGTGCTTTTAAGAAAGTAAAACATAGAAAATCTTGGTTAGTTAAGCTAGCCACTGGAACTAAGAGAAAGGTTAGTGAAGTGGTAGAGAAATGTCCATTGGTCATGAATGGATTGGTCACTTGTGTAGATTTGAATGTTCTACCACTTGGTTCTTATGATGTCCTCATGGGAATGGACTGGGTAGAAGCTCACAGGGTGAAGCTTGACTATTACAATAAGACTTTCAAATGCATGGATGAAGAAGGGAACCCAGTAGTGGTAAGAGGTATTCCAAAGGTGATTTCTGTGAGGCAGATTTCAGCAATGCAGTTGAAGAAGTTATGTAGGAAAGGTTGCCAGTTGTATGCAGCTCATATTTTGGACGAAACAGAGAATGAAACTCGTAGGTTGGAGGACTTTCATGTGTTGCAGGAATTTAGGGATGTGTTTCCTGATGAGATTCCAGGGCTTCCTCCAAAGAGGGACATTGATTCCACAATTGAACTTGTGCCAGGAGCAGCACCAGTGTCCAAGACACCCTACAGAATGAGTACACCAGAGATGCTAGAGTTGAAGATGCAACTGCAAGAGTTGTTGGAGAAGAAGTATATCAGGTCAAGTGTGTCCCCTTGGGGAGCACCAGTTCTATTTGTAAATAAGAAAGACGGTACACTCAGGTTGTGTATTGATTACAGGCAATTGAACAAGGTTACTGTGAAGAATAAATACCTGTTGCCTAGGATTGATGACCTCTTTGATCAAATGAGAGGAGAAAAAGTATTTTCCAACATTGACTTGAGGTCTGGTTACCATCAAGTGAGAATCAAGGATGAAGACATTCATAAGACAGCCTTCAAAACAAGGTATGGACATTATGAGTTTGTAGTGGTACCATTTGGTCTCACAAATGCATCAGCTACATTTGTGTGCCTTATGAACAGTGTCTTCAGCAGGTATTTGGACAAGTTTGTTCTTGTTTTCCTTGATGACATTCTTATTTATTCTAAGAATGAGGAAGATCATGAAGAGAATTTGAGATTGACATTGCAACTGCTCAGGGAACATCAGTTGTATGCAAAGTTGAGCAAGTGTGACTTCTATAGAGATAGAATTCAGTATTTTGGTCACATTATCTCAGAAGAGGGTATATCTGTGGACCCTGAAAAGATTGAAGCCATTATGAATTGGCCTGCTCCAAGAAATGTGACAGATGTAAGATCTTTTATGGGACTTGTAGGATACTACAGGATATTCATTGAAGGATTCTACAAAGTTGCACATGCCATCACTTCTTTGAAAAAGAAGGGGATAAAGTTTGAATGGACATCGAGGTGTGAAGAAAGCTTCCAGCAGCTGAAGAACCTTCTCACCAGTGCACCAGTATTGAAGGTTGCATACCTAGAGAAATATTTTGTGGTATGTACCGATGCATGCGAACAAGGGCTTAAAGGAGTACTTATGCAAGACAACCACATGATATGTTATGAATTAAGAAAGTTGAAGGAACATGATAAAAACTATGCCACTCATGATCTAGAGCTTGTAGCCATAGTACATGCTCTCAAGATGTGGAGGCATTATTTGATGGGTAGAAGATTGGAGCTAAGGACATACCATTATGGTCTGAAGTATTTGTTTGATCAGCCTACTCTGAATGCTAGGCAAGCAAGATGGATGGATTTTTTATGTGAGTTTGATTTTGAAATCAAGTACATAAAGGGAAAAGAGAGTAAGGTAGCTTATGCGCTCAGTAGGAAGGTGCAGGAAATGCATGTGGCATCTCTTAGTATTTTCCAATTAGATTTGAGGCAACAGATTGTTAATTATACTGCTAGAGATGAATTGTATGAGAAAGTAAAAGACAAATTGCAGAAGCAAAGTCTTGAGAAGACGTATGAGGGATATAAGTTGGAAGAAGATGGACTTCTTACATATAAAGGTAGAATTTATATTCCAAATGTAACAGAGTTGAGGAGAGTCGTTATGGATGAAATCCTTCAAGCTCCATATTCTAGTCATCCAAGATATCAGAAGACAATTGCTACAGCCAAAAAGCAGTACTTTTGGCCAGGAATGAAAAAGGACATGGCTGAATACATTTCAAGGTACATGAAATGTCAGCAGGTAAAGGTTGAGCATCAACACCCTACAGGTTTGTTGCAGCCTTTGCCAGTTCCAGAATGGAAATGGGAAGTTATTTCCATGGATTTTATTACAGGATTGCCAATGACTTGGAGACAACATGATTCCATCATGGTTGTGGTAGACAAGTTGACAAAGGCAGCGCATTTCATACCGGTTAAGTCTACGCATAAGACTGATGACATTGCAAAGATATTCATGAAGGAGACTTTCAAATTGCATGGATTGCCTAAGGCAATAGTCTCTGACAGAGATGTCAAGTTCACTTCCAATTTTCAGAAGGGGTTGTTTGCAGATTTGGGTACAAAGTTGAACTTCAGCACTTCCTATTATCCTCGTACTGATGGATAGACATAGAGAGTTAATTAGGTGCTTGAAGACATGCTTCGCATGTATGTGAAGGATAAACTAACCAAGTGGGAAGATTATTCACACTTGGTAGAATTTGCTTATAACAATGGACAACAAGCATCCTTAGGGATGAGCCCATATGAAGCTTTGTATGGCATAAGGTGTAGGACACTAGTGACTTGGGATAATCCAATGAACAGGGTTGTGCTTGGTCTAGAATTGCTCAAGGAGATGGACCATGAGGTTGTAAAGATCAGACATAATATGAAAGTATCCTAGGGCAGACAGAAAATCTACGCAGATAAGCATAGGGTGAACAGAGAGTTCAGTGTAGGGGATCATGTTTACCTCAGAGTGAGGGCCAAGAAGAGTTCCTTGAATCTTGGAAGTTGTGCCAAGCTGTCACCTAGATATTGTGGGCCGTTTGAAGTGCTTGAAAGAATAGGGCCAGTTGCATATAGACTTGCATTGTCTGCTAGCACTAGAGCTCATAATGTTTTTCATGTTTCTTTGCTTAAGAAATATGTACATGATCATAATCATGTGATAAATTGGGATGTGATTCAGGTGGAACCCAAGGGAGAGTTCCAAATCGAACCAATGCTCATCCTCGGCAGGAAGGTCACAATGCTCCGAAACTAAGCCATAGGGCAGGTAAAGGTGCAATGGGATCAGTGAGCACTACGGTCCTGAAGAGGCTACATGGGAGCTGGAGGATGCCATGCGGTTGGCACATCCATTTTTATTCAATTTTGTAAAGCACCGAGGACAGTGATATTGAAGGGGGAGGGGAATGTAACACCCTAGTTTTGACCCCGTTTACATTAAATGTATATGATGTATATATTTTAATTAATCGTGGTGTGGAGCTAAAGGAAAAAGCTACACCATCAATTTAATGTTTTATGTTCCGGCGATTAAAATCGTTGTCGATGGTATTTCATGCTAGCCAGCACATTATAATTTTTGGCATCATGTAACTATGCATTTTAATTAAAATACCCACAACCAGCTATGCCAATGCAACCATAATGAAAAGGGCATGATTTTCCTAAGGAATAGGGAGGGAAATTATTGAAACCTTTGGGCCAATGGGGAGAAGCCAAATGTCAAAGGGAGATCCAATCAAATCCTCAACTGCCCATTTTGTCTTTTTCCCCAATCATTAAATTCAGCCAGAATGTGGTTGAGTTAGTTATTGCATGGAGTGGGAAGAGTATGGGAAGAAATTCAAATTGGGCAGAGGACCCATTTTTGAAAAATGTGTTTTGACTTCCTTGGCAAGGAAAATGCCCAAAAACATATGCCATTCTTCCATACACCCACGTTCTTCATTTTGCTCACGCAGGGAAGCTTAGGAGTTGTTTTACCTCTAAGGTTTTGTGGGCTGTGTGTTCTTCCTTCATGATTTTGGGCCCTGGATGTTTTCCCCATCATCAGAAATCCACATTGGGCTCTCTCTCAAACAGATGGAAGGTTGTTGTGTGTGAATTCAATTTTTTATTTGTTGTATGTGTGTTTTTACCCCACGTGGACAATCGTTCCTCACTCTCCTCATGCTGAGAATTTCATTCTGGGTGATGATCTGTGGTTGGGTTTCTTCCCCAATGTTTTTGTTGCATTTCTCCACTGTTTTCCAGGCTAAAAATCGATTTTGGCTCTTGGGGGTTGTTTTACCCACTTACCATTTCTGATTTTAGCTTACAGGATGTTTTTGTTCATGCCCAACATTGTAAATATTGTGCATTGTATTCGTTTTTTGCCACGTTAGGGCCAAAACGTCCCTGGGATACGACCTGCTATTAGTGGGTTGTTCTTACCCTCTGTGGAAATTAACTCTGTGGCTGAAGTGTTCTCCTCTACCCAGAAATGGTGTATATTGTTGTGTATGCAATTGGTCTTTGGACTGTGAGGAGTGGAAAGGAGTCTTCTTGAAAAACCTAGTGTTTTGCAGGAACCTCATAGACAGAGCTAGAGGGTTGATTCTCTTCTCTACACCCCCTAAATAGCACTGGAAGGGAATTCATGTCCTGAGGGATTATGCAACAGAGAAGGGAATGATTCCTTGTGTTGGGTGTGTGTAGATGTCCTAGGAGTCAAGCTAGTTTTGGTGTAGGCATCATTAGCTCTTCAGTGAACCCACTAGCTTAGCAAACAGTGCTTCCATCTCCTGATAACCTGATAAACCCAACTTGTTGGCTTGGTTATGTGTTGTTGTGTACTCTTGGTCTGATAAACCCAACCGTGTTGGCTTGATTGAGTTTTGACATATCTTTAGCTATGTGTGAGCCTGCTTAGTTCCTTATTCCTTGGGGAATCATGCCCAGCTCGAGGGTGGTAGTGTTGCTGAGAGATTAAGGAGCACACTAGCCTATGGTTGGGTGGAACGTTGCAGCGACATAATTGGTTGCGAGACGAGCCTCCTCATAAGTATTCTTGTCTAATTCATATCTGCAATTGTATTTGTTGTTTAATGAAAATGATGAACATGCTAAATGCTTGAATGTGTGATTTTTCTTCCGTTGTATGGTAATAATGTATGCATGTTTTGGTTCAAAGCATTTCAATTTTATGTGTATGTTTGTGGGGCTAGTTTCCCGGGTTAGATCGTATTATGGTAGTGTCCTCTTCACCGGTCGGAGGGTCGGGGATGTTACAATTATAGTATTATGTTGGAATAGTCATTTTTTGTACTTTCTAAAACTATGTAGAGCTCTTTTGCTTTATATGTATTATACTCATAGCACATAAAGAAGGTGTTTTCTACTTTATACTAGAATAAGAACTATATTGTTTTTCTTTGGAAAAAAAAGGGGTTGATGGTTATTTGGTTATGGCTATATTTTCTTTTATTTGTTTTTTTTGGCATTAGAGGAAAGTACAACTATCTTGATTGTGTTTTATTTTTATTGTGTTCCTATTTTCTATTTGGGATTTAACTCTATTGTATTTGACAATGGGAATTCAATTCATGGGTTTGTTTTATTTCCATTATGGGCCTATTTCCTATTTGGGCTTTAACTCTATTGTATTTGACATTGAGAATTCAATTCATGCCATAGATGGTAGGATTGGAATGAAGATGCAATTTTTATCATATCTTGTTGGAAACTATCTCTTTTATCCTTATCTTTATCTATATAGATGTTCAAAAAGTAGTCATTTCCTTTGTATTGTATCAAGTACTTTAGCTATCATGGAGATAAAAATGATTCATTGTGTTCATACGGCTGGCAACATTCCACAATATATAGGTGGATTTGTCCATAAAGAAAGTAATTAAAAGAGCTTACCTTCATAGTCTAGACATCTCCTTGAGAATGTATGTCATTTCAAAATTTTAGGATTCTAAGGTGATTGAAAAACCCATCTTTAACCATATCATTCATGTCGAAAAGAGAATTTTGGTTCCACGATGCTATTATGGAGCTGATTTCCGTTAGACATTATCCCATACATTGCCTCGTTTATGTCAAAACTCAAGTATTTTAAGAGCTCTTTAGATATATAGTTTGGTAAATCTATTTATTAGTTAAATTATCTATTTGATCTTAATGGGAATTGTTTGAAGACAAACCCATGTATGATTTCTAGGAATGCTAAAGGTATAATGCTTTAGGAGCGGCACCTTGATTCTCAAAACTTAAGAAAGGCGTTCTTTAACCCCATCCAATTAAATGTCTCCAATGTTTGAAACAAATAAATGCAAAAATAATGAACCAAGAACCTAAGGAATATTCTGAAAATGGGGGAGGTGATTAATATCAACCTAGTCTTACATGTAGATTTTATTTACAATCAAAAAGTATCTTGAATTGTTGTCATTTTTAGGTTCTTTCTTTAAAAACATATTTGTCTCCTTTGTAACGACAATTGGATATTAGATGTTAGATGTTAGAGCTTGTTAGTTTAAAATTTGCAAAATGATATTGGGCCTTCTATATGCTTGAGTTGCAAATGTTTGACAAAATGGATGATATTGTATTTTGCTCTCCATTTTTTTCCATATAGAGTAGTTAATGTATATACTTGTTCTACTTTGCACACAACTGATAAGAAGTGAGGTATCCCTTTTTGGGATGTAATTTTTTCTTGTTATACAATTGAGCATGCAGGTTAAATTTTCCTTTAATACAATAAAAAGATGTTGGATATTCAAGAGTTGACTACATTTGACTTACTGCATGCACTTGTGGCTACAATTTTATGTATTTTATTGTAATTTTGGCTTGGAGGATTGATTGATAAGCAAAGGGATTAATAAATTTTAGATCCTATAATTATTTTTTTGTATAGGTTATAAATTTTCAAAGCATTTCTTATATGCATAGTTTAACTAATTGTAGGATTAAATTCATCGAGAGAATTCATCCTATGCTTATACAATGAACACTTGTAGAAATAATTGATTCAGTATGAAATATGTTTTTGTTAGGTTGGAGAAAGTACATTAAGGTAAAATACAAATGATGGAATGGATGACTAATGCTATATGTTGTTCCTTGTAGGAAGATGATTGCTTGAGTGAAGTGTACATTTTGCTAAGGTCATGAGTGAGGAGTTCAACAATCAACCCCACCAACATAGAATTACATAAAAGGCTCCTAACCAACGTTTGACATTAATATTCTATCTCCTCAATGATGTTGGAGAGGCATCAGTGACATAGTCAAAGCATCAGTCATATGTTGAAATCCCAATGACAATTGGCATTTGGGGCCATGAAAAGATGTCATTTGTTTCCTTTAGATGTTATATGATCATCCAATCTTAATCGAAATTTCGACAACCATAAGAGAACTAGAATTTATAAAGGCATGTCACATGGTGTTGTCTTAACATTGGAAAACCAACACTAAATAAACATTACTAAATTAATTCAAACTTATGATGGCATTGTTTCAATGAAGGGAGATTCTTTCTTCCAACATTGTTGCGACAATCCCAAGAATGCTCTAATGTAGGAATTTATACCCAAATATAGTAATTACTTCACCTGCAAGGTTTGATCATTTTTCCAAGATGACCAACTACCAAGCTTCACAAACTATACTTGAGAATTATGAATAACTTATAAATGGAAACCTCTTCTTCTGTTTCTAATCTCTCAACATTTGGTGTTGATTGCATCTCATTTATTCTACCTTTTTATTCTACCTTATTGGTTACATCACATGTGAATCATATCAGTTATAGATAGGGTTCTCCTCCACTCCCCATTTTTTGTATTATTTGATCCATGAAACCAAAATTGTTTTGGGTGTTGCAATCAATCAAAACGATTTTGGGTGCTACAATCAATCAAAATGATTTTGGGTGATACTTAGTAAAAACATTTTGAATAAATCTAATCATAAGGAATGAATTATGTGTTAGTGGTGAATTTTCCAAAATGCAATCTGCAACTACAAGGTTCTTTTTCAAGAAGTTAAATCCATCAATCAAGTGCACTTTCATGTGTTTTTCTCATACAGGGATGCAAAACAAGTTTCATGTGACAGGGGTTCTCTACTTTGAGATTTTGTAGTTGAATAAATTCTCTTCCTAAAAAATGCATGACCTTGTATTAGACTAAATATAGGGGTGAATGTAATATAACACCAAGCCCTTGAGCCCAAGGCTGTCTTACTATAGTTGCATATCCTTATGTTGGGATTTTAGTGCACTTGTTTGCTTATTTTTGGATTATTTTTCATATTTGTGGGCACATAAGAGTTGCATAATTTTTTAATACTAGGGATAGAAATAAAAAGGGGTATTAAATATGTCACAAAAACGGAAGCATAGGATATCTAGTAAAATTTGAGTTTTTTAAAATTGGAAATAAGTATTGGGAAGGGGTTCAACAAAAGGATTTTGGGAGGTATTTTATAATATCTACTGAAAATAGGGGTGTTCTTTAATATCCCATGAATGAACATGCTATGTCATGGGTTCACTAGGTGAATCCTCCATGATCTCCACCTTCTCAATGTTTCTTAGTTATTATGAACATTCATTACAAGCTCCACCAAAACCTTTGTTAACAATTGTGGAGGTTTGAGTAGAGTTGTTTTTCATAATTTTGCCCAATATTGTAACACTAAAAACCTTTGCAAATTCCTCCGGTAGAATATTTTTTTCTAGTAGTGATTGGACTATCCTCTACCAATCATTGTTCTTCCCTCTCTTGACATTCCACAACTTCCTCTAGAACTTTGTTGTTTTTTTGGAATTTTCTTCTTTTACTTCAATGATTATTAATAGGATTCTACACCATACATAGTTCATGTTGAATGGTAAATCTAAGGCCATTCACATATCTAGACACAACTTGTTCACTCTCCTATTTTTGTATAGATATTATGGATACTCTACATAACTCTTTAGTGTCTTTCACGTAAATTTCCTTCAACATCAAATTTTGTAATCTCCCAAGAAAACTCGATGAATACAAAATAGGAAAAAACTTACCTTACAACTTGGTGACCATTCTATACCAATTACTTATCTTCTCTTTTCCTTTAGTTTATTTATCCAACTACAAACTATCCCACCATAATGCTTCATGACCTTTCAAATTGGTACATGTTTATGTTACCTTCTCATGGTCTTCAACTTGATTAAACTTGAAATAATTCAGCATCCCTCTAGTTTGGTTAACTATTTTGGATTAAAAATCCCTCAAATATGAAAAGAGAGACTCTAATATGGGTTCACCTCTCATATTTGTAATGGTCTATCCTCCTCTCCTCTAGTGCAATACTCTTGTTCTAGCTATTCTCTAGGCGACTCATGTTCCCCTTCATCTTCAGTCTCATCATTTAATTAATTTATGGAACTCCTTTATTAGGATGGTTCTATAAAATTAAATCTCCTTGGCATTTTTCTCAATAACTTTACAATTCAATTTCCAACATTATGTCTCCATGGTCTACCTCGACCTCTTCTAACTTGAATGCCTCCTTTGTATGCCATAATCCAATTTTACATTATAGTCTCTCTTATCTACAAATTCCTATTATAGATAATTCCCAACATAATCCCTCACAATTCTACTATATATCTCCTCCATTGGAAGTATCTCCTCTCACATCCTCAACATGCTCTAATACCATCTAATGCACTAACAATCTACAGGGTTATCAAAGTGCACAAATACTATGGAAAAAATTAAACAATTCACAGACAACATATTACAAACAATAATGAAAATTAATAAATCTATTTCTCATCAATCAATAAGGACAAAATCTATTAATGGGTCTAGCTTGGGTGGTTAATGTGAGGAATTGTTATCCTCCCCACCTAGGTTCCATTCCTATTTGTGACATGCTTGTCCCTCATGGGATAATTTTCGAGTCTGCAAGGAGCTATATCATGTGGATGGATCCAAGTGTGATCCTTGGGTGAATTTGATGAATTAGGACCCCCCTAGTCATGATTTCCTAGCGAATAATTGATCCCATATGTATGTAGGTGAAATTCTCACTTGTTACTAGATGCATTAAAATAAATTAGGCTAAAATGATCCAAACCTTTATAGTTCATGCATAGACAACAACCCACTTGTTCTTCTTCCTATATAATGTCACAAGGACAAAAACACCCTCCAGATCTCACAACCTATATGAACATAGAGATTCAAAACTAAAATGTCAAAACCAGAATTCCAACCATCTTAGCTTAATGAACACCTAAAGTGTTAATCAATTGGTCAAGAAAGAATAATAAAAAAAACAAGAACAAGTCGTCCTAGTTAACTTGGCATAGACAAATGGTCAACTCGACCTAGTTAAAGGGAAAAATGACCCAGTCTAGAAGACAAGTCGGCCCAGTTTGGAAAAGTGCCTTTTCTAGTATAAATAGAAGTGAACTTGGCTCATTTGCAACACACAATTTTTCTCAAGAAAGAGGACAAGTGCACATATCCAAGGAAGATAAGTTAAGGGGTTCAAGAAGCATTGTGAAGACAATTTTTGGGGTTTTATCTTTCTCTCTCTATTGTTCAGGATTAGAGGTTATTATTTATGTTTCTTGTATTATTATTATATAACTAGTGTTAGGCACTATTCATGTTCGAGAATCTTATCTAGAGAAGTTTGTTGGGTTTTTCTCATGATAGGGTTTTCCCATGTTAAATTTGTGTCTACTATGAATGTGTTTCTTTCACTGATCCTTTATATGCATGCAGTTTATGTTTATGCAATAAATAAGTTAATAACATCTAACTAATAAGAAAAATCAACATGGTATTAGAGTCATGATGAAAGAAGACATTTCAACAACCATAAGTTGGAAACTAGGGATTCTAGTTCTAAAGACTTCTCTCCATAGATTTGACCTGAAAATAGTATATTGGAAATCCTATTAGTAGGGCCGCACACTTATCTATGGAAGAATATTTTAGTTTGTATAATTTTCAATTTATGACCTAATTCTGTTAGGGGTCAAGAACTAGGGACTCTAGTTTTGAGTTCTTCCATCCATAGATCAAATTTGATCTAAGCATTATTAAACTCGTCCTAGTAGGGAGCATCTATCTATGGAGTCAGATATTTAATTTGACAAAATTCAATTTTGAATTACCCTTTGCTAGGGTTTCTACGTCAAATCTCAATATTGACGAAATGATAAACAAGCTAAGGGTTGTGAACAGATTGGGTGGAGTAAAAAACTTCAGATATTGGAAGCATAGGATAGTCCTCATCCTATAAGAAAATTATCTCTTTAATTATGTTAAAGATGTTATCCTGAAACCAAAGGAAGAGGAGGATAAAACCAAGTATAGGAGGAATGTGGTCAAAGCTAAAAGATTCTAACTTATTCAATCAAGGACCATTTGATCCCTCATTGTTGGAATTAAATAATCCTAAGGAAATGTTTGAAGCCTTGACAATATTATATGAAAGAAAGACTAATAGACGAAAGTTATTGATAAGACAACAGTTAAGGAATGTGATGATGGAAAAGTTAGAATTAGTGTCCTCTTACTTTACCAAGGTTTCTCATATCAAGGATCAACTAGCACCTATTGGAGATCATGTACAAGAGAAATATCTTGTGTTGAAAACATTGAATGGTTTTCCATTTTCTTGGAATGTGTTTGTTCAAGGAATTTACACAAGGAAGAAGCTATTGAGTTTGATAGGATATGGACATATTGTACTCAAGAAGAAGCAAGGTTGATCTCCAAAATGTAGAAGACGGATGATGAAAAAATTTAAGCACTTGCAGCTCATGCAAAGGAATGAGAAGTTATAAATTTTATTAAGAATACCAATAGAAGATCCGATATCAGAAAATAAGAAGGATATGTCCAAGATCAAATGGTACAACTGTAACTAGTTGGGACACTATGCAAGAAGTTGCACTCAAGATAACAAAAAAGAGAAAACATCAAGCAAGTGTAGCAGACATGAATAAGTCTCCATTACATAAGAAGACTAAGGAGACATCAAAAGAAGAATTTGTCCTTTGAAGGGAGTAGTGTTTGGTTATTGAAATAATACTTATTTTAAGCACATAACATGTTACATAAATTCTTCAGAAATAACTTGGAAACATTTCCAAGCATTGATCCGTAAATGCCATGATTTTTTACTTAACCAAGCAAGAAATTAAAAGTGAATATGTTCTTAATTGCTAAAATTAAATAAGGCATAATAGTAAATTTAAAATATAACATACACACATCATTATGAAAGATAAGCATAGATTGAAACCATGAAATTGAAGACAGTAACTTGGTAACGAAGTTCGTCTTAAGAATTCCTACGTCTTTGGGTCCATTTTCAATGTGACCAATTTATTAATTCTTCAAATGGAATAAATGGTTACAACAATTACTTTGAGAATGCATGAGTCTAGAATCAACTAACACAAAGAATAGACACCAATGCAATACCTCAAGTGTTCATGTGAAACACAGTATCTTCAAACATTGGTGACCCTCTTTCTTTGTCTCTCTATCACTCTGCTATGACCTTTTATTTTCCTGTCCGCTTTTGCTTCTTCTTCCTCTCTCCTTATCATGTCCAACCTTGTCCACACCCATTAAATAGAAGGATTTGAATGACATAGATCCATGGATAAATTTCCCAACTTGGAACAAAATCAATATCAATGTCCAAGATAACCTGAAGGATAAGAATCCATACTGAAATCATGAGTAAAATGTCATGAATAGTGGATCAAATCCAAATATCCTCGTCCAAAAATATCTGCAAATATGGAAAACCAAATCCATAATGAAATATCCAGATTAAGCTAGAGTCATTGATTAAATATGTCATTGAGCAAACTAGACCATCGGTCCTTAATGCCTCAACTGGCTCTGATGTTGAATTTTCCTATGTCGACTATCGGAAGTTTATTTTCCAACTATTTTGGCCCTGATGTCAGAGGCCGACAGTCGACATTATCAATCCAATTGGAAACAAATACACTCTAACTCCCAACTCATTATTATTGATGTCGTAGGTTGGTAGTCGGTACCGTCAACCAACAACTAACAAAAAGCACACCAAATTTCAACTCCCGACTGTTCCAAGGTTAAAATTTAAAATGACATAAATATCTCATCTAAAGTCTAAGTTTGAAAAAATGGGTATCATCAAAAAGCGCTCGACAAGCTAAGTGGGGATATAGTTCCCTCACCTTTCCAAAATTTATCCATTGTGCTTTTTTTATATGCATTCCTTTAAGACCCACATGAAGGTATTCCACATCTCCCCTTCGTGAAGTTTGTACTCTTTGGTCAAGAATCATTTCCTTCTGCAATTCATTAAGGTATTCAAGTGTAAAATCAACAGATTGAATATGGATATCCTCCTCTTGGTCCATGATCATAGGAGGTTCATACAATTTCAAGTTTTCCACATTCACAATGGAATACATCTTCATGTATGGAGGTAAATCTAACCAGAAAGAATTATTACGAACTTTGTCCAAAATTGTGAAGGGTCGATATAGCAGTGGTTTAAGATTTTTACCTTCACCTTGAAATAAGTATTTGTTGATATGAATCCATAATTGATAACCCACATAGAAATCATGCTCCACTCGATGTTGGACATTCCTGGACTTGTATTTGACTTGGCTCTTTTCCAACTGCATGGTGAATTAGTTGGATCTATTAGATGAAATTTAAGGCCTTGTCTGTATCAACCTATCCATCTCCAACAAAGTATTTACCAAACACAAATTCTAAAGGATACTTTGGTAAATAACCAAAACACATCTCAAATGGATATTTTCGTGTTGAAGAGTGGTTAATGGCATGATTGTAGGAATGTTGAATATAGTGCACTTATTTATCCCAAAGCTTAGGATGCTTAGAAAAATACTCTCGGAGTATGTGTACCACTGTGCAGTTGATTACTTCAATGTGACCATCGGTTTATGGATGAAAAGTAGTGTTCTTCTTCAACTTGGTGTCCATAATCCCCCACAAATTTGTCCAAAAATTCCCAAGAGGGAATCTCGATTAGATATAATGGAAGTGGGTAACCCAAAATGAACCCATACAAACTAGAAGAATAACCGAGCAGTCATGTCTGATGTGACCTGCTTTTTACAAGGCATTAAAATGCACATTTTACTAAATATTTTACAACCACTTATAAATAAGCATGACCTTTCTGAGACATAGGTAACCCTCCCATGAAATCCATATACAAACTTTCCCATATACGAGAAGGTATAGGGAGTGGAGTGTACAATCCCAATTTTATTGCTTGGCTTACTTGTAGAACACATAACACATCCCTTTACATATTTGGACATAGTTTCATTCATCTGAGGCCAATAACAATACCTATGAAGCTGAGATATTGTATTTCCTACTCCAAAGTGGCCAGATATAAGAGAGGTATGAGCTTCTTTGATTACATGAACTCTTTCACTCTGTGGAATACAAAATTTTGCCAAGATGATACAATAATTTTTCATGAACGTGATAATTCAAGTCTTTAGTTTGAGTGCCATGCATTAAATATTCGTATACATATTTAAAATCTTAATCCTTAGCATATTGTTCAATATAGTTGTCATGAGCCAAAGGACTTTGTTGTAAGATGATAAATGCATTGATTATTCAAGGGCTCTATTATAACATATATGCAAATTTACTCTGAGTTCCTATTTTATACTTTATAATTAAGTGGAATCGTTGTAGAAAACCCATCTACTTAAAATGCTTGATTTGTTATAACTTGGTTTGTGAGAGAAAATATTGAAGTGGTTGATGATTAGTGTGTACAATGGTTTATTTACCCATCAGATAATGCTTCCAATTTTTAACACTCTGTACTAATGTGTATAATTATTTATCATAGGTAGGATAGTTACTTATTTCTGATGAAAACATCTCAAAATGATAACAGATCGGTCTTCGAACCTCCATAAGGACAATTTCCATGGAAAAGGGACTAGAATCTGTTTCGATCTCAAAAGGTTGTCATAAACTTGGTAACGCTAGAACTGATGCGGTGCTAATTTTTTCCTTCAAAGTGTCGAAGGATTTTTGTTGCTTTCCTCCCACTGGAAATATTCCTTAACACTGGTCAAAGAATGTAACGATGTTGCAATGGAGGAAAAACTAGCTATGAACTTTCTCCAATATTAGACTGCACCAAGAAAGCTCCTAACCTCTGTGACTATTTTTGGCCTTGGACAATTTACAATAACTTCAACTTTGGTAGGGTCTTCTCTGAGTCGCCCTCAACCAATGACATGGCCTAGGTACACTAAATATGTTTTAGAAAATTCACACTTTGACATCTTGACATACAATTTCCCCCTCCGTATTACATCAAGCACTTGTCTTACACGAGCAACATGCTCTTCCCAAGTGCGACTAAAAACAATAATATTATCTAAGTAGACTATGACAAATTCATCAATGAAGGGTAACAAAACATCATTCATCACCCTCATCAAAGTGGCTAGGGAATTACATAGCCCAAAAGGCATAACCAACCACTCATACAATCCCTATTTTGTCTTAAAAGCAGTCTTCCATACATCATTTTCAAAAATTCTAATATGATGGTAATATCTATGCAAGTCTAACTTAGAAAAATAAATTGCATGTTTCAATTGATCAAGTAAATCATCAACACGTGGAAGTGTATACCTACTCTTTATCACGATCTTATTCAAATCGCAGTAATCAATGCACATTATCCAAGATCCATCCTTCTTTGGCACCAAAATGATTGGCGAACCATACGATGAAGTGCTTGGTCTAATGATTCTCCTCCCATTTAGATCCTGAATCTGTTTATTGATCTTTTCATTCTACATCACAAAAATCTGGTACATGCCAATGTTTTGAAGTGGCACATCATGCTACAACTTTATTTCATGTCGTATCCCTCTCTTGGGTGGTAAAGCTGTTGGTTCCCGAAATACCTCATCATATTCAGAAATTATTTTAACCATTTCATATTTATGATTTGGATCACTTCCTTGAAAGTTTTTGGATATGTTATCATTCGTCTCTTTAACTTTAATCATCATCTATACAAAGTATTTTCTTGCATTCACGAACCTTTTCATTTCTCCTGCATAGATTAGTGACAAGCATTTATAACATATTCAATACCAATCTTAAAAATGTGATATTGATTATTTTCCCAATAAAATATGACCTTGTGATCATACAAATATGGGATTCCAAGTACAATGCCACAAATATCCAGTGGTACTACATCAAGATTTCACTCATCCTTAAACTTATTAGAAATTGCAAATTTTAATATACATTTCTTGGTTACTTGCAATTGTGCATCATTAGTAACTCATCCTAGTGGATATGGATTTTCATGAGGTATAGTATCTAAACCCATATTCTTTACCTATTCTTCATAAACTAAATCGACTTGAAACCCAATATCAAATAACGTATCAACTTTAGTATGTTTTGCAATGACCCCAACATGAAAGAGTTCACCTTGTTTCTTATCATCTTGACTAGAAGAAGAGTGTATACTTCCACTTGTATTTGCATGATGAGAAAGAGACATACCTTTATCCTTACCTTGGACTCTAACAACTGAGACATTGGACGCATCGCTATAGACAGATCCCACATCTTGCAACACTATAACAACAATCTTTGCTTTATCTTTGTACCCTCCATACTTTTTCAGTCTTAATTATGGATGTAATTTCCAGCAATGTGATATATCATGTCCCTTCTTGCAATGAGAACATGTGGGATTCTCATCTTCTTTTGTAATAGTGGTTGTATGCTTACCTTTCCCATTTATTTTGATCTTTCTTTCCTTTGGCTCAAAAGGCTTCTTAGAATAGTTATCAGCAGAACTCTTCCCCTTAGATTTAATATGGGTAGCAGGTAGGAATACTTCATCCAGATTGTTAGGTTTAAACATCAAAATAGTATTCCTTAAGTAGCCATGTAAACCACCTATATATTCAAGAAGGGTTTCCTGGTTATAGAGAGGAATACCTAACACTAAAGCACTTGTCCTAAACTCTTGAGTGTAATTTTAAACACTCTATCCTTTTCCCCATCTAAAGATTTTCCAAATCATTATAGCTTGTTGCACATACCCAAGTGGATAAAACTATTTGTTCAATGATGAAACAAACTCATACCATGAGGAAATCACTTTACCTTTAGTAAGCAAGTCCTTTTGATTTTTTCTCTCACACCATACAAGAGCAGTTCCTCAAGTCGTAATGAGGCCAACTGAATTTTGGCTTCATCTCCTAACAACTTCTATATTTTACAATAAACATATGTTTTCCTAACCCAATCATCTAATTTTTCAGCATTATTTTCTCCCTTAAACATAGGTAAATTATACTTGATGCCAAACTTCAGCAATCGGGTGTTCAGATCAATGTTCTCGGAGTTCTTTTATGTGCGACTGATGAAGAACTGGAAAACTAGTATTAGAAGAAGACGATGATGATGAAGATCATGGAGAAGGTGGAGTTTTTAAGAGGTACTCCCTACTACTTTTATCCGCTTCCTTATATTTTTCTCCAATTTTCTTTGATAATCTGAAAAAAAACTTATCTACCCTATCATCCATCTAGTAAAAATATTTTCGGAACGCCTTCTCATATTTTGTTCCATAGTATACTTTTGTTTTCCTTATATGATGCACACGTCCAATTTCTAGATTAAATGGCTCAAGTCATCCTTCACCAGTTTCACACCAGTTTTAAGCTTCTCCCTAGTTAGCATTCACAGACTCACAGTTATTAAGTTAAAACCTCTTTGATACCACTTGATCCAGAAATTCCAGGATACTTTACTTAACCAAGCAAGAATTTAAAAGTGAATTTGTTCTTAATTGTAAACTTCAATCAGGAGTAACAATAAACTTTAAAGAGAACAAACAAACATCATTGTGAAAGATAAGCATAGATTGCAACCATGAAATTGAAGACAGTAACTTACTTTCAGTGCAACTGATTTATTAATTATTCAAATGGAATAAATGGTTACGACAATTACATGGAGAATGCATTAGTCTAGCATCAACTGACACAAAGAATAGACACCAACACAATACCTCACTATGTTCATGTGAAACACATTATCTTCAAACACTAGTGACCCTTGTTATTTGTCTCTTTGTCACTCTGCCATGACTTCTTATCTTCATGCCTGCTTTTGCTTCTTCCTCCTCTCTCACTATCCTGGCCAACCTTTTCTGCAATTGTTAAATAGAAGGAATTGATCGATGGAGATCCATGGATAAAGTGACCAACTTGGAAGAAAATCAATCTCAATTTCCAAGATAACTTGAAGGATAAGAATCCATATTGAAATTCAGGAGTAAAATAACATGAAAAGTGGATCAATTATAAAGATCCTCGTCCAAAGATCTTTGCAAATCTAGAAAACCAAATCCATAGTTGAAATCTACATATTAAATCAAAATTGTTGATCAAATATGTTGTCAAGCAAACTGAACAGTTGATCTTTAATGCTCTGACTGGCTCTGATGCTGACTTTCCAACTGTTCTGACCCCGATGTCAGAGGTTGGCATTTGGAGTTGTCAATCCAATCAACAACAAATACACTTTGACTCTTTGCTATGAATGTCAAAGGTTGGAAGTCGGCACCATCAACCAACAGCCATCAACAAGCATTCCTTTCGACTCTCGACAAACAAAAGTTCAAAATGACATAACTTTCTCATCTAAAGTCCAATTTTGACTAAATGGGTATCATCAAAAATATATTGGAGAGCCCTATGCAAATGTAACGTTTCCTTAAGGGTGCATCCATGGAGGTGGGTAACAATTTTTGGCAAAGTGATTTCGTAAAAAAGAAAAAGGTGCACCCTCGATTGAGTTATTAATACCTTGATCGAGGGATTAATAAGCCCTCGATCGAGGTTTGACAACCCTCGATCGAGCTTTTGATAAACCCTCGATCGAGGATTAAACAAAACCTCGATCGAGCTAGAAACCTCGATCGAGGTCCCTGTTAAAAAAAAATTATAAAAAAGGCCGTGGGAAGCCGCGGCCATTCCCCATTTTCCACACTACAACCTCTCGATCGAGCTGCAACAGAGAACCCTCAACCGAGCTGCTGCAACCTCGGCCGAGCTCCTACGCAAGGGACACCCACCTCCTCCTTCCACCACGATGTCAGATCCCAGTGGTAACACCCAAAACTTATATTTTGAAATTTAAATGAAATGTTACTCAGTTTTTTTTTTTAAATGTTAGTCTGAAATTAACTTTTTAAATGTTAATTTGAAATTGAAAAAAATAATTTTTATTGATGTTTTTAGGTTTTTTTTGTCTAATATGTTTGAAATGTGTGCTGGCAAGCAGAAATGCTACCAGATTTTTATAAAATCGTAATTAAAATTTGTTATTTAATTTTTTGTTTTATACATAGTTTGTCAACAAGTAGTGTTTATGCTATCGGTTTAATTTTTAAATGTGTGCCCGGCAAGCAGAAATGTTACCCAAATTTTTTCAATCCTCCGAGAATACACGGAGGATTGAAAAAATTCAAATTTGTTAAGTTTATAATTTAAATTTATAGTATGTATAAATATTTCTATCAACCGGCAACATTTATGCTGCCAATTTAATTTTGAAATGTGTGTCGGGCAAACAGAAATGCTGCCCAATTTTCTTCAATCCTCTGAGAATATAGGGAGGATTGAAAAAAATCCAAACCCTAGACGCGAGACAATCATGAACTTTAAACCCGTGGAGACATTTATCTAAACAACCCATATATTTTACTTTAAATATTTTAATATATATTCAAATTTAAATTTTTAAAAATTATATATATATATATATATATATATATAAACTATTAACTATTTGATTAAAATAAATAATTATAATTAAAATTAAATTATTATATTACTTCATATTTATATTTCTTATAAATAATTTTTCTTAATAAAATAAGATATGTATGTTTTGACTTAGTAGACATATTTTGATTTCAATTTATTGAAAAGTGTACAGGTATGTATTTTTGTTTTCTTTGAAGCTCAAACTTATTATGAAAATGTTGATATTTTATTTTTTTTAAGGAAAAAAATATTAATAAATTTAAGTGTGTAAATTTGAAAAAAAAATCAAATTAAAAAATTAATAGAAATTCATGATTTATTTTTTTTTTAAATAATATTAAATTAAAAAATTAATAGAAATCCATAATTTAAAATAAAATTATATTTTTGATATTTTTTTAGAAAAAATATATAGATTTATTTTCAACATTTTGAAAATTATAAATTATAAATTTAGAATATTTTAAAATAATAGTAAAATATATTACTAATAAAATATATAAATTTATACATTAAGACGTTAACATTTTCCATCAAGGATAGGTTAGTTAGGATAAGTTAGTATTGCCCTCCTTATTGCCTTAGCTTATGAGAATAGCCATGCCCATTCATCAATCCAAGGAGACTTGCATCTAGACGTCCTCCTTGCCATTACGATTTTATGTGAAATCTATGTATTTCATTCATTGCATTAATACTATGTTCCAGTGGTTTACAATTGGTCTTGGGCAATAAATAAATGAGTAAGCAAAATAAAAAAAGAATAGGGCATATACTGAAATACTAAGTCTCTCTTTATCCCGTTAATCCCCATATGGGAGGTTCAATTTGCCAAGTAAGCTATAGAAACAGAGAAATATTGATGGCAATAATGGCAATAGGGTAGTGGTGTACTAGACCCGCCATAGAGACGTTTTAACTTGTCCACATGAGCCATGTCGACCCAAGTTCCATGCATTCATTAGCTAATAGATTTGAGTGTGGGAACAACTATTATTCTACATAATATGACAATAGTATACTATCAATAATAAATAATATCAAGACATAACGCATATCTACTTTTGTTCACCGTTTGTTTCAGTTTTTGCTAAAGTTAGCATAAAACCATAGGGCAGGGATAGGGCTTCTATGATAAATTTAAGATAGGTAGACATGTTGAACATATTATTATATCTTTTTTGAATATCCTTGATGCATTAGAGGAAATTTGGGGTCTAAAATGGGCCTTATAAGAAAACGCACCAACAATAAGTTCTTGTGAGTTGGAATTCAAGAACCAATAGAATTCCAATAAAATAAGTCAACCATAATGGTTGAATTGACATATTTGTCATAAGAAAAACTACTTTTTTGTTCGTATTTTCAACATATCTCCCTGTGTTTTTACTCAAATTTCGATCTGGAGAGCTCGTTGGATGCAGAATTTGATTATGCATCCAATGAGTACCCATACTGCATACTTTTTACGTACCCCGCTACCCCAAAAACAAGAAATACTTGAAAAAATGTGATGATGACATCATCATCACGTTTTTCATGTATTTCTTGTTTTTGAGGTATAGGGGTCCATCAAAAGTATACAATGTGGGTACTCGTTGGATGTGGAATCAAATTTCACATCCAACGACCTCTCTCGATCGAAATTTGAGTAAAAACACAAGGAGATATGTCGAAAATGCGAACATAAAAAGTAGTTTTTTTTTCTTTTTTCCTCCAAAATTAATGAATATTATTTTATTATTTTAACTATTATTTTATTATTTTCGTTAGGAGGCCCATTTTAGACCTCAAAATTCCTCTAATGAAATGATTGACTTGTACCTAGTCAAAAAAATGATATCGACATAAATTATGTGTATAGGTAAAGTTTAAAATAAATTCAAATGAAAAGTTAGAGATTGAACTACTAGATTGGGAGCTGAAAAGTTAGAGCTTCAAACTTTAAGGGAAAACCATGAGTCCCAAGAACACTTTTGCATTCACACACATGACATGAAAGATCAAGCTCAACTATCTATGAAAAATACATTTGCATGTGTCATTTCCTTATTGATTGTGCTCACACTGATGATCCTTCTCCCATTATTAATGTGCACCATGTGATGATATATTAATCATCTCAAATCTACATCTTTACTATTGACATATTTATCATTTATCTTATATTGTATGCTGACTGCATTTTTTATGCCTTATTTCATGCAGATGCATCTCTACAGCAGGGTTCTTCGATTCGCCAAAGGCACAACACTGGCGGATCTGCGGCCATTCCTCGCCCCAGAGGTCGACAGAGGAATCGTAAGTATACAATTGCGCATGATGTACTCTTTTTTGTTAGTTAAACAACAAATTAAATTGTTTCACATGTGTATATTTAATCAACTTGTGTGTCTCTATTTTCACGAGTTCTCCTAGGCGTTCTACGCCAACACATGCTCCTGCTAGGGAGACGAGCGACAGCCACATTGGCAGTTGCTCTGTGCATGTGAGCGGCGAGGATGATACTACTGGTGTCGGTGGGGAGGTTCCCCATGATACAGGTACATTAAATGCATATTTATTTTTCTTTCAGTTATCATTACCTTTAATTTATATTGATTTCAAATTCACCTACAGTTGATGTATGTATTTTGACTGATGTTTATGTTTTCATCTAATTTTCAGGTGCTGCACAGCAGGGTCTCGACCCTTCGGAAGAAGCACCATGGGAGGATGAGATCACATGTATCACGCTGCAAGACATTACCAATCAGCGTGACAATTTGTGGGTTAACGCCCAAGAGATTTCAGAGCACTCTCTTGCATCACGTTCGATGTGGATGATGTTAGAGGCAGTAGATAGTCTACAAAGGTCTATAGGTCCATCGGACCATTGAGTTCTCTTTGAGTCAGTGCATGTCAGAGAAGAAGGGCCACAGTGAGGGGTCCTGATAAATGGGCCACAGTGAAACATGCAATAGCTAGACATGATGTGAAGGGAACATTATTTGATATCCCTCTTGACCGCACTGCTGGTCAACTGCTTAGACTCAAGGAGTTTAAGCTAGAGGTTGTAGCACATTATGTATACGACAGGTTAATTGGAGCATGGGGCATGTTTCCCCACAATGACCAGGTCCCACTATACTTTGCAAAACATATATGCAGACTTTGTCCTAAACATGCACCCAGATTACACCAACACACCCTCAAGCTTCTATGGTGCTGATGGGGGACGCAGTCATGCGCATCCTGGGGCTAGGAGAGACCCTGGAGCTCAACCAGAGCCTTTGGTAGGTCGCCCAAGCAGAGCCATGCTTAGGACAGATGATGTAGCTGGGTCATATTAGCTAGCTTATGAGGAGCAGAGTGCATTGGCAGAGGTGACACGCATGACGATGCATGGTACCATGATGGTTGTGTAGGCAAAGAGACACAGAGCACCCACTGCACCTGCAGAGCCTGAAATACAGTGGGTGACCGATGATGTTCTCAATGTTCTTGATCGTGACACACTGATGCATTATGCTATCATGGCCCACGATGCATATTTTGGACTGCATCATAGATGCAGGCCTCGATAGATGGGACAGGTATATCTTTAGCATCATCATTTGAATAAGTTGTCATTTGATTGTCATGATTGCAATGTATTCTCAAATGAATAATTTTTTAAACTAATACTTTGCTTTGTGTTAGACCTCCATGCAGGAGCCTAGTTTCATGGAGGCCCTTTTTGGCAGTGATGCATCTGTTTGAGGTCCCGTTGCAGTTCCTCCTGGCCATGTCTATGAGGTATGTGTTAACTGCCATCCTCGATTGGAATTTATAAATGAGTCAATTGTTGAACACGTAATATTTTGGTATAATCTAACTTTCGTCATTTATCTTGCTCATATTGTACAGGATAGAGGCAAGGGTGTTGAACATGATTCTACATGACCCCGCTCGATTCCTACTTATGGCACGCCAATCGACGAGGTAATAGTTATTTATGTTTGAATTGTTTGCATATTTCTGTTCATATTATAATTTACATGTTGAAATTGTAATTCTCAAGTTCAAATTGTAATTCACTAATGTAACTATTTTCATGTCATGTGGAAATAGACATAGACAAAAGCAGTTGTAGATGAGGGCGTTGAAGTCATTGTGATGTTTACGGATGAGTGGATAGACGCTCATTAGCCGGGTCCTGATGAAGGCTCGTCTCAACAGCCAATCCTCCCAAACCTGACACTCAACTCGAGTGAGGTGAATTCATAGATAGATATGTTTCATATATATATTTAAATTTTTGTCACATTCTACATATAATTTAAATATGTGTTATTTAACTGACTTGCAGAGTTCATGGTTTTAACTTCTGTAGTTCTCAGACCTGGACAATTTTCTTCGTGATGTGCATAGTCTAGCTAGCGGTAGTGGCCATGATGGTCTATCTCTCAATCAATGGCGAAGGAGTCATTTGTAGAATGTTATTTGTGGACGTTATTATTTTGGACTTTATTATTTTGTACTTGATGATTGTCGATATATATATATATATGAACTTTTTTTTGAACATGGTGGTTTGTTAAATGTTTTAATTATTTGCAGTTATAGTTAAAAGTTTTTACGTTTTGTCTAATCTTAATGTTATTTAACAAGATCATTAATGTGGAACAATCTTACGAAATTGTACAATTTTGCAATTTATTAAATTACAAGTTTACAAAATTTACAATGTTTACAAAGTTTACAAGTTTACATGTTTGCAAAATTGTCAATCGAACACAACTTACAATTAAAATGTTACAAAAATTACAACTTTACAATGTAAGATCTACTAGGTGCAAATTACAACTACAATGTAAAATTTGATTTCATATACAAAAAAATTACAACTACAATTTTTAATTTGGTTTCATTTGTAAAAAAAATTACAAATTTGCAAAATTGTTAATCAAACAAAACTTACAATTTAACATAACTTACAATTAATATCGATTGCAATCGGTAGATTTAATGAGGACACAATAAATGTATGTGTTGTTCTTTGGATTGCATGTCACTAACAATTTACAAGTTTACAATTTACAACTTGTCTACAATGTAACATGTAATTTAGAGCTTTGCACAAATAGAGTGTGATATACATGTATTTGCACAAATACACCAAAAAAATGTTACATAGACAAAATTGATCTTCCCTAACATTGGTATTCCTAGGTATACGTGTGTACTCTCATATATATGTTTACAAAAATTACATTTAAATACAAATGATACATTTCAGAAGAAATTTTGTTTTTCTACATTTCAAAAGCATTTCAACTATGTCAACATCAAAAGTGACATATAACCTTCATTCATCTAACCAATGGGTTATAGGAATGCATGTCTCCATAATACGATCATGGTTAGCTACTGGAATCTTCCATCTCTTTGGTTCACCCCTCTTCACCTTCATTTCAATGAGATGTATCCGAGCTGCCACCACCAAATGATTGTACTGACAAGATATATATTCAGGGATGAAATGTCTGTAAATAATATAGTCACCTTGTCTTCTCACTTTTTCAAAAAAGTGCCCCATCACAACTAGGTCACCAACTTGATACATGAACTCTCCATCAACATAGGGCCACACCAACCTGCTTTTGATTTGTGTACACTGCATCAAAAAGTATGCCACATGCTCAGCATTTCTCGGTGGTGCAATTAAAACAAATACATCACCTACATCAAGATTTTCAAATATTAAACAATAAAAATATATATATGCATGTGTACAGGACTAGAGACTTAAACATTCAATCAAGTATCATGTACCTTGCTTAACCAAATTAGAAACCCGATCACGATCTAGTGAAACCACTACCTCATCAATGTGCATCTCTTGCCATGTCAGAATTGGATGTGGCCCCTTTGAATTAAGAGGGACATATTTCCATTGTTTGACATATGCATCGTTCACGCAATGATCAACCCCTAGTCCATTGGCATCAATGCAGAACTCACAGAAACACACATACTTCCTCGTTTCAATGGAAAGTATGTCACCCATGTCTTTACTACGAACTGAATGTAGTTCTCTCGTACCAGGTATGGTCTCGCAATACCATGGCATGGATCTATTCACATCGCCAAGGGAAACATCCCCAAAATCCCTGCATTGAATAAAAAACATCACATACACACACACACACACACACACACACACACATATATATATATAATACAAACACATTTATTAAATTCCAATTAAGTTGTTGTTTTTTCCTACCTGCGCACCAACCTTGCTTGTTCATGATCTTGGTGACCCAAATTTTGTGTGCACCAATCAACTACTTCTGCTAAGCACTTGAGTCTAGATGCACTATGACTCATTTGGTACCTCCTAAGTGCTCGTTTCATGCATGCACCTGCACCATCATGTTCACCCTTTCCATGCCCTACTTCAAAAAAGCTCCAGGTGTGTCAAATTCTCATCTCTTTGTGAAGGCGACTCAAATAATAAAATGAGCATGCCGATTTGAACTGCCCCACACACCCATCTGACCAAATCCAGTGTTCTGTAAATGACACCCCATTATTTTTGAATGAATCATAAATCAACCCAAAGCAGTGTTGAACAAACAACGTGTCATGCTCATGATCATCATTGACATAAAAATGGTATTCCTTGATCACATCGTGTGACTAAGGAGTGCTATCCCTACCATCAATGCTTGCCTGAGCATGTCTATACAATACATGTATGAAGATGGACACCTGGTCAGAGTGATAATACTCACTTTGTATCTCTCTCTGAAGAGAAAATGTGTAATTCTCAGCAAAGTCTACCAGCGATAGGATTGTGCCTGGCTCAAAAACATCATGAGAATGCTTAAATTTTAAATCTTGCCACGTAGACCCGTGGGAGTGTTTAATGTATTTGTAAATATGACTTTGAAACTTGTCCATGAAGTCTGAAATAGGAATATCATCCTCGAGCAAGTTGATCCTCTTAGATGGAACATGTGAAAAAGATGATGGGTTCATGGATACATACTCATATCTCTTCCACTTAACTGTGATATCTGACAATCCAGGGTGTGTTGGATCGATAGGAAACTTCCTCTGGAACAATGCCAAATCACCACATTCATGGCATCTTCTCCCTCCTACACACCTTTTATTGAAAAACACATAAGTTCAGGATTCCTATTGCATAGTATCATAGAAATAAAATCCCGCACTGTGTGAGGAGTTGGTTCACCATCCCAATGTTTTTTGCAAAAATCCACAAATGTGTCGTAGTATAACTGGAATTCAATGTGGCATCGACAACAACAAGTGTCCCGAATCATATTCGGACTAATATACCACGGTTTCAACTTACTGAACATGGTAAATGAGATCTGGACACCAAGATTTGATTCTTTGAATTCCTCGAACAAATCAACTCCTGTCATCTCCATAACATGCTTGCGATGCTCCTTATAAATGCCTATGCCAGAATGTTGTCACAAGACATGTTTTCAATCTGGTATAGCACAAGAATGGTTGTCCCAATACTCTTATCACCTTCTCTCTAATGCCCTCTTCCATCCTATCTTTATATGCTTCTCTGCATATAAGAGCCCAACAAGTGGCTTCATCGTTTTCATCTATCTTTACCCTGAATTTAGTGTATATTTGTGCATTGTTTTTCTTGAAACATGGAGCAGCTTTGACATTGTTGCGACCATTTGATTTCTTGAGGTGCTTCGTGCCACAATAGCAGTTGTACTTTCCCTACGAGCAGCGTTGATATCAGTTTTTCTTAAATTTCCAAATGCAGATAGTGTAGTTGTTACATTTTTTGTGACATTCTCACATGAATTTTTATTTTTAACATCCTTAAAACCCAACAACTTTGTGGCACGTTTCATTTTTTTTGTGTTTTATCAATCCATGTAGGAATTGAGCTTGTGTAATCACTGATTGTTGTTCAAAGTACAACTTGATTATGTTGCTAACATGCTCTCTGGTTGTCCGATCAGGGGTCGGGTTCCCGAACTCTTCTTGAGTGGCATCATCCAACCCTCTTAAACAATTAGCAACCATTCCAACATCATTGAATCTCCCAATTACTCTTGAGAAATCAGAGGGTGCACGATCCTATGATGGCTGGCCAGGATCTAGCAATAAACAAATACAAACTCAAAAATAAATACAAGCTCAAGAATAAATACAAATAAATGCAAGCTCTAGAATAACATTTTATTTTACTTATAATATTGTCATTGTTAGTTAAAAAATTAGCAAATAAATTATACAAGCTTGAATAACATTTTATTTTAAGTTTATCATATTGCCATTGTTTGTTAAAAAATTAACAAATAAATGCAAACAATGGTGGTTGTAGTAGTAATTGAAGATGAATATGGACCTCGCTTTAAATCGGCTTCGTAATGGTTAAAAGATTGTCACTCGACCACCAAGGCTATCTCAGTCTTGAGTATTGGGGCAGTACCCCTCACTTCACGGCACAGGTAAAACTACTAACCGCTTAGCCACAAACGACAGCTCTTTGGTTTTCCTCACATGTGGGAATCTAGTCAATCCAGTAGGGGTCGTTGCCCTTTTCGTTTGGCAGGTCGTCTCATTGGCCAACTACTTCGGAGTTCCTGTGGTACTCCTCATAATGAGTTTTAGGGAAAAACCCAAGTACTTCCCACAATTGTTGCGGATGAGACTTATGTCCCAATCCGGATGTTATTAAGTAAATTAGGTTATTAAGTATGATTCCTAGTCATTTGTACAAGATTGCAATGTAATGTAAATGTAATTTTGTAAAATTGTAATGTAATTGTAATTGTATAGTGATTGTAATTGTAATTGTAATGTAATTATCATCATTATCATAATGTAATGTAAAATTGTAATTTGAACACTGTGAAAATGTTCATATACATGAATATGAAATTAAAATTGTAATGTAATTGTAATTGTAATTGTAATGTAATTAGATCATCATTATCATAATGTAACATGTAAAATTGTAATTTGAACACTACGAAAATGTTCATATACATGAATATGAAATTAAAATTGTACATGATTGTAATGTTTAATGTAATTGTAATTGTAAATTTTGTAAAATTGTAATGTACCTGTAATTGTAATGTGATTGTAATTGTAATTGTTTAATGTAATTAGAGATCATCATTATCATTTAATGTAACATGTAAAATTGTAATGTGAACACTATGAAAATTTTCATATACATGAATATGAAATTAAATCAATATTAAAATTGTAATGTAATTGTAAAATTGTAATGTAATGTAATGATGTAATTATTGTAATGTAATGTAATTGTAAATGTAATGATTGTAATTTAATGTAATTGTAATTGTAATTGTAAAATTGTAATATAATTGTAATTGTAATGTAATTATCATCATTATCATAGTGTAATGTAAAATTGTAATTTAAACACTATGAAAATGTTCATATACATGAATATGAAATTAAAATTGAATATTAAAATCGATGAAAGGAGAGATAAGGCTATAGAAAAGATGAATAAACTAAGTGCAATGTTAAGAGGAGTGAAGATGCAAGTCAACCTATGATGGTGCAATCAACTCCCATTGAGAACAATCTTTGTAATTTTTTACATAAAAATTATATATATGTGAGTCTATCTTATCAAAATAT
Organism: Pseudotsuga menziesii; assembly: GCA_001517045.1. Classification (NCBI taxonomy): domain Eukaryota; kingdom Viridiplantae; phylum Streptophyta; class Pinopsida; order Pinales; family Pinaceae; genus Pseudotsuga; species Pseudotsuga menziesii. The sequence continues at coordinate 431,500 of LPNX010495447.1, read as the reverse complement.
AATTCATTTACATGTGAGGCTATATCATCAAATTATAAAATTCATTACAAGTATGTGATGTTATGTGAGGCTAATGGATATATGCATATTCATTGCGCTGAAAAGCGCTCTACAGCCCAGTATGGGGGAGATCTTGTAACGTTACGTAACGTTGTAACGTGTAACGTTACGTAACGTTACATAGCGTTACATAGATGTCGGCTATAAAAAACAAAACTTTTAATTATATTCCAAAATAAATCTCGGCCACAAAAACAACCTAATTTGGGAGAGATGTTGTAATGTTCCTACCTAACAAAATAATAATAATAATAAATAAAAAAATTAATTATGGGCTATAAAAAATGTTGGTGAGAAAAACAACACAATATAGGACAAATGTTGTAATGTTTCTACTTAACAAAATAATAAAAAATAATAAAATTGAATTATCGGCAAAAAAAATGTTGGTTGTGCACATGGTTTTAAAACCATGTGCAAGGCCTCCTAAAAAAACCCATGGTTTTATTATGCATGGTTTAGGAGGGCCTTACAAATGGTTTTAAAGCCATGTGCAAGGCCTCCTAAGCAACCCATGGTTTTATTGTACATGGCTTAGGAGGTAGTTGCAAATGGTTTTAATACCATGTGCAAGGCCTCCTAAACAACCCGTGATTTTAGGAGGGCCTTGCACATGGTTTTAAAACTATGTATGGGGGAGATGTTCTAATGTTCTTTCCTAACAAAATAAAAAATAATGAAAAATATTATATGCACCATAAATAGTATTAAATATTAATAATAAAAATATTATTTGTGGACCTTAAATAGAAAGATGTGCCTTTTGGTATGAATCACATTAAAGCTAATAGTTGAGTGCAATACTTAAGAAGAGGTCTGCACCTCCAAAGATTTGATCCTTCTCGGCGCTTGATAGACCCTAGGATTTGGATCTATGCTGGTTTAGAACTAGAGATATTATGCACTATATAATTATTGCGCCGAGAGGCGGTCTACAGCCCAATATGGGGGAGATCTTGTAACGTTACGTAACGTTATGTAACGTTACGTAACATTATTTTTATTAATAATTTTTTTTTTTAATTATAGGCCAAAATAAATGTCGGCCAAAAAAACAACCTAATATGGGAGAGATGTTGTAATCTTCCTACCTAACAAAACAATAAAAAAGTAAAAATTTAATTATCCGTAAAAAAAAATGTGGGTCATGAAAAAAACACAATATGGGGGATATGTTGTAATGTTCCTACCTAACAAAATAATAAAAAATAAAAATTTGAATTATCCTCAAAAAAATGTTGGCCTTGCACATGGTTTTAAAACCATGTGCAAGGCCTCCTAAACAACCCATGGTTATAGGAGGGCCTTGCATGTGGTTTTAAAAGCATGTATGGGAAAATGTTGTAATGTTCGTTCCTAATAATAAAAAAATAATAATAATAAATATTATATGTCGACCATAAATAATATTAAATATTAATAATAAAAATATTATATGTGGACCTTAAATAAAAAGATGTGTCTTTTGGTTTGAATCAAATCAATGGATACCTAAGAAGAGATTTGATCCCTCTCGGCACTTGATAGAGCCTAGGATTTGGATCTACGCTAGTATATATTCATCAATCATTCTTTAATTTCATTGGACAACTAGAACTACTCATATTATAATACACTTACTTTGTATATATGTAATTTATTGTAGTGGCTTTAAACATTTTTTCAATACTTTCACAACACATACCATTATTTCACAGGTGTACATAAGTGGTTTTAGAAGGTTGTATATATACATGCACATGTACAATGTATATAAGTTTATGAATTAATTACAAAATTCTAATTAAATTCTAATCAATTTAATATATATATATTATGAACTACAACACTATGAAATTGAATATATGAATATGCAATTTATGAAATTATATGAATATATGTAATAAAAATTATACACTTTACATACAATTATGAATACATATATATAAGTCAATACATGCACATACAATGTATATTTAAGTTTATGAATTAATTACAAAATTACAAATTTTACAAAATTATAATTAAATTCTAAACATTTTAACATGTATGTATATATATATATATATATATGAACTAGAACACATTGAAATTGAAATTGAAGATATATGAATATGCAATATGAAATTATATGAACATGTGAATTTATGAAATTATACAATTTACATAAAATTATGAATTCATACACATGCACATACAATGTATATAATTGTATGAATTAATTACAAAATTACAATTAAATTCTAAACAATTTAATATGTATATGTATAAAAATTATGAACTAGAACACTTTGAAATTGAATATATTCATGAATATGCAATTTATGCAATTATATGAAAATGTGAAAATTTGAAATTATACAATTTACATACAATTATGAATACATATATATGAATTCATACATGCATATACAATGTATATAAATTTATGAATTAATTACAAAATTATAATTTTAAATTTTAAACAATTTAACATGTATATATATATATGAATTAATTACAAAATTATAATTTTAAATCCTAAACAATTTAATATATATGTATATACACACACTAGAACATTATGAAATTGAATATATAAATATGTGAATACTAAATTATACAATTATAAATACATATATATTCATACATGCACATACAATGTACATATAAGTTTATGAATTAATACAAAATTACAATTACAAAATTATAATAAATTCTAAACTTGATTTAACATGTATATATATAAATTATGAACTAGAGTTTATTATGAAATTAAATATACGAATATGCAATTTATAAAATTATATGAATATGAAATTATACAATTTACATACAATTATGAATACATATATATGAATTCATACATGCACATACAATTTATATAAGTTTATGAATTATTTACAAAATTATATTTACATTCTAAACAATTTAACACACACATATGTATAATGAACTAGAACACTATAAAATTAAATATATTATTCAATATGAAATTATATGAAAATATGAATGAAATTATATGAACTATATCACTGGGAAATAAAAATAATAGTTATGAATATGAAATTGCATGACTTCTAAATTATACCAATATTGTTAGCAATGGAATTTGATTCTCCCATCATAGGTTGTTTTGCAACTTCTTCTCCTCTCAAGATTGCTCTTTTTTCCTCTTTCTTTCTTTATCTTTCTCTCTTATTTCTTCAGTATTGCTTTGATTCCTAGTAGATATTTTACTTCGATGCTTTTTGCTTCCCATTGTGATCAAGATCAACAATCCAAATTCACACCTACAACAATATGTAATCACAATACACAATGCTAAATTTGCATTAGAACACAAGCATTGTTTCAAATAGGTTAGCCAATTGTGAATGATAAAATTAGTAAGATGTTTATGTTTTATCTTTATATAGAATTTATTTAGGAATTCGGGTGGGAAATGGTGTTAGGAAGGTGGTTGAAATGGCATTAATGCCATCAATGCTTAACTTCATACCCGACCACTTTTGTATGATTTTTTAACAAAAACAGGACCTCGATTGAGGTATTACCTCGATCAAGCTTTTTATAATTTTCTCGATCGAGGGTTTAATAAACGCTCGATTGAGCTTTGGTTAAAACCTCAATCGAGGCATTTAAATACCTCGGTCGAGTTCCAGAGCTCGATCGAGGGCCTGAAAAACAGGGATTTATCCCTCTTACAGGAAAATCAATGTTTATCTATGTCTTTTAGGGGTGTAAACGCTGTCACTCATGGCACACAACTGAGCGGAGTTCATACCGATAGATTCATCACCGAATCCTCTATCCATTGAGGTATCATGCATGCATTTTGGCATTCATATGGGTTTTTTTTTAATTAGTTCTAAAACTTACACTTAGAAAACCTGACAGCAACTTTGAAGTAGCTCAAAGAAAAATCCGCAGGGTAAAAAATACACAGCCCACACATCGACGAGTCATCTTCAAAAGGGCATCTTTGGTTTTTCAATATTTTAAAATAGTGAAAAAAATCTAGGATGGACACATGTGTGTATAAAATGATGTTGAAATCAGATGTGGTCACTTTCGAAAAATAATAAATAATTGTATATTGCGAAATAAATTAACAAAAAAATATGCAGACCACAATGCATTTTGTGTAGATCATGCTCGTATATATATTTTTTTAAATTATTCATGTAAGATTGAATTATTGGGCTTGGACACGAGCCACTTATTAACCTCTTCAAAATTTTAAGGTCGCACAATTCATTAAATGCAAAATTTTACACATTAAATGACATCAAAATATTTTTAAAAGAATATCATTGGGAAGGCAACATAATATTCTACAGTTTTTTTTTTGCTGTAAGTCGAAATTCACATGGCATATATGCGTTTCGATGGATTCTATCTAGCACATGAATTAAAAATCAGGTTTTCATTGCCAAATTTGGCCAAAAAGTGTTACCCGCCTTCATGGAATCACCCTTAAGCATTTGAAGAATACAAATTTTGGTCAAATGGGAGATCATCCTAGATCAAGCATAAAGTTAAAAAGTAGGACAATCCTTCTACTAGCGAGATTTAGTTGAAGCAAATAATATACTCATGGCTAAAATACCAAGGGATATTTCCGAATATGAAATTAGATCCAAGATGATTATGGAAATGCTTCCAAAAGACATGAGGACTAAGGATGAAGACTTTAGCAAGTCCTAGACTTGATGAAGAAGAAGATCAAGGTTTTCAAAATCAAATGACGAAGTAGAATACATTTCTAGAAAATCCAGTGATCTTTGCAAGGAGGAAGGGAGCCTACAAAACACATGAAAAATAAGTATTTACCGTCATTTGAGTTATTCCTTAAATTTGTGAGTATTTTTGAAGAATATTGTTCATTACAGTTATATGTAGATTTGTGATACAATTTTATTTTATGCATTTATATATGAATGAGATTAATGAGCAATAGGCTCATGTAGTACATATTATGCATATGTTGGGTAAGTAGCCTACAGTGATGCACACCATCCCATGAGCCCTTGATGGATCTAGTATATGATGAAACCTTTTTGCTAACATACTGAGAGCAATGCACACTCTTAATAGTGTGTTCTAATGAAGATGGAAAAAAACCTAGATAGTTGTTGTTTGTGTTTGGGATATGGATGAGTGTTTTGCTAAAGCATTGGTTAAAATGCTAATTTCCTTGAATTGTTACATGACTATATGCATAAAAAATGTCATTGTATTGAATTGATTTATTAGTATGCAATGTTGCTGACTATCTAACTAAATTTGAATTGTAGGAAAGACCATATGCTATGGCCTACAAGAGAAGAATGATGATACTTGTTTTGAAGGGCAAGTGATGTATCTAGAGTCAACTAGGCCACATATCCTGTTGATATTCATTGTTCGAGAGGGAGAAATATGATCAGAATAAGAGGCTTCTAGGAGTGGCATAGATCATATGACATTTTCCTTAGTCAAGGAAAATACACGGTAGAGATTTGGGATAATGGACTATAAGTCCATGGCCACACATATGATGGTGAATTTGAAGTTGGTCTCCTTCATATTTGGAGGATCTCACAAACAATTCATTAGATCCTAGATGCACCTAGATAGAACCACGATGGACATATTCTTTGCAGCCAATAGATGGTAGAGTTTAGACTTGTACAACAAAGCATGTGTTGAGGTACCTACATGGTACGATTGGATATGCACTCATATATGTCTCGAACAGAGAAATAAAGTTGCAAGGATATTTGAACTCTGACTAGTGTAGTGGAAAAGAAAGAGAACATAAGGGATGTTGCTCCAGGAAAATATTATTGCAACCAATATTACAAGGGGAAAAGTAGTAAGGCTTTAGAAGGTTCCAAATCAGTTATACCTGAGACATGATACAAAGGAGATCAGTGAAGCTCCAGTATATATACATGGATGATCATATTGGCGATATACTTACTAAACCTTTATCTAAAGTAAAGTTAGAGTAATTTCAGGACAAGCTTTGTGTAGCATAGAATGACTCCTCTAGTTTTGAGGTATTTTTGATGTTTCTCCATAAGAAACAAATAGATAAAGTACCCACTAATTATTTGTGTGGGACATGACTCAGGAGTTCTCCCGGCTTGTTATCCATGCAATGGTACATGGCTCAGACACTGGTTAGCCATACAGTAGTATATGGCTCATGTTAGCTATGCAATGGTATATGGACCAGACTAGCTATGCAGTGGTACATGGCTTAGATAAGCCACTCGGTAGTACATAACCCAGATTGGCCATGCAAGAATATCTAACTCAATGAAAGTTAGTCAAGGTACATGACTCAACCAGGGGATGCAGTACAGATAGGAAGGGGGTGTTGTAGCTCATGCAAAGTGCACACATTCATGAGAAAAGTTATAGTCAAGAATATTGGGGATAGTCAGAGACTATCAGTAAACCTCATATACTAGTTAAAGGTCTCCAAGACTATCAGATACTTGAGGAGCTATAGTCAGGATTGTTGGGGAACAGTCGACCTCTTGCAGAGGCCAGATATCCATAAAATTGGCTAGTGTGGTACCATGAGATCGAAAAGAAAAATGAAACCACTTTGAAAGTAGTAAGGCATTGGAGAACATCACAGAATATGGCAAGATCCTAGAGAACTTCTCTACACCGTATAAGATTCCAGAAGTCAACAAGTAGAATGTCAATGATGAAGATCGTGACCAAAAGAATAAATTATTCACTAAGAGGGAGTGTTGATGTTTTATGTAGCTTTCAAAGATATTCCAAAAGAAAGAATAATAACAAAACCAAGAACAATTCGGACCAGTTAAATTGACCCAGACAAATGGTTAAGCCGACCTATTTAAGGGGGGAATGACCCATTTTAAGGGGGAAAATGACCCATTCTAGAAGACAAATTGTCCTAGTATGGAAAAGTGAATTTTCTAGTATAAATAGAAGTGAACTTGGCTCATTTTCAACACACAATTTCGCTTAAGCAAGAGGACAAGTGCGCATATCCAAGGAAGAAAAATTAAGGGGTTGAAGAAGCATTGTGAAGATAACTTTTAGGAATTTATCTCTCTCTCTCTTCTTCAGGCTCAAAGGTTTTTTGTATCTTTCTTGTATTATTATTAAGTAACTAGTGTCGGGCACTATTCGTGTTGAATAATATTATCTAGATAAGTTTGTTGGGTTTTTCCCATGAGGGGATTTTCCTAGGGTAAATTTGTGTTTACTGTGAATATGTTTCTTTCAGTGATCCTTTATATGCATGCAATTTATGTTTAGGCAATGAATAAGTTAATAATATCTATCTTCTAAGAAAAATCAAGAGTAGGATGACTTGAAACTCTAAAGACAAGTGACATTGGATCATAAAGAAATTTCATTGACATGACTAAAGACCTTGAAGCATCCTTTTGTGCTTTTGGATCATTGTAGAGTCACATAACATTGTGGATCATTGATCTTTATTAATCAAAAGGTGGTTCAGGTTCTCCTTCAAAATATTTTGAATGTTTCAAAAGTATCCTAATATGTAATGTGAGCCTTCAATCCCTTGTCCATCCAATAGTTCTTAGTATTTTTTTATGATCTTGCACCAAACTTCCCTAAAGCATATGTGATAAACATTGTACATAGATTTATAGATTGACCAACATCAATTCTACCTCATGCCTACCACTTTATGACTTTATCCTCAAGAACTAACACTAAATGTACATATAACAACAATTAGACAATTGATGGCCACCAATGACCTATTTCCATGTTAGAAGTGATCACTATACCATGGTTCTCTATGGTATGCAGAACCCCCATAACTTGTATGCCTTTGAATGACTTCGTCCATTCAACCCATGATTCCTTAATCATTCATGGCATTAAAGAAACTAAAATTTTGATTAAAGAAAACCAAGATTGACATAAAAAAAACTTCATTTTGATGTTCAAACTTATAGAATTGAATAGTGTAAAAGTTCTTGAAATGTCCTAATGTTTCAAGTGGACACTCCACCCATCATGAACGGAACCAAGAAAGATTTAGTATGAAAGAAAAAAATGATCCTTTGTCTTGAAAATGAAGTGTCCGTAATAAGTTAGTTGTTGACAATAAATTATTAAAATTGTTAAATTATTCAAGCAAAGGAGTTTAATGAAAATTGGATATAAATTAGTTATAAAAAATTTGATAACTTGATGAAATATTTCTAAACTAGGAATAGGTGGAGTTTAGCCAGATTCAACAATTCAAATATATTATGATCAATAATATAAAAAAGGCCAAATCTAGAAAGCAAAAGTAGAATTTAAAAATGATAATAAAAATGTTTGCTCCATAGCCCCAAGGGTTAGCTCAAGCGGTCATGAGCTAGACATGAGATCTCTCCCCCCAAAGTTGGGGAGGTCATGATTTTGTAATTATTGATCCCCTTGGGGTTAGGCTCTGTAATCAAGGCTAATGATTTACCCTATTTAACATCCATGAATCATGAGAAAGTACTCAAAGAGTTTTCTGTGAGATTGTTCCTCAGAAAAAAAAAGAAGGTTTCCTCCAAGAAGTAAGGATACAAAGTATAAACAAAGAAGGAGAATATTAAAGGTAAATATTAGAGAGGTTTATTATTAGGGTAGATCTCGAGATAAAACAACTTATACAACTTAACAAGAACCCGTCATTGTTCTCGTTTTTTGGGGGGCAATTTAAGTATTTGTTTTTGCCTCAGCTTCAAAAGGGGTGTATATTGGTAGCACTATTTTTCATTTCAAGCCATTTTTTTGAGATTTTCAAACTTCTTGGTCATAAAAAATATATATAATGTTTCGTTGTAGGCACATTTTTTCATATTTTACAAAAATATATATCTTTAGTACCTAGTTACAATGCAAAAACATATACATTTTTGAAATTGTTTTACATTTAGAAGCTAATTAGAATGAAAAATAGATACATTTTGGAAGTTTTTCCTTTAAACATTTCTCTTAAATAACTCATTTTTGGGGCAAATGAGAGATTGTTCCTCAAAAATAAGAGTTTTATGTGAGATTGTTCCTCGGAAAAAAGAAAAAAAAAAGTTTCCTCCAAGAAGTAAGGATACAAAGTATAAACAAAGAGTTTTCTGTGAGATTGTTCCTCGGAAAAAGAAGAAGGTTTCCTCCAAGAAGTAAGGATACAAAGTATAAACAAAGAAGGAGAAGATTAAAGGTAAATATTAGAGAGGTTTATTATTTAGGGTAGATCTCGAGATAAAACAACTTATACAACTTGACGAGAACCCGTCATTGATCTCGTTTTTTGGGGGGGCAATTTAAGTATTTGTTTTTGCCTCAGCTTCAAAAAGGGTGTATACTAGTAGCACTATTTTTCATTTCAAGCCATTTTTTTGAGATTTTCAAACTTCTTGGTCATAAAAAATATATATAATGTTTCGTTGTAGGCACATTTTTTCATATTTTACAAAAATATATATCTTTAGTACCTAGTTACAATGCAAAAACATATACATTTTTGAGATTTTTTACATTTAGAAGCTATTTAGAATGAAAAATAGATACATTTTGGAAGTTTTTCCTTTAAACATTTCTCTTAAATAACTCATTTTTAGGGAAAATTTGAAATAAAAAGAGAAAATAAAGACATTTCAAACCATTTTTAACCTATTTTCATCTATTTTATGCGTAAAAATGATATTATTTAGCATTATTTTCCATAAAGTGATGATTCACATAAAATAACCAAAACTTATACCATATAGTTATAAATAACATATGAAAAAACATAATATTTATTCTCAAAATAAAATCTTAAAGTCAAAACATTACATAAATATCTTATTAAAAACTTGTCAAGTTTGGTATTTTTCTCAATGACATGAAACTAATCAAAGAATATCATGCAGACTAAAATCTAAGTTCGAAATTCTCCTCAACATCATGAAACTAATAAATAATATCATGCATACCAAAATCTTCATCGAAATTGGCATTTTCTACAGCTTGGCTCTCTTCCTAGACCTTGTTATTTTCTGCCACCGGGTCTTCTACTTCTGTGAAATTCCCAAAGTGATCATTTCCAAACATACCTTTTAATGGTGGTTGAGTCTCTTTTGACATCTTTGCCACTAGTGCCTCACGGAATTATCCTTTCATCAAATCAACTTCCTGTATTTCATCTGGAATAACTTTCATAACATTAATTATTTGCTTGATAATGATTGCACTGTAGTGGATCACTATCTATGGATATGCAATTTTTTCCTTTTTGTAAGGAGCATGTAATTATTGTACCTAATCACCACATGCATAAAAAATAAATTTAAATAGCATAATGAAACATAAATTTAAAAAATATATAGTATAGATATAGAATAATGACTCTAGTTTCATATGTAATTTCAGAATTATTACCTGTAAAACCCTCAATCTCTCCTTTTTTTGAAAACTTATTTATGAGATAATTAATCAATACTTGTGGTTCCTGGTAGATGTTTACAATCTCTCCTTTCAAATCTATTTCTTCATATGTCAACTTTTTAACCACAACATTGTAAGTCAATATTTGACTTTATTTTCCTTCACTCCTTTTATTGATTAAAAGATATTCATAGGTCTCATATTTTGTCCAACATGCAAGATGTATGCTTTCAGTATCACTCATAAATGGATCACTGCTCGAGCTACAAATATTAGACTTATGCTTGTAACACAATTAAATAATAATCTAATTAACTTATAGAAAAATAAATTTCATTTTTTATTTCAAATGCTTAATAAATTTCATTTCTAATTTCCTTGAGTTTTCTTGATCCTTGTAGTTTGTTCGCACTGATCCTCCTTTTACATCTAAATGGAAAACAAGAAATATCCATAGAGGTGATGTTGTGACATTGATAAATCCTGAAACCACTTTATTGAATAAATGGTAAGTATAAGGCTCACAATCATATGTAATGTTTTTGATATTGTAGACATGAGGGATGCCTACAATTACTTGGGAGTACTCTTTCTTAGGAACAAGATTTGAAATGTTTGCACAGTCACCAACAATAATTTTATATTGCAGAGTGTCCATCCCATTCCAAACGTGATTATCAAGGGTATCATCAAGTTCGACGTTTGCAAGGCATTTCCTTATTTGTTGTTCTATTTTTCCTCTTTGAATATGAATTTTCAAAGACTATGGTATTGAACTCTTTTTTGGCATCTTTGAGAAAAAAAATTATATATATAAGTAAAAAATATATAAATGAATTGGCTTTCAAATAAATTAAATAGAATATATCATAAATCAACATACCTTTTTGTATGCAACAAAGAAATTTCTCAAGTTCTCTATGGAACTTGAGTCTCAATAGTTGCACCTAACATCATCCCAACTCTTCTCCCCCAACATTTTAACCATATCATCTTGTATTTTCATGTAAACCCTATGACTACACAATGTAAAATTAAATTACGTTTACAATCATATCTAATGATATAACATAATGCTTAATTAATAAAACACACTAAACTCAAAAAAATAAACTTCATAACATAAACAAGTCCACAAACTTACTTTACAAATTCATTGCATATTTCCTCCATGGATAATTCACCTTAATTTACACGTGACAAAATTGTAGATATACGTGTTTCATCCTTCACACCTTACAATGCTCTCCAAGGTGTTCTATTCGTATCTTCTGGAAAATTCTTGACGTTAGGGCCTCCTTGACCGCTACTCCATGCAGCTGCTTTAATTTTCTTTACCTTTTGATTTTTTATGACAATATTATTCCACATGTTAAATATCTCTTCAATCAAATATCCCATATTGGCCCCATTCTAAATGCCAATTGAAAATAGTTATCTACAACTATGAATGCAACACTTCCTTTCAAACCTTTTTGTTTCACATCGTCCTCTTTAATCGGGAAACTTATTTCCATACAACATTGTTTCCAGAAATTTGCATCAACTTTCAATCTATCCCCACCACATATTTGTTCAAATTCATTGTAGATAAATATGAGCCTTTGAATGAATGTCATGAACATCCTATAGTCACTATCTGTGTAATGATCCCATCCCAATATTTTTTCTTCCACGTATGTTAAACCAGCATAAATTATGCATTTGACTATTTGAAAAATGGGGTTTTTGGGAAACTCTTGCATCAATTCTCTTTTGGCCTCTACAGAATGATTCCCCCCAAAACATATTAGTTGTAATAAAAATACCTTGACTCATCAAATGCATCTCTAACATGAACATCTTTCGGGTCAACAAGAACTAGGTAGTCAACCACATGTGCATAAGGATTGAGCCTCATTAATGCTTTCAAGTTATGAAGATGCAAGTGATATGGTTTCCTAATTTGATGCTTTTCTTAACCTTTCATCGGTCTATAAATTTGTTTAACATTTAAATCAAATGTATTCCCATTGCGAACCAACTTATCCCTCCACAATCGATCCCGAATGGCATTTTGTGTTGTCTTAACAACATCGTCATCTAGGTCATTGTCTGGAGTGATGATTTCCAAACTATCCCCAGAAATTTCACTTTGATTTTCAGTACTAACATTGGATTCAACATCTTATCTCCTCTATTTACGTCTTGAAGCTGGTGTATCTAAATGAACAACTTGTTGATTATGAATGAAGTCACCCTCATCCATCTTTTTTTTAGAATAGTGTTTCTTACTCTTACCAGCATATGTAACATGCTCATCAGCAACGATTTGTTCATCAAGTTCAGTTGGGAGATATTTTTTTAAATGTAACCTTGTTAGGTACTTAAGTTGATTTTTGGATGCCATTTCCTTTATATGTTTGTACTTCTTCAGTTTGTACATTTTTCACTCGTTTCTTCCTTCATCTTTCTCCCTTCTAAAAAGTACCATTAATGATATCCATAGGGTTTTATTCAGTGGAATAAATTTCATTTAGAATATGAGAAAGTGGCATGGAAAAATCCTACAAAATAATAACATTGTTGTATTAAAACTATTACATTATCATATCATCCAAATTATAAAATATTTAAAAACATACAAAATTATAGAAACTTACACTCTTGCGCTCAATATTGTGCATGACTCCCGCACAAAATCCAGTGAAAATTTCGTCGATTTTATAGTTTGAAACCTTCAAACAATATCGTATTTTGACATAGGTCTTAGCTTTTTTCACTAGTGTATAAACAAAGTATTTACTTGGCACCAAACAAATATGTCTCAATAATCCTAATGAGTGATAATCATTTTTCAGATAAGAAAATGTAACACAATATAAATTAATACTATTTGGGTTCCCTTGATATTTCTCTTTCAAAAACCAAGAATAGTCCATTTTCTCTTCCTCTGACGCATGTTTCCATTCCCTTGCATTTTTTGCTTTTAAATCATCGATGTACACAGCTTCGTCATGCGAAACATTATGTGATGAATCAATTAATTTTTTCAACGACTCCATTGTTGATCTTACTCCAAACATGTTTACAGTCACCTTTCTTGATGCCATTCACCCTAAAAAAGAAAACAAAAAAATTTAGTTTATCTTCAAAAAAACATAACTATAATCATGGATCCCCTTCGGCTTTGAGTGCCCTTTGGATGCATTGTGCTTAAATTTAATGTAATTTTTTTGGGGGCTTGGCCTTCAGTGGGCGCTCAAAATTTACATTTTTTATTTATTTTGAGGTTAGGCTTCGGCCGGCACTTTGGATGCACTGTGCTTAAATTTAATGTAATTTTTTTTTTGGGCTTGGCCTTCGGTGGGCGCTCAAAATTTACACTTTTTATTTATTTTGAGGTTGGGCTTCGGACGACACTTTGGGCACAACGGGGCTCCTCCTCACTGCTTTGGGGGCATGTAACGTGCCCTTATGGGCAACGGGGAGGAGTTGGGATCCTCCTCTTAGCGCTCTTTGGGCACTCAATAGGGTTGCGCGATTCTCAGAATCACGCACCCTGATCAGGTGTGCTTTGGGCGCCCAAAGGGTGCCCAAAGCACGCTCCCAACAGGGCCATGGGATTCAGAGTTTGGGAGCACAAAGCATGCCACAATAGGACTATGCAATTCTCAAAATCGTGCCCCCTATTGGGCGCGTGCTTTGGGCACCCGGGGGAGGAACATAGCTCCTCCTCGCTGCCCTTAGGGGTTGTGGGTGCACGCATTGAACACCCAAAGGGCACCCCATGGAGGAGCGTAACTTCTCCCCATTGCCCTTAGGGACGTGCTTTTCTCGGGTGCCCAAAGCACGCCATCCTGTGGGTGCGCATAAAGGGCGCCTGAGGAAGGAGAGTAGCTCCTCCCCGCTACCCTTAGGAGCGCGCCAACCCCAAAATTTAAAAAAAAAACAAATTGTAAATTATGGGCGCCCACCCAAGGCCAAGCCCAAAGTAAAAAAAATTACATAAAAGTTAATCATAGTGCATCCAACGGGCATGCAAAATCGAAAAGAAAAAAAAATAACATTAAATTTAACCCTTGTGCATCCAAAGGGAACGCTAGTATAAAATACAAAAAAAATTACATTGCACAAAAATGTAAATTAAACTAACCTTGAAAATCGCCTCGGTGGTCTTTAAAATCCTTGTAGATTGTCGCAATGTTTGTCATCGTTATTTTGCAAGAGGTGACTGTAGAAACCAAATCACATTTATATTGCATAGATTAAGTTTAATTAACCACTACATGAATGTGGGATCAAAATAGAACAATAAAAGAAAAGAAATTACCAAGATAAAAAAAAAAAAATAAGACAAAATTATTATAAGAAAAATAACCTACAAAGCACTATTAAATTGCTCCAAATTCAAATGGGAATAGAAAGAAAATGTGAATGGTAATTCGCTAATGCATTACTACTAAATTTAAATAGGATGGAAGTAAATGAAATTTTACTTGTGTTACGAGTGTGAGATAAAAAAAATTAATGTAGATAGCAAATATATTATATTACAAAATTTATATAGCATAGTTTACATGTGATTTAGTTGATATTGTTACAAATTTTTTATATGAAATATGATATTAACTTCATTAATTGTATTAATGTGTGATTTGTTTTTGTAGCAAAATTTTGGAGAGAAATGTTTAGGGGAGAATTTTGGAGGGAAAAATTCGTTCTTTTAACCATATGATTGTTGGAGGTTGACAGTTGCAACATTCTACTTCTTGTGTGAGTAGAGTGGGAGATGCACCATTATAGCTTTTAGTGAAAGTCATGGACTCATCTGAAATGATCTCAATTTATGAAAATGGTGGAAATTTTCCTTCAAGTGAGGATTTGAGAGGCAACGATGATGATTTTCCTCCTAGCAAGGATTTTAAAGGTAGTAATTATGATGATGAATACCATCCTCCAAGTGGATATTTTGAAGGCATTGAGCAAGATGATGACAGTTTTCCTCCAAGCGAGGATTTTCAAGGAACCAATGATGATTTTCCTCCAAGTGAGGATTTTCAAGGCACCAACGATGATTTTCCTCCTAACCCAGATTTCCCTCTAAGCGAGGATTTTCAAGGAACCAAAGTTGAATTTCCTCCAAGTGAGGATTTTGATGGGACCGACGATGGTTTTGGTGAGGATGAGGGCACCAATAATGGTGTATATGATTTTCCTCCAAGCGAGGATTTTATTGGCAGTGATGATGGTTTTCCTCCAAGTGAGGATTTCAATGGGACTAATAATGTTTCTCCTGAAAGCAAGGACTTTGGTGGCATAGATGATGATTTTCCTCCAAGCAAGGATTTTAATAGGACAAAAGATGATTTTGATGAGGACGAAGGAAACATTAATGGTCCTGAAAATGATTTTCCTCCAAACGAGGATTTTGATGGCACCGATGATGATTTTCCTCCAAGTGAGGATTTTAATGGGACAAATGATGATTTTGGTGAGGATGAAGGCACCAATAATGGCGAAGATGATTTTCCTCCAAGCGATGATTTTGATGGCGTCGATGATGATTTTAATCCTAGCAAGGATTTTGATGGGACAGATGATATTTTTGGTGGGGATGAAGGCAACAATAACGGTGAAGTTGATTTTCCTCCTAGCCAAGATTTCCCTCCAAGCAAGGATTTTATTGGAAGTGTTGATGGTTTTCCTCCAAGTGAGGATTTCAATGGGACTAATAATGTTTCTCCTGAAAGCAAGGAATTTGATGGCATCGATGATGATTTTCCTCCAAGCAAGGATTTCAATAGGACAAAAGATGATTTTGGTGAGGATGAAGGAAACAATAATGGACTTGAAAATGATTTTCCTCCAAGTGAGGATTTTGATGGCACCGATGATGATTTTACTCATAGCGAGGATTTTGATGGGACAGATGATAATTTTGGTGGGGATGAAGGCAACAATAATGGTGAAGATGATTTTCCTCCAAGCGATGACTTTGAGGGAACCAATGATGATTTCCCTCTAAGCGAGGATTTTAATGGGACAGATGATGATTTTGGTGAGGATGAAAAAAATAATAGTGGTGAAAATGATTTTCCTCCAAGCAATGATTTTGATGACACCGATGATTATTTTCCTCCAAGTGAGGATTTTAAAGAGAAATATGATTATTTTGGTGAGGATGAACCTTCCAGTGGTGAAGATACCAATATTGTTGATGATGTTTATTTAACCACAAGTGATAAACGTGATACTGATGAGGATAATCAAATATCCTACTAAACTTGGTGATGATAATCTCAGTGAGAGAGGTGATATTCCCCATAGTGATGAGGACACTCATTCAAATGAGGATGATGCAATGGTACATTAAACACAAAGGAAAATTGTAGCAATGAGAAAATTTAAATGTAGGACTAGACCATATTATATCAATCCAAAGAATTCTAGTTATACAAGTTCTAGAAAATATTTGCTCACAAGTCCAATCTCTATTACTGATTTGATTTCAAGTGAGTGTTGCCAAAAAATTTGTTTGGAACAGATGCACTACTACAATTGTGCCTTGGAGAAAAGGCTAGCATATATTTCAATGAACAAAAATATGCAAAATTCTAATTCAGTGGGGCGCATGATTTCCAGAAAGGCAGGTTATGATTATCGCATTGGAAGTATTTTGTTTTACATAAGGGTATTCAAAAGAATTTACTCAATTGGTAATCTTAGACTATCAAGAATCCATACAAGGCTAGAAAAGGATCCCACTTTTTATTCTATAGAATATCATGCATGAGCTAGTGGGCCAATAACAAACATTGTAATATCATGGATGCATGACTTATTTTGAAAGCACAGAGAGAGTATGCCAGATAGAGAAACCATAAAAATTCCATGTAATTTCTCAAGGCAGGAAATATACAACTTGTAAAAGGCATTTGTTCAAGAGGCTGAAGAAAATAACAATTTCATCAGATATGCATATTTAACAAGACTATGAAAAATAGAGTTCAACAATGTTTGTATTCCTGAGAGTCCAAGGATGAGGGTTTGTAGTATATATGCTTCTCTTAAACAAATAAGGGATAAATCAGAAGGGATAGAAAGAGGCGCGTCTCTAAAAACTTTATTTTCTCTTATACATATCGATTATAAAATCTCATGGATGTTTTATTTTTATTTTATTTGTAGATTCAGTTATCAAAGAACTTCAAGCACATTGCAATCAACAATCAGTTGAATCAAAAAAATTATACAAACATCGCAAGAAGTGTTATGATGATCTACATCAGTATTTCAGTTTGATAATTGATGGCATGGATCAGGAAAAAAAAATGCGTTTGCCGCATTTTGTTCATGTACCAAAGAATTTAAAGGAGGACAATTTTATTCAGTTTGACTTGGTTGGTTGTATGGTTTTTAATGGTCAAATGTCCCCAAGGGATTACTTTAGGGCTCCAAATATTCATAATGACGCAAATTTGATCATCACCATAATTCACCATGTGATTACTCATTGGTCTGAAAATTTCCTCGAGTTCTATATTTGCAATTGGCCAACACTAGCCGGGAAAACAAAAATAAGATTGTGTTTGGTTATCTAAACATGCTTGTTGAATTGGGAATTTTCCAGAAGGTTAAAGTTGGTTTCCTTCTTGTTGGACATACACATGACCATATTGATCCAATTTTTAGCTGTTTTGCAGTGACATTGGTGAAGAAGAATGTTGGGAGTCTACCATCATTAACTGAAATTATTAGAAATACATACAGTCAAGATCATGTTGCACTAACATTGGAGGAGACTGTTTACATGCAAATATTTATTATGGGAATGCATGGTGAAGAAAGGTGCATTGAAAAACCTAATGACATTAGCTTCCAACATCAATTTCGTATAAAAAATATTGATGGGAAACCACTACTATGGGGTAAGAAGTACTCAACAAGTGCAGGATGGAGACCTACATCTGGTTTAACATTTCTGAAATTTATCCCAATTTTTCAAATTTATGCTTCAAATTTATTTTTATTGCAATCATCTATCAAGATCCAAAATGCATGCCGACATAATAGAGATGTTGATTCTTCTCAATGCTTAGAATAAATCAAAAAGTATATCAAAGATACATATGACTATTTTGATGTTATTGATACAGTTTGGTGGGAGTCTTTTTTCATGGAGCAAAATGACATAATTTCAAACTCTACAAATGGAGATATTTTTTTGAAGACTCCATTTCATTAGTTGCAAAGTATGTCAAATGAAAACGAGGAAATAAATGTTGAACCAGACGGTGTTGATCCTTCTCAAGAAGAGGAAAGGGAAATGCATATTGGGTCTAGAAGATCATCTGCATGACACGAGGCAATGGAATACCTTTTATAGAGGCCAAGGAAAATTTCAGGGGTGAAATTTAGCCCATGGGAAAAATTAAGGGAGTTAGAAAAATTTAATGGGCGAATTTTAATATGAAAGTTTTTTTTTTAAATTTTAATACATTCGTCCAATATTTATTAAACAAATAATAATTAAAATACAAACAACCCTCCCCCTATTAATGAGGGAGGAAAAAAATAATGATTTCGCCCTCCCAAAGTTACCTAAAATCCTCCCTTCGCCCTTGATTTCCAGTCAAATTCATATTTAATCCTTCCTTAGACCCATATTTTTAGTATTGGAAACTTCCAACACTTATTTAGCCCTCCATATTTTCACCTTGGACCCAAATTTTTACCTTTCTTCTCTCAAAGAAAACCCCCAATTTTTTATAAAATTTTTAAACTTATTTTTACCTTTCTTCGTGCCAAAACCCCCTCATTTTTCTATAAATTTCTATAACTTTTACATGTCTTCATTAGATGGACCAAATGACCTTTTGGATAAAAGATAATATTCATCATTCCAAAAGTATCATCTTTTTTCTTTCTATTCACAAATCGGTCTTCACCCAAAGTAAAATCTACTTGTTGTTTATGGCACTTTTTTTTCTGCAGTTTTAAACTCTATACAATTTTAACAATGGTCTCCATGTAGTTAATTCTATTGACAAAATGGGCTCTTTTAGTGGCAAAAAGGTCAGACGGTTTTCAATTTCAATGGCTAGTTGAGAGTAATTTGGTTGACTTTTGGATCTTTTGTTCACCTAATTTTATCACCTCATCTTGTGTTGTTGGGATTAATACACTAATTTTTTAATTGAAATATGAATTCTTCATGCTTCTGGATCCCGCTCTTCTAGAAATTATAGTAAGTTGAATAGAAGGTTATGGGATTTGTATCCAACCACATTTTTGATAATCAGTTTAGTTGTGTCTAACAGGTTAAGATTTGGATTTTTTTTCATCCTTTGATTCTTTAATTGCCTGAGTAGCAAGCTCATTTTCTGCTTACCCTTTTTTTTGGTAATTCAGAACACATTATTTATTATAATATTAAAAAAAAATCCAATCATTTTTATTAATTTGAATAATATATACGCATTAAAAAATTATAAGTTTTAATCTAACATAGCAAAATCCATGGGCTTCCATCAAATTGTGAACTTCTCTCTTTCTAGCCAGATATTTCTACCGTGCCATTAAAAACTTAGTTTTTTTTTAAATATATTTCGAATATATATGCATAAAACAAACCTACTTCACCGTGGTATGTTGTGTTATGCTATGCAGTACAAGTTCCATCTAATTTCTCTAAGGTGTCATCTAAAACTTAGTTTTTTTTCAAATATATTTACTATATATGCACAAAATAAAAACTTCTTCACCATGTTATGCTATACAGTATAAAACAAAAACTACTTCACCGTGTTATGTAGAAGCAGTAAAATTTTAGGGTAAAAAAACCGCCATGAAAACTGGATGGACAATGACTTGTTTTATTAGTTTATGCAACATTTAAATTTTGTATCTTATTTTAAATAATATATTTAGTATACAATTTTACGGTAAGTAATTACGATGAAAACTGGATGGAAATTGGTTTTTTTTATCAGTTTAAGTAATCCTTTAATTTTTCAAGTTAGTTTTTTAAAATACATTTAGTATATATATACACAAAACAAAAACTACTTCTTTGTGTTATGTATGTAGTACAATTTTATGGCAAAGAACTGCCATGAAAAATGGATGGACAATGGCTTTTAATTAATTTATGCAACCCTTGTAACATTATTTCACTGTGTTATCGAGGATAGGTGTTATTTGTAGTGATTTTGCATCATGCATTTCTTTCTTTCTCATTTTAGAATTTATATGAGGAATATTATGTTTTCTAAAACTATGGGCACAAATTATTTCTATTGGAGTAAAACAATGCAACCCATATTTATCACTAAACATGTATAGAATCTTGTGACTAAAAGATATGATTTTCCTTCTAATCAAGAATAAAAAGTATTGGATGATAACGGAAAGCAATCCGTAGAAGAAATTATATAGAAATATAATGAAGCGCTTCCTCTCATAAATAATGCATTTGATGAACCAATATTTTCAATGATTTATGTCGCAAAATCATCTAAACAAGCATTTATTATATTAAAGAATACTTATGAAGATTAAGTCATAGACAACATGAATAAATTTAATGTGAAAAATGTATGTGCATAAGTAAATGATATTGATGATGTTCAAATTGAGTTCGAGAATGATGAAAGAGTTTGAAGGCTAAAGATATGGTTTTAACAATGGAAACCATAACCAATGAAGATCACAATGTCCAATTAGAGGATTATCCTGATGAATCAATAGAGAGCATAAATGTTTTTGAACATTTTGGTTTAGGGTCCCATTAGAGGCTTTTGGAACTTGAATTTTCATCACAATTAATTGATTCCAAACATATAGTTCCAATGGGTCTTGGGTAATTTTCATTTAATAGATTTAATGATCTATCAAGCTCACATGATGATCATTATCAAAACTCTTTATGTGAATTTAATAACCATGCCAAGGTGACAAGGTTATCCTATCATATTGACCTTAGTTATGGAAAAGCATATACTGATGTGTCAAAGAGGTATTTTCATTCACCCAATGTCAGAGCTAATCGCTTGGAATTTCGATCCATAAATTCCACGTGATATTCAATGTTTGCCAAGTTTCCAATACTATTTTAGAGCAAAGGGGATGATACATATAGCTTACATGATCATAACTTTATAGACAATAATTTTGATAAGTGTGATGAAGAGATTATGAAGGCTTGGGGTTATGAAGGTAGCATTTGTTTGGTAGAAAAATGGATTTTGAAACTCTAAGAAGAGGAGGTGTAGGTGTGTCAAAGGATATAGAAACAATGCCATCTAAAAAAAACCTAGGAAGATGCTTAGGAGGAGAAAATACAAGGTTAGTATGG
Source organism: Pseudotsuga menziesii (assembly GCA_001517045.1). Taxonomy (NCBI): domain Eukaryota; kingdom Viridiplantae; phylum Streptophyta; class Pinopsida; order Pinales; family Pinaceae; genus Pseudotsuga; species Pseudotsuga menziesii. The sequence goes on along the minus strand of LPNX010495447.1, from coordinate 409,725 downwards.
TGGTGAGGGAGGATATTGAGGTTAATTAGGTTTTAGATTTTTCAAGTAAGACCATTGTGGATAAGTTCCTATGGAATCAACTTAAGGAATAGGTCCAAAATAGATGGTTCTCTATGCTAGTTTACAAACCCATCATTCATGTACTTTCTTTTGGTTATATTGTTTTCATCTTCCAGTCAAAGGAAGACACCCATAAGATTATCAAAGGACGATGGTTTTAGGGTCAAGGTTACCTAAAACTCAAACCATAGCACCTATATTTTGATTCCAAGGATGAGGTGGTCACAATCCTGTTGAGATGGGTCAAACTTTCAAACCTCTCTATGGATTTATGGTCAACAGAGGGTATATATTCAATTGGTAATAAGCTGGAAAGATAATAATGGTTGACAACTCATTCAAGGAGGAATGCATAAGGATGATCGTCCATGTTATAGTTGAGATTGATATAAGGAGAAGGCTCTTTGAGATCATATATATACTTTATGGTGATAAGAGCTATACCTAGGTCTTGGACTATTCAAATGTGCCATTTTGGTGCATCTCATGTCATATATATTGAAATATTTTTTAAGAATTTCTATTTTGTTTTAGAAAGTATACGTGGTGAAAGTATTTTGGTCATGCCTTTTATTAGGTTAGAAACGTCAAAATGGAGGGACACATAAGGATTAAGAATAAGGGTGTAAAGGGTGAAGACCATGTTCTTGTTACCTTTTCTTTGCACCCAAGTTCAAATCGATCCTTAGCACAAGGATTAATTTGTAATCTGAGGGGAATTGATTGGCCTAGTGGAGAGATGGTTGTGGGAGATCCCATGGGGGAAAACATGGAAGTGGTTGCTGGAGCTTATTCTTCCATTTCTATTGCAAATTATAAAGGTAAGAAATCTCATCTTTCCAAGGTTTCTAGTTCCTACTTTTATACAAGAAGGGAGGTAGATTGGCCAACCTCGACCAAGGGAACAAAACATTTTGTTATCTCCTAAAAAAAGCTTAGTAAAGTATGAGGTGTTTTTTTGGGTTAGATAGTTTTGAAGGATATAAGTCTAATGCACATGTTATCAATTTGACATTTGTAGTGGTCAAATGAAACAATCCACAATTAATGATTTCAAGCTATATTTGCATCACATCTAGGATCACTGAGTGGAATGGTTGAAAATAGACACCCCTTCATTTTCCTTTCATAGCTAAAGTAATTGAAAAAGTTCACTCTTGAGTACTCTTTACATCTCTAACAACATCATTGGTGATTTTGATTCCCATGTGGATGCTAAAATAAAGTAAGCATTTTAATGAACAATGAAAATGTGAAGAGTTCTCATTTTCATTCATACCTCCTATAGAGTTAGCGACTTGCACAATACAGAAGAGACCTCTTCCTTTGAAAAACCTATTATATCATCGCTCTCAACTAATATTCTCACATGTGATTCTATTTCAATGAGGATACGTCAGTGATTATCCTCCAAATGAACTAATGGATTTTTGGAAATAAATTGCAACAACTGACAAATATTATCATCTATGCATATTATGTTTAAGAAATATGAACGTGTCATGGTTCCTAGAGTAATGAAAAGATATGTTACTAGAAACATAACCCCTCTATTTCCTTGAAACATACAAGGAAATGTTTACAAAGTGGAAATACGGTAGAAATTTCTTGGAAATGCTTGGAATTTTTTCCTATGACATTTAAGTTTCTTGAAACCTTTTTTTTAGATGTCCAAGTTGTGTCCTTTAGTTAAGTTACATTTCAAACAGAAAATAATATTTCTTGATATTTGACTAGTGAGGACCATATTAGACCAAATTTTGAAGAGGGGAAAAGGTTAAACAAAAATAAAAGAAAAATACTAAATTGAGAGAAGGAATATCAAACTCTTTTCTTATAGTCGGAAACAACTAGCTTTAAGCGACTAGGAGTGGATTTTTCACAAGGAGGAAGGCGAATGGAAATTGACGTTGATAATGACTTGGATTGGAGTTGGTCATAGAAATATTAAAAACTTTCATAGAAAATCCATCAAAAGCGCAGCAGCCAATCATTTCTCTAGCTTAATATTAAGGAAATACCTTTCCAATGTGGGTAGAGAAAAGACATTTATATAGCATTAAATACATTATTGAAATAGTAGGAAAGGGACCACCATCTGTAGAATTAGTTTTTTAAGGTGGCTCTGTTAGGAGGTAAAGGCTCCATCTTGTCATCAAGCTCACCTAGTTTGAATAACTATATAATTTCACAATTCTTTTGGTGTGATAATTTGTTGATACAATGCATGTCTGTGGATTATGCGAGTAGTGTGTTGTTGGATCAATTAGTCATATGTAGCATTAATACATTATTGAAACAATTAGTTAATTACAGTGTGTGAATCCTACATTGTTGAAACAGTTGATTACTTGGCATGTGTGATCTCTCTTAGGGTATGCAAGTGATTTCTTGATAATTAAAGGTGCTGGAAAGTATTTAATTTCTTATTGAATTGATATCACAAGTTGAATTCGTTATGATTAACTATTGTTGAAACAAATCTAGATGAATGTGTGGTTGTAGTTCATGGTCAAGTAGAGTTGAGAATTTTGGAGCTTGGATGTTATGTCAGGAACATAGAACAAATCTTTTAGTCTTGCATGAGTGGTGATTGCATTTAACTTCTTACAAAAGTAATATAGGATTTAAATTCTTGCAAAAACAATATATATGCTTTATCTTTATGAACAGTTCTATATTTCTATTCTTGCTAGAGTGATTTCATTTTTCCACAAGGGGTGATTTATTCTTGAAGATTGAATTAGTAGTAATTCTTCCTGAATATTGAATTAAAAATTAGAATTAAGATGATTTAGTGAGAAAGAATTTACATAACAATTTCAACAATTAGGTTGTTCAATTTAGAATTGGTTGATGTGGGTGATTGTATGAGAATTAGCGTTAGAAAGAATTGAAATAATACGAAGAGAAACTTATTCGAAAGAAAAGTGAAAGTACAATGAATTGTGATTTCCTAGGAATCAAAGAGATGACGAATCTTCTTGGAAAAAGATTCATCAATGTTTTACATTATTTTATAAAGTAGTGAAAGATTCGCCAGTTTTTACAAAATTTTTATAATGCAATGAAATGTTCGCAAAGATTTTATAATATCTTATAATTTAGTGAAATATTCGCCAAGATTTTACAACATTATATAATAAAATGAAAGATTCACCAAAACATTTATATGTGCATATTATATTATTGATAAAATTGTCTTCAAATTTTCCTATATATCAAGGAGATTCACCCATTTTTTATACATACAAATCTAAGGGGGGTCCTTAAAATCATACCTGATCGAGGCTTAGTACAAGATATTACAGAAGGTTGTATGATTGCAGTGCTGGATAAAGAAGATGCATACGGTTATCCATTCTGGATTGCAAAAGTTATGAAGGTCAATAAAGAAAATGAAGAAGTGATATCCATTGAAGTACATTGGTATGCAATGAACACACACCCATTTGATGGTGTGTACAAGCCAGAGATGGTGGTTAAGAGAAGGGTTTGCAAAAAGAGAAAAATAAAGGGTCAAAATGTAAATCATTGTTGCATTGACATTTTGAACTTAGAAGATGTTGACATACTAGTTTATGACTTCCAGTTGACAAAAAAAGGCACTCTTTGCTCCAAGACTACAGAGTTTATCAAAATATTGTTGGCACGAGAAATAGTTGCATCATGGGAATCTGCTAAACCAAGGTGTAGACCGAGAAGGAATATGTTATATGCAATGTTGGGCGTACACGAAGACTTAGATGGTGCACTTATTGATAATAGAGAAGAATACGAGTCATCGACATCTTCATCTGAAGAAAATGTAGTTTCTGATGGTGTGTCACAATCCATGTGTTGATTTCACTATTTTCACATGAAAGATTTTAAATTTTTTATTAAGATGGCATTGTCTGCGTGACAACTCTAACTGAGTGTTTCAATTTTAATATGAATAGGCTCTGTGTCTTATGGTTGAATATACAATTTTTTTATGAGTACTATGAGAAATTCCTTTATTTTATATAGAAAGAGTGGTCTAATAATTTCTTGAATGTTTTTTCTTTAATATAGTGCAAGTTTTATATAGTGTTACTAAGAGGTTTAATAAATACAATTTTCAATTATGATAAAATGATATAATTATGCCATTTTTTGAAATAGTGTGCTACTGGGAGCATCAATTTCAATTTGGGGCTTGATTTTAAGGTTATTGTACATAACATTAATGATTTTTTTTTGTCCATGTCCACATGTTTATCCCCCCCAAAAAATAGTGCTACCAGTAGCACCACTTTTTGATTTGGAGGTGTTTTTTGGTGGTTTTTTCACAAAAATAGGAGTTTTTATGGCTAGAGTTCTCATTTTGAGTATAAAGTTCTCATCAACTTGTATAACATGTTATAAAGGATAAATGAAAGTTGAAAGAGAAATACAAGGTTAAATTAAAATTAAAAAAGACTAAATAATGTAAAGGGCAAGAGAAGGAAATGGTTTTAGGGAAATATTAGGAAACAGAAAGAATAAAGAATTTTTGAAGCAATGAGTAAGTGCTCAAAAAACGTTAATGGAATGAAAGGAGTTGAGAAACACTCATGCCATAAAGAATGAAAGGGGGAGAAAACATAGAAGGTTTATTGCCCTAGACTATATATAATGGGCTTCCATGAATTGCTCAATTTATAACCATTTTCACAATTAAAATTTTGGTTGTATAGGATTGCTTGGAACCAACTATTCTCCCATGTCACCACTTAAAGACATACAAATGCACCACCATCATTATCAACATTTATCATCATCAACAACACTTATCATCACTCCATCATTAACATTGATGTATGCATCTCCTCCTTTGTCATAAACACTTCCACACTCGTCCATGTCAACTACACAATATCATTGTTGTAAACCTATTGATCGTTGATGCCTAATACATCAATCACTCCTTTATAGATGACTCCCTTATTGATGCCTATTCTATCAATGAATGGCTTGTCAATGTGACGTTATCAACAAATTTTATGCCAATGAATTCTTATTCAATGTGTCTTTGTTGATACTCTTATATTAATGATTTATATTAAATATTAAATACTTTTACTAAGTAAAAACACTTTAATTTACTTATATAATATACAAAATTCACTTTGCATAATTATTTATATAAAAAAATGTTCAAATTATTTTTTTATTGTATATTCTTAAACATTCAATTAAATTTAAACGTGCACATGCAAATAACTTTTTATAATGAGTTGTTACAATACAAATTCATTATGGTGTATTAATAATACTTTCCTTTCAAACTTTACCTTTTTTTTCTCTTTTCGCATATCTATTTTGTATATTTTATTTCTTCACATTTTTCTATCTCTTTCCTAAAAAAGTCTGAATAAAGAGGTTTTTAAATGCTACTTTAAACGTGATCATTCTTCTCTATATATTTCTGACCCTATTGTTGTTGCAACTAATAAATACAATAAAAACTCCTGAACTCATAAACATAATATTCTAAAACTTTTACAATAGGCATTTATTATAAAATAGAATAATAATAATAATAAAACCTTAACCGACATTGCCCAAACAAATACTATTCTAAGACTTTTAGATTAGGCATCCATAATAAAACAAGTAGCTTGTAAATATAACGATCTAAGACTCTTATAATAGGCATTTATTATAAAATAGAGTAATGCAAATAAAAAGACCCTTAACTCACGTTCCCCTTTAAAATAACATTCTAAGACTTTTATGTTTGGCATTTATCATAAAGCAAGTAGCTTGCAGCGACATGATTATTAAAGCATGCCACGATCCCAGATATGGGAATCTCCTTAGCTCACATCGCCTATAAGACCAAGACTTTTGTGTTGGGAATTTATTAAAAAAGCAATATATAAAACTATAAGGCTTTTGTGATCTGCATTTATAAAAAAAATTATATGATATGTATTTAAAAAAAAAAACAATATATGAGATTATAAGATTTTTATGTTGGCTATTTAATAAAAAATAATATAAGATTTCAGGTTAGGTATTAAGTAGAAAGTTATTAAAAGGTAGTAGTTAGTATATTTAAAATTTGAGTGGATTTAATGGTTAACAATATGTGTTTTCTTTTATGGTTATAAACATGTGTTTCCTCCTAGAAGATCATAGGTAAGTACACCTTTGTAAACTTTAGCAATCACATCAATACATAAAGGGGATCTCATACACCAAATTGGTGTTGATTTTTTTTTTTTTTTTAATATATAAATTTTTGGTGTATGAGGTAAGTATACCTTTGTAAACTTTAGCAATCACATCAATACATAAAGGGGATTTCATACACCAAATTGGTGTTGATAACCTAAAGTAATTATTATGTTATGATTTTTTGGAATTACATTATGTTGGAGTGTAAAACATCTTAATTGATTAGGTAAAAGGGCCTTTTATACAATGCAAATAGATGCGATGTGGCACTTTTTTTTTTGTTTACTAGTTTGTTAGTGACTTGTGGGACTAGCCGATGGTCTAAGAAATCGTGATCTAGGGGCATCTAAGCCATCAAAATAACTTGGGGATTGAACTAAGCCTCGGCCACACCAACCGTTAACATGGTTGGATTTTTAAGTGTCTCCTCTAGACTACCTTACGAGGTTTGAACTCTTAAAATTTTCAAGGACATGGGACTGGGTGTTGATCCATTTGTGTGCACGGGTCACGATATCATTTAATATAATCTCTTCGGGTGTAACCACGCATTCAACCACTACCTCAAGGTGACCCCATGGCTTAAGGATAGGCCTTCATAGGATTTGAACCTTGCCCACTAACTATTGTTAAAAAGCTCCTCACTCTTCACCAATGGATCCAAACATTTTGGGCATTGCATTTCGAAAGACACAAGGGTGGGATTTGATCCACTTATGTGTGCATGGGTCATGCGATCATTTAATACAATATCTCTAGGAGCAATGACACGTTCAACCACTACCTCAAAGTGATTCCATGATTTTAGGCTAAACCCTCATAAGAATGGAACCTTACCCATTAGTGAAACCTCCTTACTCTTCAAGATGTGTCACTTTTATAACCCAAACCGACTAAAAAATAATTAATATATAATCTATTTATATAATGTAAACTTACATTTGAAAATGTCTCTCTATATTAAACAAAACACATATAAATACAATTATAAAAAGTTCTATATAATACTTTAGTATTAAAGAAATTGTAACCACCATTATCATATTTTATAAAGCTCAAAAAAAATAAAAATAATAATGTTGAAATGTCATTTGTGTTTATTATACCTGCCTCAGGTAGGTATATTGTAATCGATCACAAGTCAAACTCCTTTGACTTGGTGTTTTTTGAGGCAGTTTTAAAAAATCAAAACCTGTTTTGCAAAGTATGACTTAGGGGTTTGTAAAATATTTTTTTTAATTTTGTAAAAAAGCTATTTTTGTAAACAGCTGATTGGTGGATAGAAGATGATGTCAGCTTTGGGATTTGGTATCTGGATTTGAGTTGACATGTGGCAAGATGACGTCATAATAATAGAATTAAAAAAATGAAAATTATATCCGCCATCTGTTATTCTTGTTATTCTTGGAAAACCGGCAGGGTCGACGATCGACGTGGTATATGCAGCCGGTCTAGCAGAACACTGGGAAGCTTGGCGATTTTCATCTCTAACAACGATCCATACGCCATGAACTTCAAGTTCATAGCGGCGGATACGTTGCAGAAGCTGATAATGCTGCTGGTGCTGGGTCTCTGGACTAACTTTACAAGGAGCGGAAGTCCCGAGTGGATTATTATGATTTTTTCTGTGTCAACGTTGCCCAATAGGCTGGTGATGGGAATACGGTTGCTCAAGGCTATGTATGGGACCTTCTCGAGGAACTTGATGGTGCAGGTCGTGGTCTTGCAGTGCATAATATGGTATACGTTGTTGTTGTTTCTCTTTGAGTACCGTGGCGCGAAGATGCTGATCATGGAGCAGTTTCCAGACACTGCGGCCTCCATCGTTTCCTTCAAGGTGGACTCCGATAATGCTTATGCTTCTCAGGTGCAGAAAGGTGGAGAATCTGTCAGAAGCTGAGGTACAAAAGCCGAGAGCAAAATGGCCGCAGCAGCTAATCATCAAAAGAAAACAAGTACTCATGCAAAGATCAGTCCCCAAACCAAGAGAAACATTCGAAGGTGACTGGGATGATAACTAATATTCTTTTTTTTTAAATTGTCTCTGTTTTCTGTTTGATTCAGGCTTTTAGCCCTAACATCTGGCTCAGCCCTTCTGGGATCCAAAACCTAAAGCAAGATATTGAATTTTGTGTATATATTATGTATGTAGGGTGAAAAAGCTGTCAAGGATGACAGAGAAACTGAGCGAGAATGTGCTGGCTGGGGTTGTCATGGTAAGCGGTGCCGTGACTGGTCCAATGGTGGGATCTAAGGCTGGACATAAGTTCTTTTGCATGCTGCCTGGAGATGTTCTTCTTGCTTCTCTGGATGCTTTTAGTATGGCAATCTCTCTCCCAGTGTCTTGAAATCTTTTGAAGTAAATATTTTAAATTGTGGGTATATGGTAAATATGGTTTCTATTCTTAAATTTCAGATAAAGTTTTAGAAGCTGCAGAAGTAGTAGCGAGGGATGCTCTGTCAGCTGCTTCTGAGGCTACAGTTGAAATTGTTGCAAACAGGTATTTCATATTTTGGATTCTTCGTTAACTGTTCATTGTAATGCGAATATTATAAATTTGTGGGTGTTGGTTATTTGAATGTAGGTTTGGCGAGGAAGCAGAAGAGGTGACACATGACACATTTGCAGTTGCTGGGCTTGTGATCGAAACTGCGTGGAACGTCACTAAGGTTCAAAAAACCATCAATCCTACATCGAATCGAACGTTATCAGCATCTGCTTTGAAGGCTTTGAAGCTCAAAAGGTGAGCAAAGCTTTCACTTCTTCATCCAAATGAATGTACAGTTAACATTTTGCTGGAATTCAATCGCTTCTCTTTACATTTAGTCTCTGCAAGTAGGAAATAATTTTGTATGAATCTCGGTTTGGGCCATGTAAAGGCTGATAATATGTATTAAATTTTAATAAGTAACATTTTATATTCTAGATAAACATTCGTAAATTTTAACTAAACGAGTAAATTGATTGTTATTTTTTCATGATAAATGATATTGATATCTCAATATCAATGATAATTGATGCCTTAAGTTATTTAAACAAAATTTTCGTAATTCAAATTAAATCTAAAATTTGCAAGTTTGAAGTAATTTTTACGATATAAATATCCTTTATCGGAGTCCTATTATTTGCATGCCTAGAGAAATATTTCATTGTTATTGTTATTATAATTTTTTTTATATGATTTTTTTGGTTTGTAATGGAAATTTGTCCATAAATGTTTATTTTAAAATTATTTATATAATTTTAAAAAAATTGGTTTATCATACCATTTGTTTATAAATATATATTTTAAAATTATGTGTATAATTATAAAATTTACTTATTCACTAATTCTATTTTTATACTTCTACTTTAATTTTGCTTAATTTTGTTTACCTTTGTGTTGTTAATATGCTCACCCATTGTTGATCATAGGTGTGATTATATAACTTTGTGGAAACCAAACTTTATTGAAATCGCGTCAATGATATAAAAACACTCTTTCATATAAATATAAAATATGCATCTAAATAGGAGAGGCTTCACAAGGTATAAGATTACCAACATAATTAGAGAAGGTCTATATAATATGAAAATGAATACTCTATATGGTATGTAAACTAATATCACCAAGTTAGAGAACGTTTACAAGGCAAACCTTTGATATCATCAAAGTTAAATAGATCTCAAGTTTGTAAGACAATGAGACTAACACAATTAAGTTAGAATAAAGTATAAAGGTATGACTCCAATACCAACAATTATCATCAAGCTAGAGTGGGTTTAAATTGCAAACATCAATACCACCATGTCATAGATCATATCCAACTAGGCAACAAACACCTATATCGTCAAGCAAGAGAGGGCCCATATGGTATGTTACTCACACCACCAAGCTAAAGAGTATTGACGCCACCAAGCTAAAGAGTATTGATGCCACCAAGAATTAAAGAGAGCTTGTATGATATAACTTTAATATTGCGAAGATAAAAAGAATAAATGATAACATTGATACCACAAAGCCACCAACAAATTAAAAATGGTCTATAAAGTATGACAAAAATATTGAAAAGTCATAAAAAAAAACTTTAAAATAATATTATTATGATACTACCAAGTTAAACAAGTCTTACAAGACAACCATATCAATACCTCTAATATAAATACAATTGTGTTTATTTCTCTACAAGTTTACATCATGAAAATCATTGTCTTCTATGTTTTGTTTTGCGTTGTCAAGAACATGCATTAGATTTAAATCAATTATAAACATGGAAATGTAGGTAACAAAATCATTCATATTATTAAACTCTTATATAAAATTTATTAATTTACTAATATTAAACTATAATAATAGTAGTTTAATAAACACTTTGTATCTTCCATATTAAAAAGTTTTCTTTACATTTAATTGTTGTTTGCAACTTAGTTAACATTTTTCTACAAACAACATCGCCGGTAATATAATGAGAATAATAACATTAGCAGAGACCCACATTAAATAGTTCATCTTACATTCAATTCTGTATGTATTAACATTTTTACATAAATGTATCATTTTTTTTCATAAAATTTAAAATACCATCTTATAGATTATAAAATTTAAATAAAAATAGTAATCCTTCGTCTTTGGTTTGCTCAACTAACCTAACAAAATAGTTAACATAATATAATATAATAGTAATTTTAATTTTGTTATAAACTTTTTATTGTAGACAACCAAGCTTTACTTTTAGATGATTTCGTAGACAGTGATGTATTTATGAAGTGATCATAGATGCAACTTTATATGTGCTTTTCTCTACCAAGATTAGCTTTCTAAAGTGCCATGCTTTGTTTTTCTACAGTCATAAAACTCAAAATAAATTAACCTATTGCTATTTTTCCCAAAATTTTCCTAAGAGGCAGGTACTAAGCAGCGTTGCTGCTAATTTCACTTGTTTTAGTTTTAGTCGATAAAATCGTGTGTCCCATTCATGGCAAAGAATACATTTACAACCATGTATCGTGACTCTAATGTCGATAATATTAAAAAACCTTCATTAGAAATGAAAAACTAAACATAAAGAAATCAATATAATAAAATATTTATCTCAACTTTGTTGTATTTCTTAAAATGCATTTTAAGGAATTCGATAAATTTTAATAATTGATAAAATTGGTTTAAACGTGTTATCATAAATTCTTGTTTGAAATGTAACAAAGAATTCTAAAAAGTTGTTAGAATTAATATGGTTAAAATTGCACAATTGATGCAATATTTTTTTTAATTTAGCATATTCATATATTTTTTTTTAAATTTAGCATACTCATATATTAATATTATATAAGGAATAATACAAAGAGATTTTGTAATGTCAATAAGAAAGATCTTTTCTTATTAAAGGAAGAACCAGAGCCAGAAAGAAAAAAAATCATAAACGATGAGAGAAGCTATCGAAGTGGGGACTTCAAGCATAATAAAGAGAAGTAGAAGTGATGAAAACTATAACAATGAATTAGAAGATGTTTAAACCAAAACATATCACCCAACTTGGGGTTAGGGAAGTTGCTAGAGAGTCTGTCCTCGATCCGTTTCCTTTTTCTTTTCTTGTTCTTGATCTCCATTGAACCACTTGAAGATAGGGTTACAATGATGAGGAGCAGATTGGAATCTTTATTAGGGAGTGTTTCCTTATCAAAGTCTGAAGAAGAAGACTTGTGAATCCTTTTCAAACTTTCAAGAGGAGTGACTTTGCATGGGAGCTCTATCTTGGATAGCGACTCCTGTTCTAGGCCGGGATCTTTACCTAGAGTGGTCATCTGATTATCAAGATTTTGATCCATCTTAGCAGAAGGTAAATCTTCGTTAGACCCCTCTTCATCTTCCTCATCATCTAAGCTCTGGATATCAGCAGGATGCCAACGCTTGAGGGTTTTCTTCCTTTTTCGATGAGGATTCCACTGCGGACAAGCACTGTGAAGGTGCCTTGTCTAGTGGCATAACCAACACTGAAATGTTGTGTTTTCGTAATCCAAAACTTGAGTCTAGGTAGAATTTCCTAATTTCAAGTTGATATGATCATGAAGTTCTTTACTGATGTCAATATGTACATAGATTCGAGCATAGGTGAAAAGTCCTTGCTTAACTCGCTTTTCATCTATTGAAACAAAGCTTCCCAGAGAGTTTCCAATACCTTGAAACATTGAAAAGTGTCAAAAATGGATTAGCAAGTTTGGAAGGTGGACCCATATAAGGACCGTGGTAACAACCATAGAGGAGGGGTCAAAATCAGTGAACCAAGGGGTCTAGAATAGTCCATCATCCCCCAGAACCAAGGCCCCTTTGTCAAAATTTTCAAATATTCCTCCATATTGGGAAATAATACAATGAAAAATCCTTTTGAACATAGAAATGTCCTACATTCCAAAGACCAATTTGAGCTAATCCATTGCATGAGAGTTGCAATACGAGGCCGGAGTCCATTGAAATGACAAATCATAGCTAGGTCTTTGTTTTGTCAGAGGTACCCATTAACCTTTTGATGGGTAATATCCACAATTGGCACTTCATTAGATTTGTCCATTATGAAGATTGGAGCGGGATTTGCATTAGGCTGCAACGGAACAAAGTGTTCGTCCTTTGCCACATCCCTAAATGAGCGAGGGAGGGAGGAGGAGGGCGCCTTGTTACCTCCAAGAAGGAAAGATACCAAAATAATGGTAGAGTCTTTGGATATGCCATAATCATGAAGTAGAAGGCCGTTTGAGAGTTGTTGTCCTGCATAATGGAGTTGGAGCAGGCAGAGAGGGATCCTCACTTTCTTATGGATTTGGAATTTGAGAGCAAAAACGAAATCCAAAGACTTCATTTGAAAGCAAATGGAATATCTTGAAAAAGATTTCACAAAGACTGAGAAACCACCTTGATCTCGAGGAAGCAGCTACAAGTTGGTTGTATAACTGAAGCCCACAATCTCCCTTGACCTATTGCCGCGACCAAATCTCAGTCTTGGAGTCCAAGAGCCGAAATCTGAATCATTCTTTCTTGAAACTGTTGAATCACAGAGGAGAAGGGCACTACGAGCCTCTAGAACACAACTACTACGGGAAAAGGCCCGAGGGTGAAAGGAAATTTTTGAGACAGAAGAGATAGTCCCAGGATGGTTTACAATTGCTTCACAACTATGGTTTCCATCACGTTCTCTATATTTAACCACAATTAATGCAATATAGATATTTAAGAATACCAAATTTATTTATTTATTCAAAAATGCAATTTCAACCACACAAAATTGCAATTCTACCCCTTTACCCCAAAAAATTATATAACAAAATTTCATTAATAATAATGGAAAATATTCCAATTCTTATAATATTACTGAATATTCGTAAACCATACCTTTACTAATGATAGGTTATACCATATCTATCAACTAAATGAACTTAACTTAGCACTACGGACAACAAATGGCATACAGTTGCCAACAATTTCCAACTTTCTTTGAACTACCAAGCAACAATATCTGCGTGCTGTGTGGAGCTGTATGAATCTTTGTGACGAGAGGCTTCGATTTCCTGTCCTTTCGCATCATTCGTGTTGCTATGCATTTTAGTTTGACTAAATCTTTAATTTTAAAATCCATTTTAGCCCTTTTTAAAATATTGATGCTTCGGTAGAGAGAAAGCATCATTTGGGGATACTCCTGGATATTCACCGGTGGAAACTTCAACATCATTTCCACAGATTTTTCATCGAGGTAAGTGGGGCATATCACACTATTCAGAGGAGAGCATCTTGACATTTTTGTACTCATCTGAGGCCATTTTGGCTCTTACTCAATGGTTTAAGGTCAGTTTCAACCCTCAATACCCCACTGTGTTTCACTGCTATTGAGCACCTGCTTCGCTGTTGTTGCTTTTGAATGGATTGTTTTTGTAAATCTAGTTTGTTTTAATGGTGCATTGAGGCAGGTGATTTTCTGGTTTCCTACTGTTGCCTTTTATTTGGGGTAATGGAATTAACTGCTTGCCCATTTGATTCTGTCTGTTTGGAGAATATAATCTTGCATACCCAGTTCATGTTTGGACCATATGGATCCAGATATTGGATAGTAAATTTAATGTCTTTTTAGCAGCATCTTTCATATCTTTGGTTTTATATGCAATGTGCACCTGATTTTGTAAAATAAAAAAATATCTTCTTGTTCTTTTATATTTGTGTCTATTTTTGGCGTGTGTTTTCATGAAAGAGACTCAAAACTTAGGTAATTGTGTGGGGGGGGATTGGCGGATGGGCAGATAATTGCTTATTTAATTTGTTTATTGTTGTCCGTTGAAGGTCACAAGAGGAGAAGGAGAAACATTGGGTGTAGATCCAGAAGAATTTGGCAGGCAGTAGGGCTTATAATTTAGTGTCTTACTAACATCGAAGCATAGATCTATCAAGGGATTTATTTGATTAAGTGTTTTTGCTTCTGATGGCACTACACACTGCTGTTTCCACTCAAATTGGAGCTGCTCCACTGCCTAGACTGCCCACATGTTCTCTTTATGCTGATAAGCCAACATCTGCTTCTTCTGTTCAATTGAAAAAGTCTGTAGGGTGGTCTGGGCAGTCTCTGCAGCAGCAGAATTCCTCTGCAATATGCAAGCAATTCTTGGAGAACAAGCAGGCACAGTGGCAGTCTGGTTTCTTGGTCAGAACAAGCGTGAGGACTGTTGAACTTGCTGTCGGAGAAGTGACTGAAGTGGACAAAGATAGCTTCTGGCCTGCTGTTGATGCGGCTGGCGACAAGGTTGTGGTGTTGGACATGTATACCCAATGGTAATCCTTCTGTATTCCTCCTGTCCTTTGTTTGCAAACTAGCTCAGAAGAGCCAAATGATAATTGAATAGATTGGTTACTTAAAACCTATACGAATGCTTATTTTATCTTAAGAACTATATCATGGATGCCAGTAATGAGGACTCCCTGTTACACTGGGGCTTTGGCGCTCTGTGTTAGTTGTCCAACTAACGTGAGTCTGACAAAATCAATTCTGAGAAAGAATTGACAAGCTTCCTTTAACTATTATTGAACGCCACCCTATCTACACCATGGCAGATTAGCTGATGGTGTGGCGGCCCATGAGGGGCAAACTTATCACACTGAGGGGGAATTAAACCCTGGTAGGGTGAATATCACGACCCCTGCTTTACCAACCCACCACTCTGTTGCCAACAAAATAAATTCTGTAGAAGAGATCAAGTTGATTTTGGTTTTGAGCTGATGAAGTTCAGGGATAAATATAACCCCATGCTTCTTAGGCACCTGCGTTCTCACCATGGCTGATTTACATCAGCTGCTTACGAATTTTCAAGCATATCGGTATATCTACTTATGATTTGGTCATGGGCCTCCTAGTTTCCTGGGGCACTCTTCAAATCACCTCCGCTTCAAAAGGATCCAACAAAGCCTGTTCAAGTTTATGTGCAGCAAGAGCAGATTGACTTACGAGTTATGGCTAGAAATAAATTAGTCTCCATTTATATGAATATATCTGTGGTTATATCGGAACAATGGCATGTCTTTTTGGTAAATAAACTTAATTTTTAATAGCTTACAGCCGATGTTACAGAGCTAATAGTTGCAATGGAGATGGGGAAAATTTTCAAACTTGACCTGGGGTCCCATCTATGAGTTTCAAAAATAGTTTGGGCTTTGCCAGTCCTAGTTTTCAACCATACTAAAACCATGACAGATATAACAGAGAATTCAGAAAGGCTGTCTTTTAAGTCTTATGCTATCTTCTTCTTATCTAAGTTGCTACCATAAAACACAATCTTGCCTTCTGTTGATTTTTCATAGTCTTGGAACATTCAATATAATTGACTTAAAGCTAATTTATTCCAACTATCAGCATAATTATGAAAAATCAACATTAGCATAACATATTGCATATGTTTGTAACTATGTTACTTGGTATTGTGCTGGCTTTGGTGCTCTGTATGGGCATGCATTTCAGGTTGATAACTTGTTTCCCCATTCCAAGCAAGCAATTAACCCTGTATTTGGTGAGGATGATTTCCGTCATTAGCTTGGTGTCTGCTATACCCACACTTGTAAGTTGTGTTGCTTCACTCTTTCCCAGACAGGTGAGGGCGCTGGGTTTTGTAAGCTGGTTTGTAGGCTTTGTTCTGTCCGGACTCCAGAGTAAAGGGATGGGGTCTATTTCCATCCCCTCAACCCTCTCCATCCGCTGGGATAATTGCTCGTGGTCTGACTCGACCTGCCATGCCCCACCCTGCCCTGCTGTGGCTGAAGTTGGAATGCTCCTCGTTGGAAGAAACTCCCTTCCTCTTGCTGGATCTCTTCCTCCCTGTCGTCTACGTTCAGTTTTTGCAATGGTGGAATTTGGAGGATCTTCCTGAGACTTGGTGTCCAGCTCCATATCAAGATCGCACACCCTCTGTGTGCTAACCGACATTGGTTGTGAAGTTTTGTCTGCTGTAGCAAATAAGTCCCAACGTACCATGATCCTTACGACAAGGGAGATGTCCACTGAGGTGTTGGTCCTCCAACTAGCCTGAGGGTTGGTTGTTTTTGGGATGAATATGTGTGCTTGCTTGGTCTCCTCTATGGGACATCATGTGTGGGTGCGTGTGTGAGTATATACACTGGAATAATGAATACGATAACAAGCAGTGAGTCACTCCATTATTGTCTTGAAAATTTGAAATAGTTTCTACGAATTTAAAATATCCTCTACTCTGCCCCAGTTCTCCACAAAGGCCAAATTTAGGTTCAGTCTCAGCCTGCCAACTAGTGAACTTTGTCTCTTTGAGGTTTGCTCCTCTCCAGCTTCCTTTTTGCAGAACCTTATTTTTTTCTTCCTATCAAGATGAAGCATCACAGTTATCTTCCAATAATGACTTAAGATAATTGCCTATCTTGGATAATCATGGTCTCCAGATATCCTGACGCCTCTCCCACGATGACTTCAGATAATCGCCTATCTTGGATAATCATGGTCTCCAGATCTCCTGACGCCTCTCCCACTACAATATATTGTCTTAAAATTGCTGGGGGTGGCTGTCTCAATCTCTTCCCTCTACCTCGTTCCCCAGTGAGAGCAATGCTTAACCATCATTGCCATCATCTAATTGACCTGTGACATTAATGTCAGTCAGCTGCCCATGGTTCTGCTGATCTGTGAATACTGTGTCATCCATGCTGCCGGTATCTACTGATGCGTGTATGTTGTGCATCTGATCCCATTCAGCTTCCTCATGCTTACAACATAACACATAAATGGGTCTAGGTTGAGGGGGTTCTGTTGGTTCAATCACTAAGGTGTTGGGCTAATGGCGTCCTGGTCTATCGGAGATTTCAGCTCTTGAAGTTGGCTTTCCCCTATTGCATTCATCTATAAGGTATGCAGCGGGGTAAGTCCCCGGTTGGCCTCAGCTCCAAATTGAATATTGATATGTTATTCATTCTGGATTAGTCTAATATATGGATTGAATGAATGAATTATTTTAAAATTCTTCAGAGTCCAGACCAATTGGACATTTAAATACAGGTTTCTGTAATTTAGGCTTTAAAGTTTTGGAAATGCCATGATGCAGGTTTGAGTATCTGTTAATGCATGGCTTAGCCTGGTCTAATCAAAGTTCTTTTTTTACTTTTATTAAATATTCTTCTTACCTGTTCCCCACATAATGTTTTGATATCATGGCTTCCTGAGATGATTTCATCAAGAATCCCAAGGAAAGACAATGTTTCAAGATGGTACTCTAGGAGTCTCTGGCAAGTTTTCTATCAAGAATCCTGTACCCAACTGTAGGTCTAACGATAGGGTTTTATTTTAGTTAGTTACGAATCCTTGAAGCGATCCATTTCTAGTATCTATCTTTCTCGAATACTGTCTATTATTCATGCTGTAGTCTTGATTTTAGTCATTGTCAGTGACATATGTCCAGTTGTTTGAACTTAGTAATATAATTGACAAATAAAGAATGTTACCTAAGGTAGATCAAGGAAAAGATTAAACCTTTTGATTGTCAATTCTATCTCTTACCCAATCACTCTATAGAGGATGCTTTTTTAATTTTTACATGAGTGGTGGTTGCTGAGAAAAATTGGGAACAACAGAGTTGTGGAGGTATAGTCGATTCCATGGGTTCCCATTTTTCCTTTGCTTAATTGACAAAATTTGGTGGGAATGATGTAGAATGAATATCCTTCTAAAATTCTCCTAAGCTGTGACAGCTGAAGCCAGCCCCCTTTTCCTCAGAGAAGAAACATGCTACCAATCAGTAGAGCAAAGAATGTTCAGGATTAGATTTCCCATTTTTCCCTAGGAGCCCTGATTCTCCCCCCTGAACCATTAGGTTAGTTTGATTAAAGTCACCATAATATATTTGATTTGTATATTTTCTAATTCTCTATTTGTATACTAGCTCGACTCCTAAACTATATGGAATCAGTGCAGAGTCCAGGCAGACATTCCAGGGCGTGATGCTTTTTAGTTTTCCCGTGTAGGTGTGGACATTTTCTGGACCAGAGGCAAAAATTATATTTGTTGTCTGTGTGCACACTGGGTTACTGTATAAATTGTATAAGTTTGTCCATTTTTTCATATTGTTCGGCAAAGATTGATGCCATGCTCCATTATGTGTAGGACTTTGGAATATGAGAAAAGCTGTCCAGAAAAAGGCCTCGATCCTTGTGGTTTGAAAGACTTTAAACATCACTAATATTAAATCTATTTTGGTAAGAAGCAGTTCCTTTTCTAACCTTGCATCCCTTCTGAATTCCTTTGAAGGTGTGGTCCATGCAAGATTATTGCTCCCAAACTGCAAGAACTATCACAGAAATACTCCGATGTTGTGTTTCTGAAGCTTGACTGCAACCAGGAGAACAAGGTCTGTAAATTCTCTTGACTTAACTTGTGTATTCTATCTTGATAACTTCACCATCTCACTTCTTCTATGACACCACATTTTGCCTATCAATGTTTATTATGCTCTTAATCTCTTTTCTCTTTAATGGATAAACTGGCATTGCATGAACGCACTGCTTTTCCTCATGCTTTTTCTCAAATTCATATCTCGATTGCTTATTAAATATTTCCTTTGTTTGTGATATCTAACATGTCTTCAACTGATGCTTTTGATTGATGTTTTTGGTTACAGCCTTTGGCAAAGGAGCTGGGAGTGAGGGTTGTTCCCACCTTCAAAGTATTGAAGGGTAAAAAGATTGTTAAAGAAGTGACAGGAGCGAAATTAAATGATTTGGTACAAGCTATCGAGACTGTAAAATCAAGTTCATAAGCTTACAAACCAGCTGGCTGCCTTCATTTTCAGATTTTGTAAATTGATATCTTATCAATAAAGAGTTGTGTGTTTGAACATGAAATGATATTATTTCTCAAACTGGGCTGGCATGTTGCCCTGTTCTAACTTCTTGGTGATCTTGTGAGCATACATTTTGCAATTACTCTTTGTACTCTGGACGTGAGGGTTATTTATAATACCCTATCTACCTATCAATCGAGGGCTATTGCTTTGTGCTACATAAATCTCATTTTTAACGATAACATGATCTCTATATAGCCTCTCTTTGATACCCTAATATATGCTCCTTTCATGATGACATTAACACAATTTTTGTTTTTTCTTCAAGAAACAGGAGTGAAATTAAATGATCTGGTACAAGCTATTGAGACTAAAATCAAGTACATAAGTTTACAAATTGGTTGCCTGCCTTCATTTTCAGATTTTGTAAATTGTTGTGTTATCAATAAAGATATTTTTGTTTGAACATGAATGGATACTATTTCTCAAAATGCACTGCTCTTTTGGTCTTTTTGTGAGCATGCATTTGTAATTACTTTGTACCCTTTGATACAAGGTTATTTCTAATATATATGATCCTTTCTAACTTTTCAACTGAGTGCTCTTGCTTGATTAAGACAACAACACAATTTTCGTTGTGCTTCAAGTGACGGGGTGAAATTAAGTGATCTGGTACAAGCTATGTAGACCTTAAAATCAAGTCCATAAGTTCACAAATTGGTTGGTTGCCTTCATTTTCAGATTTCGTAAATTGTTGTCTTATGCATAAAGATATTTGATATTTCTACCTTTTCAACTGAGTGCTCTTGCTTAATTATGACAATAACACAATTTTCGTTGTTCTTCCAAGCGACTGGGGTAAAATTAAATGATCTTGTACAAGCTATTGAGGCTGTAAAATCAAGTCCATACGTTTAAAAATTGGTCGGTTGCCTTCATTTTCAGAATTCTTAAATTGTTGTCTTATCAATAAAGATAATTTTGTTTGAACATGAATGGATACTATTTCTCAGAATGCACTACTTTGTTGTTCTTTTCTGTGAACATGCATTGGTAATTACTATTTGTACCCTTTGGATACAAGGGTTATTTATATTATACTTTATACCTTTTTAATTGAGTGCGGTTGTTGTGTGTTACATTTATTGTCTTTTTAAGAATCAGCATAAATCTATTTTAACTTTGGATCTATTAAGTGCAGAGAGAAATCGAATTTCTTGAAGTGAAAATTTTTCCTTAAATTTTGTCTTCAAAAAAGGTATATGATACTAATTGGAGTGCAAAATTTAAGGAAAAGTTTTCACCTCAAGGAACTTGATCCCTCTCTTCTCTTGGTATATTTGGAGTTCAGATGAATCTATACTGGTTTAATATGTAAATCCCTTGTTTAATCTCGTTTAATAATGACTAACTTCGAGATCCAAGTTTCATTTTTTTTTTTTAATTTTAATTAATTGAAATATATATTTCTTTTGTTTGAACTTGTTAAGGCCGACATTGCAAAATTTGTTTTACTTTATATTTTATTATTGTACTAAAATGCCACATGTGAACGTGGGGTTGAGCACGAAATTACATTTCTCCCTCATACTTTGCTGTAGAAAGCGCCTCTCAGCGCAATAACATGGTATATTTTATAAAGCATCTCTTTGATGTCCTAATACATGCTCCTCGGTGACTATAACACAATTTTCATCATTTTTCCATCATTTCAAGACTTTTTTAATACACCGGGGTTTATAAATCATTGTCTTTCATTTAGATTATCAACTATCCAAAATGTTTTATTTTTTGTCTTGTGGTTCTGATTGTTATTTGTGTGATGTCTATATTAGTTTCAAGTCTTACTACTATAATGGCTTATGGCTTATTATTGTGTTGAGATTTTGTTCTATGTTGATACCATCTTTCCCCTTGAACATTTATGGTTGACATCTTCATTACTTCATATGCAGACTTTTTTTCATTTTTAAAAATCTGTTTAGTACTGATTTAATGAATTCTATAGGTTAATTAGTTTTTTATTTTTATTTTAACAAAAATTAGAACTTGCTTATTTGATCTAACTTGTGACTTATCAAAATTTAACGAAATGCTGAAACAACATCTTTTCTTTCACTTTTTTCCAAGAAATGCGTCAGTTCTAATTTTATGCTATATAGACAAGAAATGCCTAAAAAGCATGCCAACAATATCTTTTAAAAGTTTCTATGACACTTTGTACCCATTTTTGTTTTCAAATTATCTTCTAAAAGTTTCTATCACACTTTAGAAAGGAAAAGGGAAAACCTTGGTTTGTAGAGATTTGAAAAGATATATCGCATTGTAATTGTGAAATAATACTTTATTTTCAAATACTACAATGTCGTTTTGGAGAAGTTCTACAAAGACCATCATATTGTCTTGAAGATCCTCATAGTGAATCTTTCTTTAGCTTTGAAACAAGGGTGAATCTCTCTTTAATTTTGAAACAAGGGTCATTATTTGATCTATTGATAGATAAATTTTGTCAATGTGATAGTGAATGCACTCTTTAACTTTGAAACCAAGGGCATTCTTTGATTTATTAATAGATCAATTTTGTCAATCGATGGTGAATGTACTCCTTAACTTTGAAACAAGTGTCGTTTTTTAATAGATTGATAAATCAATTTTGTCATTCTTCGACTTATTTATAGATATACCAACATAGATCCAAATCCTAGGCTCTATCAAGCACCCGGAATGATCAAATCTTTGGAGGTGCAAACCTCTTCTTAAGTATTGCACTTAACTATCAACTTTGGTGTGATTCAGACCAAAAAACACATCTTTTTATTTAAGATCAACATATAATATTTTTATTATTAATATTTAATACTATTTATGGCCGACATATAATATTTTTTATTATTTTTCATTTTGTTAGGAAAGAACATTACAACATCTCCCCCATACAAGGTTTTAAAACCATGTGCAAGGCCCTTCTAAAACCATGGGTTGTTTAGGAGGCCTTGCACATGGTCTTAAAACCATTTGCAATGACCTCCTAAACCATGTACAATAAAACCATGGGTTGTTTAGGAGGCCTTGCACATGGTTTTAAAACCATTTGCAAGGCCCTCCTAAACCATGTACAATATAACCATGGGTTGTTTAGGAGGCCTTGCACATGGTTTTAAAACCATGTGCAGGTTCAACATTTTTTTTCTTCGGATAATTCAGTTTTTTATTTTTTATTATTTTGTTAAGTAGGAACATTATAACACCTCCCCCATATTGTGTTGTTTTTCTGACGACAATTTGTTTTGGGCGATAATTATTATTTTTTTTATTTTTTATTGTTTTGTTAGGTAGGAACATTACAACATCTCCCCACATTATGTTGTTTTTGTGGCCGACATTTATTTTGGAGGATAATTAATTTTTTTTTTTTTACATGACGAACGTTACATACCATTACAAGATCTCCCCCATACTAGGCTGTAAAGCGCCTCTCGGCGCAATAACAAGATCTTATCACAATCATTTGATAACTTGATGAGACATGCTAATAGGACACTACATGTATTATATTTATCCTTCATTATATTTATTTTGTCATTCTATATGTAAATTGTTATAAAATTATCACTTATTTAACTTTTGTATTTTATATCTATACAAAATTTAATAAAAAATGTTCATTTTTATTTTGTAAAATGTGTATTATATATAGGCATTTAATAAGATAAAGAGTACAACATGTGCAGTTGTGGTAATTTCCTTCCTCCTTGCATTATTTTTTTCCTTATTTGTGAGTATTCACATCGTTGTTAACTGTGCTCATATTAGTTGGTATCAAGACCTAAATATTAGGGTTTTTAGAGTTTAACAATTTTGATTTCTTTGGAATATCTTATATTCAAGAATCTCCTTGAAGTCTCATCTCCAAGTTGCTCAAGTGATCGACATTGCCTTGGGATTCCCTTCCATTTTCAAGTCATCAACATGCAAGTAACCCCTTGTTCCTTGTACTTATCTACCTAATTTTTCACATTTTCTCCACTTTTACATTTTTTTGCAGTCACAATACCCCTCTTTGTGACCTACAATAGCACAAGTTAGTTAGCCACACCACCAGAAGTCCCTATAGCCAGCACTACCTGTATTTTTCTTTTAATTGGTTCTAGTGTGAGATAGATTGTATTTTAGTGCTCTATTATGTCTCCTTTGAAATTGCAGAGATTCAAATAAGTCCAAGACTCTGGTATCCTTCATATACCGATATAAAAAATGCGAGAGAAACAACATCAATAGAGCCAACTCTTGGTGGAGAAACAACAACGAAACTAACAACTTGTCCACAATAACATAACAAGTTTTAGTGCAAAATGATGCTAGACATGATGACCATGTTTTGACAACTAATGACCACATAATCACAAATCCCACAACAAACACTACACCAACAATTGTCTCCTTCACTACAAATTATGACATTTACTATCCTTATTTTCCATCAATCCTTCAAACTCGACACCAACCTATTCATCTTGAAATTTGATGACACTTTCAATGGAGTCACACTAGATTCTTGGCTTTTCATTTTTGATGCTTAAAGACTTGAGCCAATTTGAAGGATGTGAAACAAATCATGGTTGTTGAGGTAGACATGGAATATTTGGCCCTCACATGGTCCCAAAGACACAAAATCGAACATCCTCAAACCAATCGTTGATCATCACTTGGCATGACTTCAAGGTTGTTCTATGGAAGAGGTCTTGCCCATTAGGGATCAAAGATGCCTTGCTTAATGCAATACATATAGATTGTATTAAGGCTAATAGTTCATAAAGGATTCAACAAACAATTAAGCTTGAGGGAGTGGACCTTGAGGACATTTTTAATTTTAAGTTTAATTATGGTTTACTTTCTCACTTAAAAAATCATTGTAACTCTTTTCCATTTCTTCATTGGAGCATGCCTTCAAATTACTTCAAAGATTAAAGTTACCCCACTAACCATATTAAACTTACTTCATCTTCTCAGTGCTTAGTGACTCCTATGACACAACCTAACAATAACAATAGTGCACAAAAGTATGAACAACCATCTCCATGTCCTACTACATGAAATTGATCATAATGATGATGTATGTTAGGCCTTATGAAAGAAACCATTATGAACTATGGGCTCCTTTAAAAAAAGAAAAAAGAAAAAAAGGGTTCCCTTTAAAAGAAGAAAAAAGCTTGATGCCATTTGATACATAAATTTTGAGAAACTCTGACAATGAAAATCTAGTTGAAACAAACATTGGCTTGCCCTGAAATCGTAACTCTGATTCTATCAAGCATCAAGAGGGATCAAATCTCTTCAAGTGCAAACCCATTTCAGGGTCCTAAATTTGAGGAAATATTTTCCTCCATAATAATTGTCTTAGCACCAACTATTCCAATTTGGAATCATGTTGTAAATGCTAACCGATAAATCCTACAAATATGCAAAAAATGCATTTATGAATTAATTATGAAGTAAAACAGTTATTTACCCAAATATAATTGTCTAAGTGTCAACTATTTCATGTTGTAAACTATAACACATAATTCCTACAAATACACAAAAGTTGCATTCATTAACTAATTATGAAGTAAAATACTTGCAATTTACTCAATTATTATTAATTTGCAATTATCATAAAATTAATATCTAACTTATTGTTTTCTTGTTAACTTAATAATACATAATCAATATAGTCTTCATCAGAATCATCCCCATGCCATATACAAATCTTACAAATAGGAAAAAAAATGCAGTTCATTAATTGATTATGAATTAACATAGTTATTCTTAATCCATATGGAGTGATTTTGTTGTGAATATATGTCTATCTTGTAGATCAAATCAAGGAGAGACTAACTAATACACACATATTTATTTGTCTTGTAAATATTTATGAAAAGATTTATTTAAAATGTGAGGACCTTGAATGGAAATTGAAATTGGATGTATATTTTTCACCTAAAATGCATGTATCTTGATATTCAACAATTCAATGTATATTTATATAAATGTATTTTACAATCTAGCCAATATGTACTTGGCTTTATAATTTTTTTTTAAATATATTTAGTTTTTGGAGCTAACATGTGCCACGCCACCATGACATACATGACACATCTCATCCACTTTAAACCGTAGAAAACACTTATAATAAACCACTATTTTAAATATAAATACAAATAAAAATACTATAATCCACATTTCATATCACTATCCACATTCTATTTGAAGAAATTGTTCTTGCATTGGTTTATCATCCATAATTCCTTTAGATATGAAATGACATCCCTTTTAGCATTGGACGCCTCCACTGGTTCATTCTCCATGAGAGTCTACGAATAACTGCATACAAATGATTTGCCAGAGAAACATTTATTACCTATTTATTCATACACAAGTATGTATGCAAAAAATGGTTCAATCCACATAATGGAATTTAACCATTTAAAAAGAATGATCTTGATACACATATTAGGGATTAGTAATAAATGTAACCTTTTTAATTCTCTAAAAACACTCACCTAGTGAAACATTCCAATGCATTAAACCAATTGCCACTTCAAAAATAATTTAAAACATTGTAAATAAACATAATGCCTTTTCCAATATAATTACACACTCTCATTCCATCTCCTTGAATAACCAAAACAAGTTCCCTTAAATTACTAAAGACTATATCTACCACATAATTTAGAGGCATTGCCCTAGCTCTCTATTTGGTGTTATTTTGGATGACTTTTTACAACTTTTCAAAATAAAAGAGATTCGTTTTGTTTTGTTTTAAATTTTGATTCCAAAAATATTTTGAAAGGGATGGAATGGTAGTGTTATATTGTATTTACAACATCAACCATTGAAGCTAGCTTATCAGGATAAAATTAATTAATGTTTACTTTTGACTCTCTTCATATGACTAATTGTCTTCTCATTTTGACTCATTCCTCATCACTATAACTTACTTTTCATTTAAAACTAATGCATAATTTTCTTATATTTTATTTTATGATTTCAAATTCCAAAAGTAGTTTTTCTTCGTTGAAAATAGTTTTTCAAACACTTGGATAGTAGAGTTTTTTTTCCCTTTTTCCAAAGTCAAATAAGACCACGATCACCATTCAATTTGCATTTGGATGATACAAATTTAAGAAACCATTAATATATTGCATGTTAAGAGCAGATACACATGCCATAGTGGCCTCTTCGTTTTCTCGCCTAAGAAGAATGAGATAGTAGGAAAATGAATAACCTCTTGCCAAAACAATTTGATTTACCGTTCTGGATTCAAAATTACTCATACATATCCTTAAATTGACAATTTTAGAATGGTATTTTTTGGTTTTTGGATTCACTTCATAACTTTCACATACTAAATATGAAAACCAATAATATCTATTCAGTACACTCTAGAAACTTAAAGCATCAAATTTTAGAATGGGATGGATTTTCCATTTTCCAAAAGTTATTTTCCAATGGGATGAATATACCCTACACTAACTTGTTGCTGCCTAGATCCACATGTGAATGTGAGAAAAATACCAACTCATTCAGAGAGACCTTGGTGGAAAGTCAACAAGTCGGATGCAATTGTCACCAAAACACTGAACTTTTTTTGTTTAGGCAAACTCCTAAACAAAATCCAAGGGAGGTAGAACCTAAGAAATCTAAGGATGGTCGCTTTGGAAAAAGTGACTTAGTTGTTAATAAAATAAATTAAGCAATTAATCTAGTAGTATATCTAACACGTAAATCAAATGAGCAATTACTAAATCAAGTAAATTAAAGCATACAGCATGTATATACAACATGAGTGGGCCTAATAGTTAAGAGCATGTGTTTCTTCTTAAGAGGTCAAGGTTTAAATCCAGGGAGTAGTGTATGTACACCTCTGTAGACTTTAGCAGTTAAATCACTGTGCAGATGGGGGTCCCTTGTCCCACAAACAAGGGGGTCTCATACACCAAATTGGTGTCTCACTTGGAGGTGACTTTAAAAATTGATTATTATTATTATCATTATTGTAATAAATATTATTGCTTTATCCATTAGGAAAAAGAGTTACGATTGCAAAACTTGAAATAACTTGCAAGCTAAACTAGGAGATTAATTACCAACAGAAAGGGAAAGTTATCAAATTACTAGAAAGCGAAAGTAAAGTCAAATTGTGAACTCGTTGGAGTGAGGATTGAATTGCTTGTTAAATGTAGGAACAATAAAAATGAATCGTCAAAGTGTGAACTTGCTTGATGCAAGGATCGACTATTTGTTACTTGCGGATTATAAAGGGAAAGGGGAGTTTTCAATATACACAAGGGACGTGGAAATGAGTTCGGGTTTAGTGACGTCAAATGTGGTACTACACGAAGAGAGTACTAGATCAAAGCCATTGGGGATGTCCAATGCAGTACACCAAATGAGGATGTATCCCGACGAGTCCCAATAGAGATCACTACCTAATATGCTCCCTCAACCTTAGGATTTTCCCACGAAATGAAAATCTATTGTGGATATTTATAGGCATCAGAATGCATCTTTAGGGAAGATTAATTTTAATTTAAGTTAATGTGAAGTTCTTAGAATGTTACTTTGGTTGAATTAATCAGAATATTACGACATGCATGGATAAAATAAGTAGATTATACTAGCATGCAATAACATCCATATAGTAATCGACAAAGAAGAAGACTAATATCTAAGGTTAATTTTTGTGCGCCAAAGTAAATGTGATTTAATATAAGTTAGGAATTAGTATATGGAGTTAGCATGCGATGTTAGATGCAAACATGTAACTCAAGGGGTAGGGGGGATGCGACACCATCACCCTACTGGATTACTTACAAGAGGACATGCAACCCTTAGAATTCATATTCTTGGTCCTTATGGCTAACAATCAAGCTTACCATGAATAGGGAATGAAAACAAGAGAGAGATGAGGTAAATGCCTTGTTTGAAGGGCACTTAGGGGGGTTGCATGGTAGTCGATCAAGGATACCTTTTGGAATGTGTGTTCTATGTCAAAAAAATAGCGAATTAAATTAATGGGAAGCAAGGAAAAGTTAATGGTGAATGCACTCCTTCGATGCCTCGAATAATATTCCTTTACCTGTAAAACCAAAACCACTCAAGAGCATGTATGTAAGGGGGTTAATATGCCAATCTAAGTGGACGCAAGTTTCCATAACATGAAATTTTATGACTTTCCAATGAGTGGATAGGGACCTAAAAGTGGTCAAAAGTGAACTGAAACACATTGAAGTCCACTCACAAGGTACTAGTCTAAGTGGACAATTAGTTAAGGTTGACTATGCCACTTAAAAATGACTAGTGCTAAC
Organism: Pseudotsuga menziesii; assembly: GCA_001517045.1. Classification (NCBI taxonomy): domain Eukaryota; kingdom Viridiplantae; phylum Streptophyta; class Pinopsida; order Pinales; family Pinaceae; genus Pseudotsuga; species Pseudotsuga menziesii. Next base: position 380,829 of record LPNX010495447.1, on the reverse strand, counting down.
TAGATCTACTTGAATAATGTACTTTAAATTTTTTATTAGATCTAGCATGCATGAATAAAATAGATATATATTTGATAATAGAAGATCTAGCTAAACATGCATTCAAAATTGAGATTTGATTTGAGTAGAATAAAAGGAAGGTTATAGAAGAGTTTGTAGAAAAGTGCTTGTTTAAGTTGAGAACAATGGAGTGCTTTCAGAACTGTACTGAGGGACTAGTCCACAAGAAAAATTCCAACAAGAGAATGGGGTTGCACAAGGATAAATACAATCTGCTTATTGGATGAGAACATGCAAATACAAATGAATAACTAGAAAGGGATAAAGGATCCCTCCAAATGCTTCTCTTGGTGCAACTTGAAAGAGAGGGATAATACAATCATAGATGCAATTGAAAATATGCTTATCATAAATAACTCTCCTACAACCTGCAAGAAAATCTAATGTAAACAATAGATCTATCCTATTAGGTAACAATACCCTTCCAAGGCCTAATAAAGCAGCAAATAGAAACTAGCTATTAATCAACAATACATGTTACCAAAATTAAATAACATGCAATACATAAAAATACACACAATGTGCACACATTCTTCCTGACCTCCAAAGTCTTTATTTATTAATCATTATTTAGAAATGAGAGACACAAAATACCATAGCTCTTTCTCCAACTAATAACCATCAATAATGAGAAAGGGAGAGTATCTTTAAATAGGAAAATGCAACATAGAGAGCCTCTCCATGCATGGAATGAGAATGTTTGACCTCTTGGAGGAGATCCCAAGGTACAATTGAGGAGAATGCACCACTTGAGGGAGTTACAAAATATGGTATTAGGACACACCACATGAGGGAGGAGATCCCAATGCCATGCAAGGAGGGGCACCACCTTTGGTAGGTGAAACCAATGTTGAACAAGGAGCATGCAAACACATGCATGAGTTGGGTGAGGGAACCACATGTGCGAGGAGATATCAATGTATGGGAGGAGAGAAGGTTTCACCTTATTCCCTTGGATGAGGGAAAACACATGCATGAGCGAGGAACAATGCTAGGAATATTACATGGTAACTAACTCCAATTTTGACATCAAACTTTAAGGACTTAGATACCAACTTGAGGTACTTGTATTATAACATGCTTTGGATTTGGAGGTGTGAGTGAAAAAAAAGATAAAATATGATCACTAGGATCTAAGTTCATGTAAGTGAAAAAAACACTCTGAAATTTCCATAATACGAGTGACTCACTGGGGCTATCCCTTTTATACATGTAATAGATGCCAAAATTTTATAAACAACTTGCTTTGTCCATGACAAAGGAAGTCCAAAATAAAACTAGGTAGAAGAATGGTTGATTCATATAAGGAATTGGAAGGTCCTTGGTTGGATTACGGTTGTCTTCCGTCTGTTGAAAATCTTGTGCAATCTAGGTTGTAGCACAACCCATGACACATTTTTTCAAGTGAGGCCTCTCACCATTTTCTTTAACACACAAATTTCAATCACTTCATTCTTAATGTGATAATTAATTCACAAGATAAGTTCAGGTAGCATATCTAAACATAAATTTTTTCAAGTTTGGAATTCTTTTCATTTCATATATTAATCTTTAGAAGTTATTTTTTAGCTGGAAATTGGTTACCAATTGAAGTGTCCCTTCTTGGAATTTTGGAGAAAATTACAATTTGGGCAAATTCAAGCTTAACTAGTCATGAATCTAGGGGAGTCCAACTGACACCAAATGGCCCCGAATATGAAATGAAATGGTATGGTTAGTCTTATCACATCCCAATATTACCTTTTAACACTTTGACCTTGACTTCGAGCCTCTGCAACTTGGTTTCGGGATAATGAGAGACAATGCAAGTTTCCTAGGAAAAAGTAAACTAGTATTTGTTTGTTTGGATCCAAACACTAACAAACCTTTCCAAATTACTTATGGAATTACCCTATGGGATTTAAAATATCCTAACATGCCTCATACACTCAGTGGTTTAATTATAAAACTTATTTTGACATGTTATTCAAGTTTGCACAATTTTGGCCAATTTCTAGCTTTGGACTAGTGAAACCCAAGTTGATACAAATGCACCCAAATGACTTCATATTCTGTATGAAATGGGTTGAGGGGTATTATAAAATCCTAATGCATATTATGAATTCTTATACGCTTTGCAAATGCTTGTGCAACTTTCTTTTGACCCTAGAGAAAGAAGGACAAAACCACTAGGAAAATCAATGTTTAAACCCCCAAGGGTAGATGACACTTTTGGCTCTCCAAATGCAGTACAAACCTCCCAAATTTCAGAAAAGAGTATGGATATACATATCAGGCATCAATGTATGTAATTATTCATGGTTATTAAAATTTTCAAATAGGTTATGAGGCACAACATCTATATGGTAACTTTCAATGAATTTGCTTAAGGGAAAATGGTATTAATAACTCGATTTTGACTCATGACAAGTACATTGAATGGTTAAGAAAATGAAAATAAATATAATTACCATAAAAATAATTCAAATCCTTCCCCAACAACATTAAACCTTAGAGAAATTATTTCATAGAAATATGATATACAACTCTTCAAGGATGATTTTAGGGGCGAATTATAGCCCAATGGCGAATTTTAAGGGTTACCGAAAAAAAAGTGGGCAAATTTTTATATTAAAATGTTATTATTTTATTTAATATATTCACCCATTATATATTTTGTATATAGCTATGCCAAGGTAAATCACATTCATCCCGATTTAGGGAAAATCTAGAAAAATAATATTAGCCCACGAAATTATTTATTTTTGCCCACATTCGCCTGAATTTTTCCGTCTGCGAGGAGATATTTGCCCAAATTCGCCCAATTTTTTTCGATTGGGAGGAGAAATGAAGATTGTTCGTCGGATTTATGGATAATAGTTTGAAAAATTGGTATTTCACCCAGGATTTATGGATAATACGATTAAAATTTTTGACCATATAATAAATAACCAGGCTTTCACCCAACTAGATTTCCTAGAAGGGGTTCATGCAGTTTGATCGTAGGATTGACCGTTTCTCAGTTTTTGTCTTTCTTCGTCCAGGGCAAAGCTTATGTCAAGCCTTTGTGCCCATCCTCTCTTTGCACTGTAAATACCGCGATAGATTTTGGTCTCTGAGGGTTGGTAAGGTTTTGATATTGAGGTTGTTTAAGGGTTTGGTTTAGGCAATAGCGACAGCAGCAGAAGCGAAGAAATGGGGTCTTCTAAGGCCGTGGAAAAGGATATCATGGAGCTCTTTGAGAAGGCGAAGAAGACCGTGGAAAAAGCCATTACCGATGAAGCAGAGGAACAACGCTATTTGGATGCCCTTAAAGCTCTCCGTGCTGTGCCTGTAACCATGGGTGTTCTTGTTTCTACTCAGGTCTAATTTCTTACAATATTTTTGTTTTTAAAATTATTATTCAAAATTCATGTATTCAGAAATGACCGCAAAAATCCCATAAGCCCTAGTTGTTAACAATGCAAAGAAATCGGAAGATTGTAAATTTTCCGTATTTTTAGGGTTTTTGAAATACCCATTTGGTTTCTCGTAGGATTGAGCTTCTTGGGGTTAGTTGCATAATCGAATTTCTAGCTTCTGGGTATGATATATTTTGGTTTTATGTGTCATTCTTCGTTCAGGGTATTGGTATGGTCTTAATCTAAATATAATACATTATAGACATGTATTAATTAATTAGGTCATATTTAGATTTTTAACATAAACAGAAATATTATGTAGAGAACGCTGGGGGTGACTGGTTAAGTCAGGTTGTTCCTATTTTTCTGGACTAACAGAGACCACCCCATTTCTAGGTTTTTTGATTTCTTTGTTTTTCTGACAAACATTACGTTTACTTAATGGTAATTTTCGCATCAGTTGCTTTATTTATTATTGTGATATACATCTTGCTAACCGAAGCCATCTGAGTTAGAATTCAAAATGCCCATATGTCTGGGCAGAAGTCTTTCCGTTTTCAAATTTTTTGGCAAGTTTGCCACCCAATATTCACAAACCAGAACATCAAATTTCATGTATTCATAGAGAATATCATTAATGAGAGTGTTATAGAGGCAAAAAATTGTAGGCGTCTGACCTTCAGTTTTCGTTACTTGCACTCTACCTTGCAATGGCAGGAACATCCCTCATCATCATCTTCATGGATTGGTTACTTGATTTGGTTATCTTTGAACTGGCTTCAAACCCCATTAGCGTTCCATTTTCTCCTCAATGTTATCAACTTTAAACTCATGCCTTTGAATCTCGAGACTCTTGAGTATCTTCTTTGGTAGTCAAAGATTCGCTTTTTCCCTAAGACTCATGCTCCTGATGTTCATGTCTAAATATTTATATGTAAGCACAAAAACCTTACATTTTAGAATTGAGACTTGCTCAGACAGTTTTACCAATTGGGTCATCTCTGTTTTTGCAACCATAACTCTCAAGGAAGAATTTGGTTGGTGTAAATGAATGGCAAAGGGATCTCTGTCTAACTTCACACTCATTCTTTGCAATTTGAACACTTCCATATATTGGACATGTCCTATAGATGATTGCACAAACTAAATTATGTCAAGGAGAGGTGTGATATTTGGGAACCCATACTTCCAATAAATTTGAAGCCAAACAGCCCCTTTATTTGAAAGAATGCTTGCCATCTTGAACTATTTCCTGGTGGGTGAGAATACAATCATATAACAAAGATATTTCCTCATTCAATAGCAATGTTCCACCAAGTTTATGGGATGAGAGAGCAGGGAAATGCCCATTGAGTACGTCTAGAGACACCCCCATATCTCTGTCTAACTTCACACCTACAAATATAAATATATTAATAATATATAACTCAACAGATGCTGAAGTCTTAAAAAGGTAAATGACTGAATAAAAAAATTAGAAATACATAGCAGATTAAAATTACTCAAAATAGTAAAGAGTTATGAGTCAAAGACTCAGTTTGAGTTTATCAATGACAGTTAATAAAAATAAAAGTAGCAAAAAGGATTCATCAAAAGCGCATCAAGGAGATAGTGCCATTGGTTGGTCCTCTTGATGCATTTGCTACATGAGGTCATTAGGACCATCAATGGGATTGTCACCATCTTAGTTGGACACTCTCAACCTTAGGAGTGACCAATGGCACACCAACCAAATTGTGTTGCATCTCATTCGGTTTGTCCTCCCTGTCTATTTGTGCATAATCCTCTAGATCCACATCCCATCTCGTCGTCAGTCCCATATGATACTCCGGTGTCTTCCTGTGTGAAAGACATAGGGCATTGTGCATTGCAACTAGCTTCTATGCTCTCTTAGAGGTAAGTTTGATCCTCTTGATAAAGTGGATGAAGCTATATGTAGATCAATTCCTCTTTGTTGTAGAGGAACTAGTTATCTAAGACAATAAGAGAGTAGCAAGATATTGGATCTTTGGAGCATCATCCCCATGCATCCTCCACCAACCAATGGGGTCTTCTTGGCCTAAGTGATTACGATTTTTCTTCGCATCAAGCTTGTTGAAGGGACCATTGAGACATGCAAAATGAATCCATTGTCCTCAATTTTTTTTGCCTCATCTACTTCATACATCTTTGTAATGGCAGCTTGAAATCTCTTTTTGATCTCTGGATCATCAATGGGGGCAATTATACTAAGCCTGCCAATATACCATCATCTTCAATTTTTTTTTGCCTCATCTGCTTCATACATCTTTGTAATGGCAGCTTGAAATCTCTTTTTGATCTCTGGATCATCAATGGGAACAATTCTACAAAGCCTGCCAATATACCATTTTGGGTTAAGTACATATGTTGCCATGTGCAAAGGTGTGTTCATTTGATCCCACCTACGCTAAATAATGGGTTGAATTTGGGTCACAAAGAACACTAAGTTCTCATTCGATGCTTGATTTAACCCTTTGTTGTAGCTTGAGTCAAGGTTGGTTTTAGGATTTGAGAAAAGATTCTTTTATTAACTTTTAGTTGCATGAATTAATTTTCTTCAATTTTTCAATTATTTTACGATGACTGTATATTTTCTTTGTAAATACTTATCGTTATTCAAAAAAATAAATGAGCTCTACATATCTAAGCAAAGAGAAAAATGGTCTATGCACTAGGTTCCTATGCATTGATCGTAGGATACCTATTGGCACAAGACCAACATTCATCTAATGCAATAATCAATTGGCATAATTACAATGCATAATTGTATTAGCCTCCATGACCATCATTGGCTAGTGGAGGCCAAGATAGGGCATAATGTATGATTCTATGAGTTTATCAGTTTGTCAAGATTCAGGTCCCCACATGTCCGTTGGACCATTAAGGGACGAGATAACAAGTGGAGTCCCCACTTGCCCTAAATCTAGTCAGTGCAGTTGTGTTTCACTGACACCTTCCTGTTGTGACTTGTGAGTCTACATGTTCTGTTGTTGATGATGTGATTCATGTTATTTGACTAATGTTGTTATTCTTTTATTTTGACAATATTATATAAATCAGTGAAAGATTCACCAGTTTTTACAATTTTTTATAATGAAGTTAAATATTCGCCGAGTTTTTACAACATTATATAATAAAATGAAAGATTCGCCAAGATTTTACAATATTATATAATAAAATGAAAGATTCGCCAAAATTTTACAACATTATATAATAAAATAAAAGATTCGCCAAATTTTTTATATATACATATTATATTATTGATAAAATCGCCTTCAACTTTTCCTATATATCGAAGAGATTCGCCCAATTTTTATACATATAATTCCAGGGGGGGTTCTTAAAATCATCCCTGCAACTCTTTCATGATGGAAGCCAAATATATGAAAACTAGTGATGCAATGGCATGAAAATGCAAGCTTTTCACACTGGTGTTTATTGGATTTAGAGATAAATATCATATGGTCATTAAAGTACATATTTATAAATAATTTATTTCTTCCTCATCATCATCAAACTCATATAATTGTCCTCATACAAATCTAGTATACAACTCTTTCAAAATGGAAGCCAAATACATGAAAACTAGTTATTGAAGAGCACGGGAATGCAAGTATTTCACACATTGATTTATTATTATTTATAATTAAAGAGAATATCTGCATAAGAGTGCATATCCATACATAATTTACCCAATACTTGGCATCAAATATATTCAGCAAAGTGCAAGCGCCACTCCAACGGGTGCGACATCAACATGAGAGTGTGGGGGAATGGAGAAGAAGGAATGAGAGAATTGGGAGATAGATGAGAATTTGAAATGTATGGAATTTAAACCTGAAACTAAAATAAATTAATTCAGATCCAATGATTTTTATGAATGTCCTCTCCATCAACCAACTTGGAAAGGAATCCAACTCCCTTTCAATTGGTTCACAAGAAGGGAGAGTGATCAGTCACAGTGTAAAATATCTCTAAAATTCCAAAGGACAACTAAAAAATGATCAAAATACATTCTCCTTCCTCATGAAATCCTTTTATTAACTTCACTAGGAATTCTATGGTCAAATTTACCTCCATGGTATTCCCCCAACTCATCTTAGTGGTTTAGTAACTCCTATGACACTTGTCCTCCTCTTTCATGCTCCAATTCTTTGCCCAATTCGAAAGGGTTCCTATAAATCCTAAATTAGACCTCTTGGTGGCTATTTTTAACCCTGTCATGCCATATTTTTCATAGGCCTACATTCAGGTCTGAATTTTTCATATTTGTCATAGACTTTTTCATCATTAGTTGTCATAGAGTGCATGTAATCTCTTTCCAAGTGGCACACATTGTCTTCTTGTCTCTTCCTCTTCCATGGGAGTTAATCTCATTTAATAATTTGAATTCCTTAGCTAATGATATGATATTTGACACCACACCATCATCCAATAACATTACATTACCCATGGATTTGAATTTGGATGAAGATCATTCCAAGTGTGTGGGGAATCTAGTCACCCAAAGGCTCCACAAGTTTCCAAGTGACTTCATGAACTAATTCCACCTTATTTTATTAGAATTTATTATTATGTGACCTATTTAAATGTGAATATGATAAAATAAAGTCACTTTGGTTCTCGTATCCCCTTTAATACAAAATTTATGTCTCCATCTCAACCTAGGGAACTACTAGGTTGGTGAAACATTGTTTACAAGTAGTCTTATTTGAATGGGGACATGACAATGCTCCACACCCAATATTTATTTTACTCAAGAAAATCCAAGTTTGGATGCCACACAATTTGTTCATATTCCAAAGTCACATCCTCAATTGGTGCTCCTTCCATTGTACCAATTGCTCTCTTATGGTTCTGCTCCTTAATTTTCTTTAACCGCAATTAGAGTTGTGGCTCTCATGTACTGCAATTTTGTGTTTCCAAAAGTAAATAGTTTTGGATTTTGCATATTTATATCTCTTTTGACATCACTACTAAACACCAAAAGATCAATTAATTCCATCAAAACAAAATTTTCACAAATGATCTTTACCTCCATATTTTGGAAACAATTTTCTGAACTTTCAACCCCTTTTTGCTCACTGTATAATTCTTAGAAGTCATAGCGAGTTACCAAAATTTGAGTCTTTAATATATTAAAGAAATTTTAGAAAGGAACCACCATGCTTTCTGCTACACTACTCTGATTACAATCACCTTCTCAAGTGGTGACTCAATCTCCCATACTACTTGCTGCTCCCAAAATTGAAACCAAGCAATACCAAGATCCCATTTCTTGTATTGCACCCTTAAAAACATCACGAGTACAAAATATAGGTCATGAAAGTACATAAAAATATCATACAAATTCACATCAATAAGGTACCTCATAAAAAAATCATGAAAGTTCTTGTACATCTGACTAAGTAGATAATCATGTGGCCTATACACAGAAGCATCAGGTATTATATCAAATCTGTTACAATGACATAGGTGAAGATCCCAAGTCCTATAATTTTGCTCCAAAATAATATAAGGTGCATCAAGATAATAATCCATGTGTTCTTTCATCAAAGAAGTGAATGAAGAACCTCCACCAAAATTTGAACCAAATAAGGAGCAAAGAAAACTTGGTGAGTTCAAGTGGCTCAAAAAAGTCTCATCAATACACCCATGAATATGTATATCATCATAATGTAACAGAGGATGTTGCTGAAAATGTAAAACGATGGCACTCTAGTCATGTCATAATCAAAAGGAGATATAGGAATACCATACTCCTCATGTGGAACCATAAAAAAGAAACCTTTCACTCATACTTCATTAGGACAAATGTTGCAAAATATGGACGTGTAGGATGTAGGAGAAATAACCAACTCACCCAAATGATCAGAAAGTGCAAAATTTTCATCATGTGAAGGATCCATAGGGGTAGGAACATTCACCTCCCTCAAAAATGAAAAAAATTCCTCACAGCTTGGTTCCAAGGTAGTGGAACCATGCACTTCTTCAAAAAGTGTGTAACCATTTTCAAAAGGAAACTCAAGTTCCTATTCCACCTCAACAAGTGATTGTCTCTCATCAAGCTCATCTTCAAACACATTAATAACCTGCAATTTTCCATGTTTCTCATGATCCCTCATGTCATGAGAATCCTCCAAGCAACCTACCATATGACAATATGAAACATAGGAGGAAGAACATGCATCTTGAAACCTCTCAAGAAGTTGCTCATTTTGAATTTTGAGACTATGAATATCCTCATTATTATTCAAGTATGATTCATGTAACCATTCATTAATATCAACCAATTGGTTTCTATAAAAAAGAAAAGACATGAAATTACCTTTGATGTTGCACATTGCTCTTTGAATCTTCTCCATGTCTTCAAGGAAGGTTGGATCCTCCAATGAAGATAATTTCCAACAAGAATTTGAAACCAATGTTTGAGTGTCATGGAGTATGCTAAGGGCCTCATGGATATTCCTTTCAGTCATCTTTAAAGACCCTTCAATGAAGGATGCTTGATGAGAGCGAACCTCCTCTTCATCTTTCTTCTTGATTTGATCAATTTCTTGAAGCTCAAGTGATGATGAGGAAGTTGATATTGGTTCTTGGTTATCTACCACAAGGTATTCATATTCATTCTCATTAAAACTTTGTCTTTCATCAAAATTTTCAAATATGATCTCTATGTCACCAACATAGAGTTGTGAGCACCCATCAATAGGTACTCCTTCATAGTTCAAGGATCCATCATTAGATGCTCTTTGATTTGCACAAACCCCATCTGTAAGGATTGCGTGCTTGTCTTAAACTCCCTCTTTATGTTCTTCTATGCAATCAACTTGAGGTAATTGATGCTCCACTTCAAGATTCTCTGTTTCTTCCTTTAATGGTGTATCTAGGCTATTTTCAGAAGCAGACTATTTTTTTCTCCTTTCATGCTCCTCCAAACTTTTGGATTGATGATTGTCCCTTAATGAGTTCACAATTGCATTATTGTGCATAAATACTTACACCCAATCATCAAATTCTTCAAAAATAATGGTCTTATGTGTATCTCGATGATGGGAACTACTACTACCCCATGCTGCCATCTTACCCCTAAGTTGGCTAGCCATCAATTCAAACCCTTGCATAAGTTGCTTGGTTAGATAATCAAAATATGTCTTCATGATTTTCTTAAATTCATCCCTATAATCCATAACTTCAATATTTCCCAATACCATGCTTTGATACCATTGTAGTGTCCATTCTTTGAATTTTGGAGAAAATTACAATTTGGGCAAATTCAAGCTTAACTAATCATGACTCTAGGGGGTTCCAACTGACATCAAATGGTACTGAATATGAAATGAAATGGTATGGTTAATTTTATAACATACCAATATTAACTTTGAACACTTTTATTCTGACTTCAAGCATCTGCAACTTGGTTTGGGGATAATGAGAGACAATGCAACTTTCCTAGAAAAAAGTAGTAAACTAGTCTTAGTTTGTTTGGCTCCAAAATCACCGAACCTTTACAAATTAATTATGGAAGGAAAATATTGGATTTAAAACATACTAAAATAACTCATACACTCAATGGTAGAATTATAAAACTCATTTTGACATGTTATTCAAGTTTGCACAATTTTGACCAATTTCTAGCTTTGGACTTAGTGAAACCCAAAATGATAGAAATGCACCCAAATGAGTTAAAATTATATATGAAAGGGATTGAGGGGTATTATGAAATACTAATTCATATTATTAATTATAATATACTTTCCAAATTCTTCTTCAAATTTATTTTGACCTTAGGGAAAGAAGGACAAAAACACTAGGAAAATTGATGTTAAAACCCCCAAGGGTAGATGACACTTTTGGCTCTCCAAATGTAGTACGAACCTCACAAATTTAAGAAAATAGTATGGAGATACATATCAGACATAAATTTATGTCATTATTCATTTTTATTAGGCTTTTCAAACTGGTTATGAGGCACAACATATACATGGTAACTTTTAGTGAATTTTCTTAAGGGGAAATGGTATTAATAACTCGATTTTGACTCATGAAATGTAGATTGAATGGTTCAGATAATGAAATTAAATATAAATAATATTAAAAATTCAAATGGATTTCACAACAAAATTAAACATCATAGAAATTCCTTCATACAAATTTGGTATACAACTCTTTCATGATGGAAGCCAAATACATGAAAAACAGTGATGCAATGTCATGAGAATGCAAGCTTTTCACATTGGAGTTTATTGGATTTCGAGCTACAGAGAAAATGGTCATGAAAGTACAGAGTTATACATCATTTATTTCTTCCATATCATCATAAAACTCATATAAAATTCCTCATACAAATATGGTATACAACTCTTTCAAAATGGAAGCCAAATACACGAAAAATAGTTATTGAAGAGCATGGGAGTGCAAGCCTTTCACACATGGATCTATTATATTTCAACTTACGGAGAATATGGAAATAAGATTACATATAAATACATCATGTACCCAATCTTGGGCATCAAATATACTCATCAAAGTGCAAGCACCACTCCAATTGCGCCATCAACATGAGAGGGTGGGGGAATGGAGAAGAAGGAATGCGAGAATCCAGAGATAGATGAGAATTCGAATTGTATGGATATTAAACCTGAAACTAAAACACATTCATTCAGCTCCAATTATATGTCTGAATGACCTATCCATCAACCAACTTGTAAAGGAATCCCACTACCTCGAAATTGGTTCACACGCATGGAAAGTGAACACTCACTCTACAATGGACAAGCAAAAGATCTCCAAAATTCCAAAGGACAATTAAAAAATTATCAAAATCCATTGTCCTTCCTTATGAAAACATTTTATTAACTTAATGAGGCATACTAAGGTCGAATTTCCTTCCATGGTATTTCTCCAACTCATCTTAGTGGTTTAGTAACACCTATGACAATTGTCCTCCTCTTTCATGCTCCAATTCTTTCTCCAATTCGAATGTCTGGCTTGTTATAGCCCAAAATTTCACATCTCTACCTGTGACCACTTTCCCATGATTCCTTTGCATGTCAACACTTCCATGACGACACTTCATGAAAGTCACTGAAAAACACCTATATTGGAGGACCAATATCTAGAGTTCTATAACGCTGTTTGACCTCTTCTCTGCACCGTTGGAAAGGTATTTGAGTCAGATAAAAATTTGTAGAAGACACCAAAGTCTGAAAATGCCCAAAGCACCCTTAAAATGAGCGTCTTTGAACTATACGCGACTTGTCATACATGGTACCCACGTATTGTATGCGACTTGTTCTATATGGTACCCGCGTATACCTTTGTATACACGACTATTGTCATTGCAACTCGCGTATCCCTTTGCATACGCGACTATTGTCACTACAACCCACGTATATACGTGAATGTTGTCACTGCAGCTAGAGTATTTTTTCATGTAGATGTTAAAATGGATGTTTCTCGAAGGTTGGGTAGTTATGTAACTAAATCCTTCGGTTGTAACTACATTATATTCGACCCTATCTCTTTAGAAAGGTATAAATAGAGGTATGGAGGTCCATTAGAGGATACTTGAATCTTTTCATTGTTATGCTGGAGGAATTGGGACTCTATTTCCCCCCACCTTTGCCCTAGAAGCTATCTCCTTATGTTGCATATCTTGGAGGTTGAGTTCCTTGGAGAAGAGAAGCAACAGAACCAGATCAAGGTTTCGTGAGGTGCCCAACTTGAAGAGAAGGTACATTTGTACTTCCTTTCATGATTAATAAAGATGTGATGTCCTTCTTCTTCCCAAATCATTGTTCTATGTGTGACTGAATCTTTGTTTATGATTATATGTTTATGTTAATCAGACTCTAGTTTCTCATATTGTTTTGATTAGCATTACTTTATATGTAATCATATTGGTTTGAGGAAGGTATAATTCATTTTGCAGGTCTCTTGGACCAAGAGGAGCAAGAAGAGGATTGAAGGGCTTCTTGGATCAACCTTCGTTTGGATAAGGTATGAACCATTCCAATCTCTGAACTTGTTTATATATACTTGCAGAACCATTTGCATCTCTCTTTCCTCTACAACATGCCTCTAACTCCAAAGTTTGACCTCTTGGTGTTTATTTTTATCCCTGTCATGTTTGATTTGTCATAGGTCTGCAATCAGTTCTTAATTTTTCATAGAATATTTCATCATTAGTTGTCATATTGTGCATGGAATCTCCTTCCAAGTGGCACACATTGTCTTCTAGTCTCTTCCTCTTCCATGGGAGTTACTCTCCTTTAATAATTCGAATTCATTGGCTCATGATATGATACTTGACACCACATCATTCTCCAATAACTTTACATTACCCATGGATTCGAATTTGGATGAATATCATGCCAAGTGTGTGGGGAATCTAGTCACCCAAAGGCTCCACAAGCTTCCAAGTGTCTTCATGAACCAATTCCACCTTATTTTATTATAATTTATTATTTCTGTGACCCATTTAAATGTGAATATGGTAAACTAAAGTCCTTTTGGGTCATGTGTATCCCCTTTATTACAAAATTTATGTCTCTATCTCAACCTAGGGAACTAGTAAGTTGGTGAAACGTTATTTGCAAGTAGTCTTATTTGAATGGGGACATGAAAATACTCCCTACCCAAGATTGCTTGTCCTCAATCAATTCCAAGTTTGGATGTTGCAAAATTTGTTCATCTTCCAAAGTGACATCCTCAATTGGTACTCCTTCCATTGTACCAAGTTCTCTCTTATGGTTCTGCTCCTTAATTTTCTTTAGCTGCAATTGGAGTTGTGGATCTCATGTACTGCAATTTTGTGTTTCCAAAAGTAAAGAGTTGTGGATTTTTCACATTGATATCTCTTGTGACATAACCACTAAACACCAAAATATAAACTAATTCCATCAAAACAAAATTTGCACAAATGATCTTTACCTCCATATTTTGGAAACCATTTTCTAAACTTTCAACCCCCTTTTTCTCACTGTATAATTCTTTGAAGTTTTACTGAGTTACAAAACTTTGAGTCTTTAATATATCAAGAAAATTTTAGAGAGGAACCGCCATGCTTTCTGCGGCACTACTCTGATTACAATCACCTTCTCAGGTGGTGACTCAATCTCCCATACATCTTGTTGCTCCCAAAATTGAAACCAAGCAATACCAGGATCCCATTTCTTTTATTGCACCATTCCAAACATCATGAGTACAAAATATGTATCATGAATGTACATAAAAACATCATACAATTTTACATCAAGAAGGTACCTCATCAAAGAATCATGAAAGTGCTTGTACATCTAACTAAGTATATCATCACGTGGCATATACACACAAGCATAAGGTATTATATCAAATATGTTCCAATGCCATAGGTGAGGATCTCATGTCATATATTGGTTGCGTAAACGTTGTTGAAATTCCAATAGAATTGTAAGTTAGAACCCAACTAGGTAATTTGTATAGGAAGATTGACTTGCTAGTTGTTGCATTGTTGTTGTTTTAGCCCCTTCTGAGACATGCTTGAATTGTTCAATGGTTGGTGACCTACTACTAGTGCACATCCTTGGACATTGTTATTGAGTCTTTGGTGATGATTAGAAAGAGTTCAGAGGACCCAAAGAATGAAGGTTTTCCTAGGTATGGTAGGGTGGAAATTGGTTGACAACCATTGATGAGCAAGGTGAGGAGCTAAACATAGTGATTCAGCTTGTGAATTTAGATCCTAAAATTTAGACATATATTCTAATATTTTTATTAATATTTTAAATTGTTTTATTGAAATGTAAATAAGTTTTATTAATATGATATTAAATTTAACAGTAAATTGTTGGAATTATTATGTATATTCCTCCTTACTTGAGATGGAGATCATCTATATTCTTTGAATGGTTAGGAAAATAATGGTTTTCCCACATGGATGAGGCCCATCCTTTTTCATGTGTCTTCAAAATTTATTATCCATACTTTTGTGAATGTATTGGTTTCATGTCCCCATTCAAATAAGACTACTTGAAAATAATGTTTCTCCAACCTACTAGTTCCCTAGGTTGATATGGAGACACAAATTTTGTAACAAAGGGGATACAGGACCCAAAAGAACTTTAGTTTACCATATTCACATTTAAATGGGTCACATAAATAATAAATTCTACAAAAATAAGGTGGCATTGGTTCATGAAGACACTTGGAAGCATGTGGAGCGTTTGGGTGACTAGATTCCCCACACACTTGGCATGACCTTCATCCAAATTTGAATCCATGGGTAATGTAACGTTATTTGAGGATGATGTGGTGTCAAATAGCATATCATGAGCCAAGAAATTCAAATTAGTAAAGGAGAGTAACTCCCATGGAAGAGGAAGAGACTAGAAAACAATGTGTGCCACTTGGAAGAAGATTCTAGCACTCTATGACAACTAATGATGAAAGATTCTATGAAAAATATGACAAATTCATACCTGATTACAGACCTATGACAAATCTGACATGGCAGGGATAAAAATAGGCACCAAGAGATCGAATTTGGGAGTTAGAGGCGTCCATTCAAACTGGGGAAATAATTGGAGCATGAAAGAAAAGGACAAGTGTCATAGGAGTTACTAAACCACTAAGGTGAGTTGGAGGAATCCCATGGAGGGAAATTCAACCTTAGGAGGCACCATGAATTTAATAAAAGGATTTCACAAGGAAGGATAATGGATTTTTATCATTTGTTAATTGTCCTTTGGAATTTTGGAGATCTTTTGCTTGTCCATTGTATGGTGAGTGTTCACTCTCCTTGCTTGTGAACAAATATCAAGGGAGTTGGATTCCTTTCCAAGTTGGTTGATGGAGAGGCCATTCATACCTCTAATTGGATCTGAATGAATATGTTTTATTTTTAGTTTGAATGTCCATACAGTTTGAATTCTCATCTATCTCTTGATTCTCTCATTCTGTCTTCTCCATTCCCCCACACTCTCATGTTGATGGCACACTTTTTGGAGTGGTGCTTGCACTTTGATGAGTATATTTGATTCCCAATATTGGATACATGGTGTATGTATCTATACTCTTATTTCCATATGCTATGTAATTTGAAATATAATAAATCCATGTGTGAAATGCTTGCATTCCCATGCTCTTCAATAACCAGTTTTCATGTATTTGGCTTCCATTTTGAAAGAGTTGTATACCAGATTTGTATGAGGAAAACTTGAGATAAACTCCTCAAGGATAATATGTTCCAATGCCATAGGTGAGGATCTCATGTCCTATATTTCAACAACGTTTATGCAACCACCATACCTTTCCTTAATGGTGGTTGCATAAAGTTTATTGTTATTTTGGAATGTCACCTCTCATGATAAAGCAAGAATGTCACCTCTACTCCTAATTATAACGATGATACTTGTCCCCTCCCATAATGAATTAGGAATCTGACCTCTGCTCCTAAATAATAATCATGATGCATGTTTCTTCTCATGGAGGAAGTTCTCATAGGAGTCATATCACCTCTACTTCTAGAAAGATGTAGGTATCACTCTCCCTAAATTCCTCTCTTACATATCATGCATTTCAAACTTAAGTGGGAATGGAATATCCACTCATTCTATCACAATAAAGCTACCGTCTCTTGATTATGTCTAGCACTCGTATGCCAATAAGTTGGAAAATCTCCAACTCATGTCTTGTTTTCATATATGCATCCACTTATATTAATATAATCAATCATGATTAAATTAAGATTAGTGTTGTATACATAGTCAACATTGGCTACCTCTATAAGGCTCACAATTTGACTCCCATTTTGGAGTTCTCATTTAATTCAGGAACTTTCTTCATGATCAGGGGACCAAGTTGCAATACTCATGTAAGTGAACATACACACATTACTCATAAAAATAATATAATCAAAACATGTAGTTCACATCAATCAACTTGGGCCTCCACAACGTTCTAAACACATGTGGTTGCCATAACTTTCCATATCTTATGACCTCATACTAGGTTATTCTCAGCTTGTCATCTCACACCATGAGTCCTATGAGATTAGACAACCTACAACAACTTATACACATACATGGATATCTATGTTCGTTTATCATCATCATAACCATGAAACATTCACATACAATTTGATCCACTGATAAAACAAAATTACAACATTAAATTCATCATCCAGACAATATGCAGATCATTTTCAAAACATTATATATATATATGGAATTTTCAACAGTTCATCATACACCAATCACTCTTTATCTAGATGTAACTTAATAGGCCATTACAATATTAGGGTCATCCTTTCAATCATAAACAAGATAACCAAACAAAAAGGAATTATACATTCTCTATGATACTAAAAAAATGTGCAAATATCGTAAATTATTATAGAGAAACTTTGCTTCATATCTTAGTAATGCCTTCAAAGGCTGCAAGAAACTGAACACAAATAGAATACTATAGGTGAAATTTATTGATTAATTTTTTTCTTACATACAATCAATTTTTTCAGCTAGTATGCACTAAAAAAAATCAATTATAGGAGAGAGCAACATACTCCCAAAAATTCATATATTTTCCCATTCCATTCAATTCAGATCTCGTTGTTCCAAAATGGATCTACAAAGTTATCATTTCAATTCATTGATGCTTTAGAGAAGGAATATTGAATTTGGACGTCATATGGTAGCAAAATTGACCCCCTTCTAAAAGTTGATTTTAAATCCTAATTGCTTGTCTGGATGGTGGGACTTACTTGGGTAAAATGCAACACAAGCATGGCATTCCAAGAGCTTGAAAGTGGTAAACATATGTTTATAGGGGTTGTGGAGAGAAACAACGTTGATAAAATTTTCATGGTTCCAAAACGCTTCACATTGAAAATGTCATCCAAAGCCTTAACTCTTAGTTATGGTTAAAAAATTATACCAAGATAGTCAAAGTGTAGTGTGCAACCAGTCATTGGAGATCCAGTTGAGTCTAAAATGAATTGATTCTAATAGGTTCAAAATCAAGGTTTGTACACCCAAGTTATGCCATGCCCTCCCCTATAAATCCTTTGTTTGAAATGCATGTGAGTTCAAATGATTTTTTAAGTTTATTGAACGAAATTCAATTTTAATTTTTCATGAACTAGCTTACCAATGGCAAACAAATTTAACCTGTGAGATCCCTTGGTAGAAGGAGCTTGCTATACAATTTCATGGCTTGAATTGGTGAGAAAAACTCCCATAATTCTGCAAGCTCATATGCTTATATCTCGAGTTTTTATAGGGAATGCATTCCAAGACCTAAAGAGGCATCTCTAAGCCTAGGCATGGTGATGCTATGTCTACAATTTCAATGGGTGGATGAAATTGTTTCTCCTTCTCTTTCTCTCAAGTTTTAGTTGGAAAATTTATTATAGGTAGTTAGGGGAGAGGAGCCATATGTGGATCAGGGACCCAATCAGGTAGTGAAGTGGGTAGACCCCAATATTGGAAAAAATAGATACCATAAGTGGTTCATAAAAGTACTTTATGTACACGTCATTCTTAATATTTTCATGTATTTAAAATTATTTATCACAAAAAGTTTCTTCTAAATTTTTAAATAAAATGAATATTTTTAAATTTGGAATTTCATTTTGAGTCACATCCATTTTTAGCCACATCGATGTTTGCTTATTGGTCCCAGTTAAAAATACACCTTGGCTATACAACTTGGAACATTGTGGCTGACATGGCATCAATTTAGATTTGTCACACCTTAAGACCAATATGGTTAGATAGAGAACACACCAAAGTATACGTGATAAAAATTTAGAGAAAAAAAAAAAGCAAAAAACATGAAAAATTAAGTCACACAAGTATGAGTGCACCACTACTGATGTCTCTCCCCGAATTGTTTGTAATTTTCACTAATCAAATTGTTACTTCCACCGATTACAACTCCAATAAAATTTCAACATCCAAGATATAACACAAGATATACCACAATTCTTAGAATCTGGATGTATTAATTTCCCTTGTGCAAACCAGTTTCATAATTTCAAATATATTTGGAAGAGGTTCTCATGCTTAAATTTCGTTGGATGGCATGCATTTGGAGGAGCAAAGGTTTGAGAAGCCACGTGGATCTGTTTTAGAGTCTCCGGGCTTCTTATCTCATGCATACGTACAACCCAAGGGTCTTTCATCTTCACCACCCCACATAAGAGAAAGCACGTGGCTGTTTAAGAAAAGGAAATGAAAGGTCATAGCATAAATTTGGAAGACATCATGATATAAGTGAAGGCCATAATTCACTCAAGTACACCATGATATAACATCATGAGAAAAAATGGGTCACAATTCACTAAAGTAAACCATGATATAAGTGGATGCATAAAGAGGTTATAATGTGAGCTCTTTTGCAACTTAAAGATTACTCGTGTGATAATGAAAATTAAGTATCAAGGTTCAAAAAAAGGCTGGTTGATTATAAACTATTCTTAAATACTTTATAAACTAGGATACGGAACTACAACACTGACTTGTATATTTGAACAAGAAGGTTGAAACCAACTTTAGAGAAACATTAATATAATATTGGGTTATAATTTGTAGGATTTTATGGTTATCTATTTTGAACTCAAAATCATTTTATTAAATTATGTTTAAAATTTCTTACTAAAGTAATTATACCAATTTTTATGATTCTCTCTCATGGAGATCCTAATAGTTAAATAAAGGGGTCTTAATGTGTTTGATATGGCCAACTTTTATTGAAGGAGATTTAATATAAATATAATGAGAAATTAAGAGTTCATGGATTTCACTTTTCCCCAAAGGTTCTCTCTCTTTTCTCTTTTTTGAGTATTGCATGTGTTTGTTTAATATGTCAACCATATTAGTTGCTATGAGAGTAAAATGTTCTTAAAGATTCATCTACACCTATAACTAGGCCTACTCCTAAATAACTCAAATATTTGCAGTTATTGAAGAATGATCACACCTATCATGAGGCATACTCTTTAATAGATCGTTGCTACTACAAATGTTGAGTTGTTGGAAACTTTCTTCTCCACTTTCAAAAGTTCAATTTAATCTATGTAGTCATATTCATTTTTTTTTTAAAATTTAGGACTCCAAATTTATTGCACTAGCTACTCAAATTTGTTGCATATTTCAACAACATAATTCTTGGAGGATCTACTACAGGGTGCCCAACACGGATAAATTGACCTTTGACTTTCATGTAAATGTTGTTTCACCACAAATGCTCCAAATAAGTATTGACATGTTGCATACAATAATGCAGGACTTGGCTCAACTAAAGTGGGACTCATCAGACTCTCTTGAATCTTTGCACTTAGAACCCCAGATTACATTGCCCAAGTATTCCAATGACATGGGTGGTAAATGAAAAAATGGTTAGATTTGAAGTCTATCCATGCATTTCGACTCTTGGCCCAAGTTTATAGATGCTAAGAAATTATAATGAGAAACACCACATCTAGATGGGATACCATTAGAGTGGTGGAATAATATCCACAATCGTTCCACCCTCTACATGGAGTTGGGGTAGGTACCTTTGAATAATAACCCTAAAACATCCTAGACATGAATTTGTGAGGCATTATGACAATTGTTTTACCAACCAAGGTACTATAATTTTTTATGGGTACATTGGCTTCATATTCATCAATTTTATAGTCAATTAGTTCAATCTAATATTGTTCAATTCAGTAAGATCCAGGTACAATAAACTATTATAGATCCATAATCTATTCTCTTTATAAATTTTATTGTTATTTTGTTTCCTTCTTTATGCACCGAGATCGAAATGTTCAATTGTAATAATCTCAATCAAGGATGTGAAAGAGTGCTTACAACATAACACAAGTTGTGAATGCACCATGTGTTCTCTCCTCATTATTCCTCAACTTCTGTCCATTCACATAACCCTTCATGTTCATCTCATGGGCCTACAATGTAATCTCCTCCACTACTTAAGACAACTTATCCTACAACCCACAAACCCTCTTATTTCTATTTTCATGTTTGTAATACACATACATGCAAGGAGTGTTGAGTGAACAATTTCAAGCTCCTTTAATAGGATCACCTGGCTTTAATAAGGACTACATCATTTGCATCTTCTTATTTTAGCATGGAAGAAGAGGATAAGTTGGAGCATGTTGTTTATTACGCTAGTAGAAACCGCAGTTTCCATACAATCATGATGTGAAATGAGCCTTAATTGTTGTTTTTCCCATCCAAAATTTCCATCATTATATTCTAATGATAAAGATCAAGGTTGCTTTGAATTCAAATCCCATAATGTATCCCTTGAGTGGGTAATTTGTTAATGGAAAATTCGCCCATTGTATTATTATTCTTGAGGAGTTTATCTCAAGTTTTCCACCTCCAAGAGTAAGAAAGTCTTGGCCCTGGAATAGTTAATATTCGACTTATTAATAGGTGTGGTTAAACCACCCCTTAATGATGATGTTATTGATGAACACTTGTGCACCATTTCATTAGAATATCCTTGAAATGGTGTCATCTTAGTTTACCTACACGCTTAAAATTTTGGTCCTCAATCTTACATGAGAACAACATCATATTATTGTTCTATATCTCTCCATTGGTGATGTCTTTTATCAACGAGGGGTTGAAACTATTTTTCATCTTTGTATCACCCTTGAAGATGTGTAATGGAACTTGAATGATTTTCATAGCAGTTCTCATGGTGCCCATCTCTCTGGGATTGTTACCACCCAAAATATCATTAGGTATGATTATTTTGGCATCTATTTTTTTATTACATCCAAGCAGTTAAATGGTGTCCTAAATACCAAATCTAAACCTTTCACCCATACTCCTCATGTGAAACCATAAAAAATAAACATTTTATCCATACTTCATTAGAATGAATGCTACAAAATATGGAAATGTAGGATGCGGGAGAAAGAACCAACTCACCCAAATGATAAGAAAGTGCAATTATTTCATGATGTGAAGGGTCCATAGGGGTAGTAACATTCACTTCCCTAAAAAATGCAAAACTTTCCTCATAGGTTGGTTACAAGGTAGTGGAACCATGCACTTCTTCTAAAAGTGTGTAACCATTTTCAAGAGGAAACTCAAGTTCCTCTTCCACCACAAAAAGTGATTGGATCTCATCAAGATCATATTTAAACACATTAATAACCTGCAATTTTCCATTTTTCTCATGATCCCTCATGTCATGGGAATCCTCCAAGCAATCTTGGCATATGATAATATGAAACATAGGAGGAAGAACAAGTATCTTGAAGCCTCTCAAGAAGTTGCTCATTTTTAATTTTGAGCTTATGAATATCCTCATTATTACTAAAGTATGATTCATGTAACCATTCATTAATACCAACCAATTGGTTTCTATAAAAAAGCAAAGACATGAAATTACCTTTGATGTTGCACATTGCTCTTTGAATCTTCTCCATGTCTTCAAAGAAGGATGGCTCCTCCAATGAAGAAATTTTCCAAAAATAATTTGACACCAATGTTTGAGTGTCATGGAGTATGCTAAGGGCCTCATGGATATTCCTTTCTCTAATCTTCAAAGACCCTTCAATGAAGTTTGGTTGATGAGAGCGAACCTCCTCTTCATCTTTCTTCTTGATTTGATCAACTTCTTGAAGCTCAAGTGGTGATGGGGAAGTTGATGTTGGTTCTTCATTATCTTCCACAAGGTATTCATATTCATGCCTCATGAGAACTTTTTATTGCATCAACATTTTCAAATATGATCTCTATGTCACCAACATAGAGTTGTGAGTACCCATAAATAGGTACTCCTTCATAGTTCAAGGATCCATCATTAGATTCTCTTTGATTTACACAACCCCCATTAGTAAGAAGTGTGTGCTTGTATTCACCTCACTCTTTATGTTACTCTATGCAATCAACTTGAGTTAATTGATTCTCCACTTCAAGATTCTCTGTTTCTTCCTTTAATGGTGTATCTAGGCTATTTTCAGAATCAGGCTAATGTTTTCTCCTTTCATGCTCCAAAATTTTGGATTTATGATTATCCCTTGATGAGTTCACATTTGAATTATTGTGCCTAAATATATACAACCAATCATCAAATTATTCAAAAATAATGGTCTTATGCATATCTCGATGATGGGAACTACTACCACCCCATGCTGCCAGCTTACCCCTAAGTTGGTTTAGCCATCAATTCGAACCCTTGCATAAGTTTCTTGGTCATATAATCAAAATATGAATTTATGAATTTCTTAAATTCATCCCTATAATCCATAACTTCAATATTTTCCAAGAACATGCTCTGATACCATTGTAGTGTCCCTTCTTGAAATTTTAGAGAAAATTACAAATTGGGCGAATCCAAGCTTAACTAGTCATGACTCTAGGGGGTTCCAACTGACATCAAATGGTCCCGAATATGAAATGAAATGGTATGGATAGTCTTAAAACATACCAATATTAATGTTTAACACTTTTATTCTTACTTCAAGCGTCTGAAACTTGGTTTGGTGATAATGATAGAGAGTGCAGGTTTCCTAGGAAAAAGTAGTAAACTAGTCTTTCTTTGTTTGGCTGCAAAAACCACCAAACCTTTACAAATTCATTATGGAAGGACCAAATTGGAAGTAAAAAATTGTAAAATACCTCATAAAATCAATGGTAGAATCATAAAACTCATTTTGACATGTTATTCAAGTTTACACTATTTTGGCCAATTTCTAGCTTTGGACTAGCAAAACCCAAGTGGACAGAAATGCACCGAAATGACTTCAAATTATATATTAAAGGGATTGAGGGGTATTAATAATTATAATAAACTTTCCAAATTCTTCTTCAACTTTATTTTGACCTTAGGGAAAGAAGGAAAAAGCACTAGGACAATCGATGTTAAAAGCCCCAAGGGTAGATGCCACTTTTGGCTCTCCAAATGCAGTACGAACCTCACAAATTTTAGAAAATAGTATGGAGATACATATAAGAAATAAATTAATGTCATTATTAATGGTTATTAATATTTTCAAACTGGTTATGAGGAACAACATCTATATGGTAACTTTCAGTTAATTTGCTTAAGGGGAAATGGTATTAATAGCTCGATTTTGACTCATGAAAAGTAGATTGAATGGTTCAGATAATGAAATTAAATATAAATACCATAAAAAACATTCAAATGGCTTACATAAAATAATTAAGCATCATATAAATTCCTTCATACAAATTTGATATACAACTCTTTCATGATGGAAGCCAAATACATGAAAATTAGTGCAATGGCATGAGAATGCAAGATTTTCACAATGGAGTTTATTGGATTTCGAGCTACAGAGAAAATGGTCATGAAAGTTGAGAGTTATACATAATTTGTTTCTTCCACATCATCATCAAACTCATAGAATATTATTCATACAAATCTGGTATACAACTCTTTCAAAATGGAAGCCAAATACATGAAAACTAGTTATTGAAGAGCATGGGAATGCAATCCTTTCACACATGGATTTATTATATTTTGATTTCCATAGCATATGGAAATAAGAGTACAGAGACATACATCATGTACCCAATGTTGGTAATCAAATATACTCATCAAAGTGCAAGCACCACTCCAACAAGTGCACCATCAACATGAGAGTTTGGGGGAATGGAGAAGAAGGAATGAGAGAATCGAGAGATATATGAGAATTAGAATTGTATGGAACTTCAACCTGAAACTAAAACACATTAATTCAGCTCCAATTATATGTCTAAAATACCGATCCATCAAACAACTTGGAAATGAATCCAACTCCCTCAAAATTGGTTCATAAGCATGGAGAGTGAACACTCACCGTGCAATGGACAAGCAAAAGCTCTCCAAATTTCCAAAGTCCAATTAAAAAATTATCAAAATCCATTGTAATTCCTCATGAAATCCTTTTATTAACTTCATGAAGCCTCCTAAGGTCGAATTTTCCTCCATGGGATTTCTCCAACTCATATCAGTGGTTTAGTAGCACCTATGACACTTGTCCCTCTCTTTCATGCTCCAATTCTTTCCCCAATTCGAATGGCTTCCTATAACTCCAAAATTAGACCTATTGGTGGCTATTTTTATCCCTATCATGTTTGATTTGTCACAGGGCTGCAATCAGGTCTTAATTTGTCATATTTGTCATAGAATCTTTCATCATTAGTTGTCATAGTTGTTGGCAGGGGTTTTTGGATAAGTCAGTTGCGTAGCATCACGGATGTTGCGCAAGCTCAGAAGACACCGCGGAAGTGAAAGATGGCGCGCAAGGCGGAAAATAGACTATTTGAATATTTTATGTCACTTTTTGTACTTTTGGACCATATTTTGCAAATATTGGTCTTTAGTTGGTAGAATCAGCTAAGAATTAGTTAGAAAATCGTCTAAGTGGACCATGAATGTAAAGGCGCAAACCTATAAATAGAAGAAGAATTGCAAATGTGGAGATAACTTAGAACGATAATTGAGAGCTTGATACCTCTACAACATTCCACACCATGTAGGGCCTTTTGTCTCTACGACATTCCACACCATTTTTCTACCTTCTGGATTTCTGAGGTCACAGCCCATGAACAGTTGTGCATTTCACATACTAATGGGTTTAAGCACATTGTCATCATGTCTCATTGAGAACTTTTTGTGTAGGTGTAGGATATCTGCTTGAATGTAATTGTCATCTTTTAAAATACGTGCAAGATTTAAAAATAAAAGCACATCGACCATATGGATTCCCCACTATATTTTTACATATCCTTTTTCAAACAACTCGTCCACCAACTTAACAAATAAAAATTTAAATGACCAATAAAACATTTTCTTCAATAGACTAGAATAGGCTCAATAACTATTCACCGAATATAGAAAAGTAACCAGCGGTCATCTTTACATGTTCACTCGTCATGCATGTTGTATCTGGTCGACTAGTTGAGGTTTGATTCTTTGGATGATTGTCGATGCCCACAGACATATATGTGAGGTGCTATAGAATGTGGTCACGAGTTTGTGCATGCATTTCCTTCAGTATTAAAGTGCACAAATGATCTCAATGCCATGACCCCAACATTCACTGCAATCTTTGATAGGTTCAATGACGTGATTGTTTAGTACATTTCTCATCTTTAGAACTTATTGCATTTCAATGATCAACATTTATATAATTGTGGTCGATGGTCAAGGAGGTCGACATCAGTTGGTTGCATTAGTCAAGCAATAGTCGTTTGCATTAGTCAGTTGCATCAGTCGGGCAAATATTCGTGTGGACACTCAACCAAAATCTGTTACCGACTCAAAAAGAATTAAACATACTATTAACTCTTTGACCAATAAGAAAAGAGTGACCCATTGTTATGATGGTGATCAACCTTTAAAAACCTTATATATGGAGAATGCTTGCATCTGCACATAACTGAATGAAACCTAGTAAACTACAAGGGGATAGATTTTTCCTTGGTCTGGCAGGTGTATGCCAGTCGGGATCCCTGACGGTGACACTTTTCACAACAATAATGGTCGATGTAAATATGGTCGAATCTTCTTGCTAATCAACAGAATTATCACATTGGTGGCTAAAGTTACAAGATACTGTGATGACGAGCAATTAACCAATGGGAGAAGTTGACAAGCTTTTACTTCTTCATGACCATTCATGTTGTTATTCTCTTAATGCACATGTTCTTTTGATTAACTTTTGATCGCAACTGATGGCGTGATGGGATACTTGGTGGCTTGTGGTTGGATTTCTCATTTGGCTGCTCGTTATATTAATGATTTCCATGCTCGATCGTTTTCTTGTAGGTTGATTTCCATGGGAATTTGCAAAAATTATTCCATGTTTCTCTCACCAACAGAAAGAAGGTTGCACCATGATTATTGTTATTGACCCAAGAACACATCCCAATGACAAAGAAACTAGATGTTGAAAGTTTCATTTTCACATCACATTCAAGCATAGACAGATAAGAAATACATACACATTAACCAACAAAGAAGATGAGAAAATGTTTAACCACTTTATTCATGATCAATTGGTGTATTTATAAATTTTGTAGATGGTTGGAGTGGTTACACCCGCTCCAACTTATCATGCATTAAGGATTAACCAATATATTTGTTTTAATATATGATGACATAGGCAAAGGCCTATCGAGCACCTCAACAGTTTACTATGTTATACTTTGCTACATGTCATTATGCTTTTTCCTCCATAATGTGTACATAAATTCCATTTTTATATCACCATTCATCCACCCTCAAGGAGATGAGCATCAATGCCCCCATCCCCTCCCTAGTTGCTTTCATTTTTCATCATTCTCTCCTCCACATCGCATTGATACCCTAAGTCACATTGGGGGAACTTAAATCCTTTCCTTGTACTAACATCCCAATTCAATTATTCTTTTAGGAAATCACGAAAGATATTCTTAGGACTCTTAATATTACTTGGTCTATTTATGGTATCATTACAAGTTTCTCTTGTTTAGAGCATTCTATATTGAGTCAACATTGGAGTATTCATATCTAATTCCCCACCCAATATTGATTCATACCATAGGTCTCTTTGAGTCCTTCTCATTATGGTTTGCCTTTCGTAGTCTAATAGAATCACCAATATGCTGGTTGGTTTTTGTCACAAGGGTGTTCTTAAAACCCTACTCTAAGTGGGTGTGTTCTTAGAGAAAAAAAAATGAAAGTAAAAGGAAAAAAGACTCATGCATGTAACTCCATGACCTATCTTATAACATTAACAAGACACAAGAAACAAGTAATGGACTCAAACATTGAAAGCACACGACAAAATAAAAGAATAATGAATTTCTATTAAACCAATGTAAAGATAACTTACAATAATACCTTGTGGATGAATTGAAGTAGTTAAATGGGCTCTATATCCTCTCTTACGGATGGGTCATTGACCTCCTTGTGTACTCCAACTCCAATGTTGGTAGAATGAAGGAGCACTTGACGGTAGAGGGTTATGATCCATGGTGCTAAATATATATGAAGAAATTCTGGTAGCATAACGTTACTCTAGATTGTGGATAAATTACATGACCTCAATGGCTTTATTTATATGTGAAATGGTGGATAATATTTTGAATCTAGCTTCAATGTGAATTATCCCAATGCATTAATGAAGTATTGGGATAGGGATGATTAAAAAATACTAGATAAACTCTATAAATAACAATAATGACTTGATAAGGTCCATATTGACCCACTATGTTGTTTTGGGGTGAACACAAGGGTTATGAGCTAAAAAAATAAGAGTTTTACTTTAATACTTTAACTTAGACAGTCCAGATTTTGATGGATTTCCTATGTGTTATGCATGCAAAAAATGAGGTAAATACTATACTATCTATATTTTGGTCAATTTTGGTTTGAATTAGCTTAATATGCTATGGATAAGTTCACATGGTGATGGAAATGAGAGTTACCATTGTGATGGTGATGTTTTTGGATGTAAATACTCAAAACTAAGAACGTGAGAAAAATTAGGCTTATAACACTTGCAAAAGTCATTTGAAGTAGAAAATGATGTTAGTGGGGATGTTATGGGATTACTACTAATACAACAAGGGGGATAGATCCGAGCTTCATAGATATTACACGGACCATTATTGTTGGACCATCGAATGACATGGTCAATTTTGGACATTTTGGAAAAGTATGCTAATCTTTATAGCTATGGGTTTCTCCCTTGATCTTATTTTTCCTTTTCCATAATTCCTTCTTTCTTCTTTTTCTTCTTCTTCCCTTTCCTTTTCCTTTTCCATTTTATTATCTAGAACTTGGTCTATTTTTTTTCCATGATGAGTAGAAATATCCACATTATTTCTTGGACTATTCTCTCAACAATGCCTCATTAGCTCACATTGCACCACATTGCTACATCAACACAAATCTATTTCTCTCCACACACTACTAGTTCCACACAAATCACCTTATTCATCTATTTTCTCTACACCACATTACCCAATACATTTTCATGCATAGGTTACCTTTATATTTCATGTAGTATAAATAGTTTTCTTTAGGTCTTAAAATGTTGGAGATTGTTCTCCTTGGGTGCATGTGGTATAAACAGAAAGGCCCAAATTGGATGGTTAATGATGATTGGTAGAGTGGATCAATGATGTCTAAAGTTTCACCATCAATGGAATGAATCTCAACTTATAAGTGATCAATTGAAGTGTGTAAGGGCTCATTGGAAATATTATATTGGAGAGGATATGGTGACCTTGTCAATTTAGTGATTTCCAAATGGCACATGGGTCCATAAGTCGAGGTTATATTTTTTTTTCTAGAAAATATCAAGGGAATAGTTGCACTGCTTAGACATCTAGTATGAATGTGTATTTTGGTTAAGGATAGAATCATTGATAATGGAAAGGTTAGATTTAAGGCATGGAGTGATCAACTTTGTTGTTGCCAAAATTATTAAGTTCCAGATACTTAATGCACTAAAAATCAAATTTATTTTAAAGAGAATGATAAAACTTGACATTGTCAAATATGATCATACCTAAGAGGTTACCTACCAATATAGTGAGGATTTTGTAGAGGTTTTCTCAATGAGATTTGGTTTGCAAGAATCATTGTTTTAAGTATAGGTATTAAGGAAACATGATATGATTATGCTTTTCATACTTATATTTTATGCAGGTCAAGTTATTGTTCTAACACTGTTGCAAGTAATATGGTATAACAATATGATATTATATCAACATTGGATATTATCCATACCGCAGTAAAATCTATATTAGATGTAGAGATATGATTCTTCTTATCCCTTACTATGTTCTTTATGAGATCATAATGTCTATTTCTTGGATTGGAGGAATTGATAAACTCTCCCAAAAACCATTTGCACACATGTAAACGAGGCGTTCTACCTTGCTGAGCTATAGCCCTTCATTTCTAGTATTGGTGATACACCACTATAATATACTAACCATATGGATCACTTTTGTGGATATATCCAAAAAAGAGATAGAATTACTAGTTCGGTTTCTAATAATGAGAAAACACATTTCTCAATTTGGACCCAACTCGACTATTAGTCATAATTTCTCAAAAATAAATTTGATTCTAAAAAATGTTATGTAAATAAAAATGTTATTATAATTATTCTTTATGTTATGTCAACTTCTAATCCTCTTACTTTTCATACTACTAATAATGGTTGTGGAGGGTGTTAATTCTCAACATTGACATGTTCCGAAGTGTCGAAACTGTTAACACTAAAAATTGTTCACCCAGCTCTCCATGGTCTAAACCATAGTCATACATCATATTCCCACCATTATTTCCTCCATGCTGACNAACATTATTATTCCTTCCCCATAAATGAAGGGAAGTTGAGCATTTATTGTGATTTATCCCCACTCTCTCCAAAAAGGACAAAAAAACCCTAAAAATGAGAATGGGTAAAAAACCATAGATAAATACCATGGACAATAAAATACCATGGTTCAAAAAACCTTGGACCATCCTATAAATACATTGTGAAGGCCTCCCCCAAAACACTTTTTGGTCAACTTTTTGTCATTTGCTCTAAGTCACATCATTCACTTTTCTGCCATTATTCCCATATCTTGCACTCTCATCTCCCACGGTGTATGTTGAGCTATCTTCGTACCCATTTGGAAACCATTCGTGGAAGAGGTTGGAGAACCAAACTGCGGAGCTGCAAGACCATTTTCTCAGGACAACTACGACGACCCACATTTCAGAAAAAGGTATCAATGCTTTTATATTTATTAGTTAGTATTATATATCAGTGAAAAAACCTAAAAATATTGTTATTGTTGTTTTGTTTCCTGTTATTATTGTTGAACTCTAACCTATGGTCTGCATTATCTAGGGTTGGTGCTTTTGCATGTAGTAGTGGAGAAATCCCCACTATAGAAACATGACGCCATAGGTGAAGCGATGAAACTTTTTACTATATCATTCCAGCTGCACCATCATGTCCAGAGCGATCTTATTTTCATGTCCATACCTTATTTCACCATTTTCACTTTTAGATGACCCTTTTAGTAGACATGCCCAAGTTGCATCTCATGCGTCGTCATGTCAACATGGTCAAGTCGTGCCATGTATTTTAGTTGTTCCTTAGTCTATGCATTTTCATATCATGATTTTATTACCATCACACTTGGCTCATTGCGTTGGTCATCTCGATATTATGTTTGTCAAAATACGAGTCCGTTTGACCCTCTCAGCAGTCTGTCAAAGTTTCGACAAGTGCATGCATTTTGTGTTATGTTAACAAAAATCGTCAATTCATGCCTTCTGATAAATTGTCAGTTATATCATCCATTACCACTCTCATCACATCTATGCTCAAAATTTGTGAAAGATCTACCTTAGCCCCCTTTTTCAAAATTCTCTTGTCTCCATTGTCGTAAAAGAAAATCTCGCCAATGTCCTCATTTGTCTTATATACTATAACAAAAAAATTCTCATTTATTTTCTAATACTTTAATACTCCTTTTAATATTCTACATTTATACATCCCATACTGCATTCCCTCATCCCATTTTCCCTTTTATTTCACTTACTTTAGTTTTCCCTTTAATTAATTTTAAAAATTCCTTACCCCTCCCTTTTTCCCTTTTACTGATTACATATGTTAAATCTCACCAATTCCTTTTCCCTTCCCCTAAATCCCTTTTATTAAGTTTTCCCCCCCTTAGCCCCATTTTCAACATTAACCCCCCATAGTCATGTTAAAAAAAAAAAAATCCCTTTTCATTCCCTTCCACTTTTTTTTTTCATTATTATTCCTTATCTCTTATTTCTCTATCCCATATTCCGTTTTTTCTAACTAATGCCTTTACCCTTCCTTTTTAATGTCCCTCATAAAAATTAAAATTCCCTTTTATAACCTGAACTCATTCAACTAGAGAATAGAATCAAGCATTAGAACAAAATAGAGAAATAGAAGGAGAACTACAAGTTTGGGCCTCCACAGGCCTAATTTATTTCTTATGATGAAACGGCATACGGAGTGATCATCCTCCCAAACTTTTAATCTTTAGGGCATGAGGGTGAGTATCAGTTACTATGGCTCATCATCATTTAGATGCACATGGAGAACAAAACACCAAACAATGTAATGACTTTTGAGATCTCGACAGTTACCGAAACTCTTTGCCTTCCTCATTGTAGTTTCCAAAACACTTCATCTGCTTTGTTATAGTCTTTAAAAGCTCAATGAAGCTTTTGAAATAGGGGATCTCGCACCAGAGGTAAGATGTAGGTATTGCTAGCTTTTGCTCTACATTTTTTCCCTTTCATACTCAGTTGTCCCAGAGTCTAACGGGTGGTGATTTGAAATATCCCAATTGATATTCTATTGTACTTTGGTAATATGTTTGTTGTTCAGATGCTCAAATTGTGCTAGAAAGATAAATAAAATGTGCATGCAAAAAGTGTTGTGCCAAATGGCCCTAAAAAATAGATGATATGGAGAGATAATATGACAAGAATTTTAGTAAGAAGAGATACACATACCACTAATAATAATACTACTAGTATGTCAATAGATAAGATGCATGCAAGATACGCCGGAAAGATAAGAATATAGTGCTCCTTTCCAGTAGTTGACACCTAGCTAAAAGAATGCCCTCCTTCAGTTGATCTTGACGTTTTTGAGGGAGGAAGTGTTTGTTGCTGCTGAAACTTTCCAGGTATAGTGGTGTGAGCTTCCCAGAGAGGTAGGATGAAGCATGCACAAGTTTTGACCCATTCAGGATGCTTAGCAAATTGATAT
The DNA here is from genome assembly GCA_001517045.1 of Pseudotsuga menziesii. NCBI lineage: Eukaryota > Viridiplantae > Streptophyta > Pinopsida > Pinales > Pinaceae > Pseudotsuga > Pseudotsuga menziesii. Next base: position 347,592 of record LPNX010495447.1, on the reverse strand, counting down.
GCTCTGGATGATGGCGTCTCCCTTCTTCCACGATTATGTTGCCATCTGCTCCGGATATGCAAACAATGAACTGATAATCACCCAGTAGAGTGTGGTGAGTACGTTGATAAGGATAGTGATGACATGAGGGAGAAAGACTGAGATTCTGAGTCCCAACGAATTATTTTGAGGATTTCCAGCTACAAAATGTGAACCTGCAATAAATCTCTCTATGCATGTTGGATCATTGAAGAATAATGAATATGTTGAATAACTGGTGATAGACTTGGATGATGTATCCTAAAGTGATTAGGCCAGATAGATTTCATTGCCAAAAAACCCTTTCTAGATGAAGACCTTCGTCTCCAACCCCAACTTGTTGCCGCGGAACCTGTTGTTGCTGCTCTAGAAACCAAACTCAATAATAATAATCATAGCTCCCCTTTTGGTTCAATGACCCTTCTTATATAGCTTAGCATGTACTTTTAGGGTTTTCATGTCACTTTTAGGGTTTACACTTTACTTTTTGCATGCATGCAATTCTAATTTCTCGTTGACTTTAAGCCTAAAGAGATACGACTTTCTTTACCATACTGATGACTTAATATTGAATCAATGCTCTGTTCTGCGCCTGGCATCATATGTCCCCGGTCAATTCCCTTTTCCTGTAGTACCCGCTCGAACCTATGGGAATTAAATAGGTTAGCGGGTGTTTTTGGTGCTTAAGTAGAAGAGGACATTACATGATTGCAAGTAAGGCTACAATCCAGGTCCATTCATTAGGGTTAAGGAAGAGTCTCCATCTGTCGAAGGTACGTTATGTTTTCCTCCACATTTGTCATTTCTTCCTATATATTTTTGCTATTGATGTTTTCATGCATGCATGTTACTATATCACAATTTGAGCGGAAAGTACTCTCGTTGTCTCAGTTTCACCCATATGAGTCTGAGTTGTTGAGATATGTGTAGGGTCACAAAAACCTCCCTTTTTTAGAGGTTGAACTAGCTACGACCTATTGTATTGATGACTGTCAAAATTCCATCTTTAATAAGAAAACTTCTTTTAGGCATATTTGCCTCTACATCTTGGTTTTTTGTCTTATGCTGTTATTTTTCACTTTTTAAAAATTCTGTAAATTGTATAATATGTACATATTGTATTGTAAATATTATTTATATTTATGTTTACTAACTTGTATTTATTTTTTATTTTTCACTTTTAGTCATAGGCCTTTTTAACGCTACATAATTTAAATGAAAATAGCCATCCATAAGAGTTTTGAGCAATATTTTATTGCATGCAATCTGTTTTATTATTGAATTCATTTTTGGTAGACGAATAATCTGCCAAGTACACTATTTTCCATTAATACTGTTGCATTAATGAACTGAAATCTTTGATTGCATTTAAAATTGAGAAGCTAGATGTTATGGCTAATTTATTTTTGCGTGTCATTAAATGCTCTAGACGTTAGGAAAATACAAATTATTATTCCATTTTTATACTAATGACCAAAACACAACGTTTCATTTTCATTTGACTAATGTCAATGGATTAATATTGCATTGCTTTTTAAATGTAATTTAAAATTTCAAAACCAGAAGATTATGTTAATTTCTCTTAGCATAATTAGAGTAGCTACATAATCTTACTTGAGCATCATAATATATTTAATTATTGATGCATTTTCATGTTTGTGACTAATTTTTAATTTCTGAGAAAATTTATTACTAACATATTTTTCATTATTTGTAAATATTTTACAATTTATTTCTCTTACCTTTCCATTAGTTAATCAATTTCTCTGGTGGGAATTGATGCATGCATGGTTAGATATGATACATATAGCTTGTTTCAAGGACTAATGTTTGTATTTTGAAAGCATCCTTGTAATTTGTCAAACTGATTCAATCCCGCTTTCATTTAATTAATGTTTTTAATGCCATTGATAAGACCTTTGAATCCTGTCTATTTGAGGGCTCTAAATGCAACTCGAGCTTCCATTCCCTTGCTCCCGTTAAAAAACCTTCCGAGGGTGTTTACAGTGTTGTTTTGATCATCAACATAGGGTTTTTCTTCTACTTACCCTGGTTGTGAGGTTTTTTCTTCTACGCATCCTCTTAAATTTAAGTCCATCATTTGGTTAAAAACAACACCAAAACATATTTTTTGGGTTTTCTCCCATGAATCCATCGATGCAAGCCAAGCCGTTGTATGCGTTTGATGCCATAAATCAATAAGATAAGATAAACACTAATTACTTCAAATCTTATATAAACAAATCTTACATTTTATATGATAAACTTCTTAAGCAACCTTCATTATTATATATATCTATATATATATTAAATTGATTTTTTTTTGTTAGAGAGCTTAAAGGATAAGGCATAGGTTGACATTAAACGATGGCATGATTTTTAATAAACATTTTTAGACAAATGGGAAGAGAATAAGGATGGAAGATATCTCTTTGTTGGCTAAATTCTTTGGTATAAAGAAGAAGAAAATAAGACAATTTAATAAGAACCCAGTCCAAGTTCAAAAATAATAAAAGATTTAACCAAGTCCAAGTCGAAACATTAAGTCCTCTAATGACATAACTTATGATTTTATGAATGCTTTATCTTGAAGTTTATGGATCACAAATATATATATTTATTCAATCCAGTATTACCACCAGTGTAGATCCAAATCCTAGGCTCTATCAAGCGCAGAGAAGGATCAAATCTCTTCGTAGATATCCATTGATATGATTCAAACCAAAAGACACATCTTTTTATTTAAGGTCCACATATAATATTTAATATTATTTATGGCCCACATATAATATTTATTATTATTTTTTATTTTGTTATGAACTAACATTACAACATTTCCCCATACATGGTTTTAAAACCATATGCAAGGCCCTCCTAAAACCACGGGTTGTTTAGGAGGCCTTGCAGATGGTCTTAAGACCATGTGCAAGGCCCTCCTAAACCATGTACAATAAAACGATGGGTTGTTTAGAAGGCCTTGCACATGGTTTTAAAACCATGGTTTAAAACCATGTGCATAAACCGTGGTTTTAAAACCATGCACATGGTTTATGGTTTTAAAACCATGTGCAAGGCCAACATTTTATTATTATTTTGTTAAGTAAAAATATTACAACATCTCTCCCATATTGTGTTTTTTTCCTCACCCATATTTTTTTTACCGATAATTAAATTTTTACTTTTTTATTGTTTTGTTAGGTAGGAAGATTACAACATCTCCCCTATATTAGGTTTTTTTTCTGGCCGACATTTTTTTTGGCCTATAATTAAAAAAATGATTTTTTATTAGTAAAAATAACGTTACGTAACGTTACAAGATCTCCCCCATACTGGGCTGTAGAGCGCCTCTCGTCGCAATAAAAAAATGCCAAACACTAATCTTATTCATACTATCTATAACAAATGAGTATCTCTAATTGCAATGTATATAAGTTTACATTTAATGATTGATTGCCTTTAAACTAGATGCCAAACACTAATTTTAACGGCACTATCTATAACAAATGAGTATGTCTAAATGCAATATGTATAAGTTTACATTTAATGACTGAATCCCTTTAAAGAGCTTGATAGTTATAAACATATTTTATTATTTTTAGATTTGAATTTATGATTTTTTTAAGAAAGAAATATATATTTTTAATTATTAAATCTATTCAAATAGTATATAAATCAATAAGTATTGAAATGAAAAATCGGAAACATATATATTCAAAATCTATACATATATATTACAATAGAATAATATTTATTAGGTCAAATCTTGCTAGTTTATTTGGTTAAGGTGTGGGTCTCGTCGGAAATGTAACCCGAGTTCAACCTTCTTATGGGTGAGTTAGTTGGAAGGAGACACCCAAAAATCCAGCCATCATAATGGTTGACGTGGCCTAGGCCAAATACGATCCTTACAATGTCTTCGAGTAAATGGCTCCAAGTGACAAACATTTCTTAAAAAAATTAAAAAATAAAAATAAAATAACATTCATCATTGGATTTATGGTGGCCATACACTATAATATCTTCAAAACAACAAAATAATGTCTTCAATGTAACATTACCCATGTCCAAGAACCTGTGAATTTGAACGTTTGGATTATTATTTCCATTTATATCCCTTCGTGCCCTTGCCATCTGGACTTTTGGATTCGTACAATGCCAACCTGGTAAGACTCAATCTCACGAGGTTGTTGATTTTACAGGTTTATACCAAGTGGTTTGACTATTTAAAGGCGGAATTGCAGATTAGGTTTGTAAAAATACTTCTAATAAACACACTTTTGTAAATTGGGAAAAAATCGTTTCATGTATTTTATTATTTCATAATAAATTCAACCAATAAAAAGAAAATATCACACACACTATTTAATATCTAAATTACAAATACCTTCCACGATTTTGTCAAAGGCATTTGTGAGTACTTCTAAGTTCTAATAGACAGACGTTTGTAGATTGGGAAAAGTATATCCTTTCATGTATTATTATTATTATTTCATAATAATTTCAACCAATAAAAAAACAAATATCATACACATTATTTAATAATTAATGTCTAAATTACAAATACCTTGAACGATTTTGTCAAAGGCCTCTTGATTTACTGCCATAACTTCAAGAATGTGTCTCTTGCAGTTAATAGGTTTCAATGGTCATTTTGTAGTGCCACAAAATATTCACCATGTTTCATATAATCATGACGTTTTTGGTACATATGTTTTTATTGTGGTCTTCTTAAATTATTATTTTTGGTTTTATAATTAAAATTTAAAATTTATTAATACATTAGTTGTTTTTAGGTGATATTGAATATAAATTTGGACACATCTACTAACTTTGACAGATGACCAAATTCTAAAGGTTAACATGATCATAATGCACCTATGCACAACTTTATCATGTATTAATAAGGACACGTCTCTCCACAATGGGCACACTTACCCTTTTTTTTTGGAATTAGTGATACTATATAGTAATTAAATATAACACATGGAATAGTTACTTGCATTTTTTTAGTTTTAGTTGACATATAATAATACATTTTTTTGCCTTGTATCTTCTACACTTAATCTTGTTTTTCATTCTTTTTCCTTGGGTTGAACTTATTTGTCAATGGTGGTATGATAGTGCTTGCCTAACACAGGATACCCTAATTAACACCTTCTCGATTTTGACACCCATGTGGAGATTTTCTTGTAGGCCTAACAAATGAATTAGCCTCGCAATGACTTTGAGGAGAAGTCACATGATTCCTTTCCATCTACTTTTATCCATTTCTCTAGTGGGCTCTGTACTTTTGGTTTGTTTTTGCATTTTCATTGTTGACTAATGCTCACACTATTTGGCTTAATGCCATGCTACATTTTTGTTTCATTTTTCTTATTATCACTATGTTCATAACTATCACTAGCCATTGCATCTCTTGCTTATGCATTTCAAATCTGCTCTGCTATGGAAGAGAAAATCTTATGAGTGTCCACAACTTGCACATTGATTTTTTTGTTGTCTTTTGCATAGGTTTGTTTCATTGCTTGGAATGTAATTGATCACCCTGCAACACTCATCTCCTCCACTGCATTCTTAGCATTTTTTTTACTTTTAAGGATTTCTAGTATGAAAAAGGAAAAAAAAACAAACATTTATAAAAATTTAGAGTGGAAAAACAATTTAGATATTTATGTGTTCTTTACAAAAGTTTGACATTAGTCTATTTGTGTTAGCGTTGAACATATATATTAGGGTCCTAACCCACATTCACTATTATTATATTATTTATAGTGAGGTCAACCTATTGTGTAAGATACAACATGTCCCTTTGATCTCCTATTTATAAATAAAGGAGATCCATTTGAATAGTCATATCATAGTGTGCATTTGGATATCTTGTAATTGGAGGTTACCTCATTGAAGGGGTTTATTACTCACCTATTCACTTGTTATCGGGAAGGAGTTTGTTGAAAATGGTGTTAATCAATGTTCACTGGGTTATTTGGTTCATGAAATTTAGCATCAAAGAGAATGGACCTTGGTTTGACTCCTTCAAAAGAGATATCTTTCCATTTTCTCTCTAACTTTTGTTTGGTCATTTTCAAGGCCTGATGTAAAGAGGACATAATGAAGTAAGTTGCATAAAAGTTCCAAATTTTGGTTCACTATTCTTTTGGAATTACACAATATGGAAGTTAGGCTTTCTAACTAGTACTCAAACTAGTATTAAATAAGTGTTTTTGGTTAAAAAATCACATCTTAAGATTGTGACTTCCAAATCAAGTTCCACCAATGCAATTCAAAAGAAGACAAACTAGAGAAGTTCAAACCCAAATTTCAAACTTGTATCTATAAAATTGAATTGCGACCTACCATACAGGTTCATTCTAATGGAAGGAGATACAATATCCAACTTTTGAGAAAACACCATAAGCTTTTCATAATATTGGGCACATCCAAAATTAGTGACACCTATGATAGTGAAAATATGACATCTAGGATATTACAAGCCAAAATTTCAAATACAGAGTTACATAAAGGAGAAGATATAATAGCTACAAGGTTAGCTTCTAGGACAATCCCCAATTAATGTGTCAAAAATGTTTGTTAATGTGAAACTTTCAAAGTTTTTGATTGAAGATATATTTAAGGTGATCCAAAACTTGAGGTAAAAATAAACAAGAGTAGAATTCTAGGTAAACATTGTTGTGTCCCACATGAAAAGGGGCGGTGGGAAAAAATCTACATCGACTAAACCTCTAGAGAGATCATCCATGATTCATGAAGAAAGTGAAGACTTAATATAAATATGTATTATCCAATTTGCAAAGACAACTTACAAAATTGGATAATATGGTTTAAAAAAAAATAGATTATAAACATTTTAAGAAAAACAACAAAAAAAATAAATGGAATAAAAAAGGGAACAATTGGAAGATGACATGGAATAAATGGAACAAAAACCAGAAGAATTGCAATATAATATGCAATAGATGATGGAACAATTATATAAATCCATGAATTCCATCCTCATACATGAATTATATGAGGGGATCCCTAAAAGTGATAAGGTGACCTAAACAACTCATGAAAATAAAGATAAAAGATTCAAGTTGAAAACCCTTCCACCAAGAATTTTATGCCATTAGGATTTAACTCTGATTGTAGTTGATCATGGATGGATTCCTAAGGGTATATACTTTCCCAAAGTTGAATTAAGAAATATTGATGGAATAAATGTATTTATAAGGGTGAAAAAAATATAGCAATACTTTACATTGCATAAGATTTTGGACAATAAGAAAAGGTTTTCTTAGTAACTCTGTATTTTGAAACAAAACCATATCAATGAGATCAATGGGTAGTGAAAAGGACCCTTGTTTCTTATAGTTATACATGGGGTTTATTTACAAGTGACATATAAGTGCAATATGATAAAGTGTGGAAACAATAATACTTTGGTTTGTAGACAAGAATCAAGCACTTGCTTTCATGGAATTTTATTATTTAATATTTCAGGTATTGGCCACAAAGGTGGATAACATAAGTGGAAAACATATGTTGGAAGCTTACTTGGGAAAATTAAAACAATACTTTAAATGTGAGTTTTCCTAAAACATACAAAAAAATGTTGATGAAGAGATTCAATTTTTTGATCATATTCAAGCCAAGAAGATGGCTAGTTAGAAGTCTACCACTAGAACATATGTAGGAAGTAGAAATATATTTGTTCCTCATAGATTTGTTTTATAGATTAGGTTGATGTGTAACGTGTGTAACACAATTATAAAAAAAAATGAAGCTAAAATTAAAAATAAAAAAACTATTTAAGTTTCATCTTAACAATGGATTTATTAATCATTAAGAGTGGTCAAATTCCTAAATGTATAAACCTCAAATTGTTATACTGTTAAAAAATGATTTCACTTTGAATGATTGATACCTCTTAATGCTTGATAAATCCATGGCTATGATGGATCTAAACTAAACTTTTATAATAATATTTAAGTTGTCAAAATGTTATGCTATTCACTTTACAACAATAAGTATTTGCATTTGACTCCTATCTCTCATTGCTTTTGGGGAATCAAACTTTGGTGAGTGACATGACACATCATACTCTTTACTACTGTGACCATTATTAGTGATCAAATTTGAATGACTAGTATTAATTTCAATTTGAAAGGTATAAATTCATCCAAACCTTCCATGATGAAAAGTTGTAAAAATAGTTATACTTCAATTGACAATAAAAACTAAATATGAACATCACATAAACATGTTAACTAAAATATAGTCCTTCCATTATTTTACAATTACAAAAAATAACCAACCACTATATAAACAAATTGTAATTTAAATAAAAATAATAAAAAATATACTTTGTAATTTGAATGCAATTTTCAAGTTGGATAATAATAAATGAATTTCCATAAAAACATGGACACTTTATTTTTAGAAATTTGAGTGTGTTAAAATCACAATAAAAAAACCTCTAACATAATGACCGTTTTTGGGCACCTATGTAAGAGAGGATTTGTTTTGTATCCATCCATATGATGGTTGAGCATTGTATCTTGGATACATGTATTGATAATATCACAAAGCATGCTGAACCATGGGAGTCAATTCCATTTAAAATTCCAATTAATAAATTTGATATGTTCGTTGTAGATCCCATTAAGAAGCAAGAAAATGTAGTAAACCTTGATGCCTTTTCCAAAGGGTAAGGATTCTATGAAAACACTATAAAATCTTAGAAGAGAATGTACTTAATTTATGGAGCTCTAGGAATGTGCAAATCTAACATGATTTTATCCATCGTTGATTATTTAGGATGATATGTTTATGACTTTGAACTTCATGAGATCCATACAAACAATAGATAAATGAAATTATTGATCAAGATCACCAAGTCTATTAAGGATATTGATTTCTCACTTTCTCTTAAACCATCTAAAAAAATGCTAAAGTAATGTTTAGCATAGTCCCTAATGTGTATATCTCATGATAACAACAATTCTATTACCTTCTCCATAACTTGTTTAGGAATACCACCATGCATAAAAAAATGTTTCTCTAGGTATTCAAGGTTGTTTAGGATGTATCTCATGGATCTTATGCTTGGTATGAGGCTTATGAAAGAGAAAATTTTGGAATTCTTAAAATATTTGATAGGGAAAAGTATTGTTAGAGAAATGTCAATGTTGCTTGAAACATAAAAATGGAAGTGAAGAGGTGTGATAAAGATGTATAGAATCAAGAAAATGGGAATGATAAATTTGGAGAAAAGAGATGAGGATTTGATGATGTATATAATTGGATGAACATGATCATAATTATTACAATTTATATATAAACTTAGACAAAACATACTTGTTAGAAATTTTAACTTAGCTTGACAATGTTATTTTTATCTCAAACTATTGTAGAAATTTTCCCTTCTATAGATAGAGAGGAATTCTCTTGGGTCTCTTTCCTAAAACCCGAGACAGAAAGTGGGGTAGACCAATACAAAATATTCAAACTTTAATATTGTTGAATCAAAAATAGAGAAGTAAGAAGGGGAAGTACTTCCCTCACCATGGAGAGGTCCTGTTGGTGTATATCTCTAGCTATATATATGAAATACTCTCCTCCGACTCCTAAATATATTTAAATTGCACATAATCAAATGGAACAACATTCCTCAAACCTTTCATACATAAAAATAAACAAAATATAATCTTGAGTACAAATGAAAAAAAATATAATTACTTGATGCAGAAATCAAATCTAATATTTAAGATCCAAACAAGATCTAATCAAATCTTCTTAAGTTAAGATCCAATCCTCCAAGTAAACATAAGAATAACAAATAATTGGAGGGGGAATAAATCATATGTGTGTGTGTGTGTGTGAAGAATAAAAGAGAAATTTCATCACACATATACCTTAGTCATGATGAGATTCCTATGGATCACCTTGCTTCAGACCTTCCTTGATAGAAGCATCAACATAACAATACTCTCTAATATCTCCCTTTCTCCCTTGAAATGCCTCCATTGTAGGGATGAATGTATGGAGAGAATGGATTGAATATATAATCCTATATCCTCTCACATTCAATTAAGATTAAGAGTTCTGAGATTGAGATTTCTCAGGTTAACACATGTGGATCCAACTCACTTCACAAGTTTCCTCAACATATAAGGCAATAACGAGGCATCTAGAGGCTATCATTCCCTATAATGGAATAATAATTGAATTAATCCCTTGCTATAGTGGTGTGAGGAGTGATAACCTTATATTATTACCTCTTATTAATGTTAAATAAGTGATAGGGCTCATTTTCACTAGGAAAATTTCAAGGGTTAGGAAGGTAGTGTTTGACCATAATAAATAAGACATGTCTCCTTTAAGATATAAGGATGTGAGATCAGAAGGGAACATCATGAACAAAACAATTTATAATAATAATCTTCTTCAAGGATAGGTACTGGATATCAAGGGACTAGAGTACACCTACATCAATCGTCGACCAAGTATGTATATAGATATCATCCCAATGGTGGGCATACCCATGATGGGTAACATAATAACAAGGTTTCCAACTAAATACATTGTTGATCAATGTAATAATATGTTAGAACCATGTTTATGAATAAATACACACTGGATCCATGTCATAAAAATATCACAGACACAAGGAAATACAAGGTGGATCTATGTCATAGTATACAACCAAATAGAACCATTGAAAGTGCTTAGATGGTTCTAATAAATTGTTAGGACTGGTGATATAAAATCTAATACAAATTGGGAGGGGAAATATGGCTAGATTATGCATCCCCAAACCCAAAGTATTTGTCCAAACCTTGATGGTACAAATCTACACCATGAAAATATATTAATTGAGGACAATCACAGTATAAACCATTTGATTATTGGTCAATGATGGTTACCATTAATAGACACAATGGAGAAAACCAATTATGAGAATGGTTCTCAAGGTACATAGTCTAATATAGCAAGTCTAAATAGAGGAGACGATGTTGAAAACTTATATAATCATCCGACCATGAGTTAATAAGGGAAATCTACTGTCCAATGTGAGGAAACATGCCATTGAGGACTTCAAAATTTAATTGTTGGATTATTTACCAATACTGGGAGGGAAGGTAAATCAATATTGGGAAATTTTTACCACTTTTAACATGTAACATTACTCATTAACAATATCATTCATCATCACATAAAAGTCATACACAGTGCACAATATATTTAACATGGAGACCCAAATGGGAGAAAACCACAAAATATGTTGTTTATAATATGAAGATTACATTCAATGTGTTTACCAACACCAAATGGAAGGAAGCTTCAACTCCCTGATTTTCTATCTCCAACTAGAAGGAGGCTCCAACCCCCCAGTTTATTAGCTCCAATTTAAAGGAGGCTACAATCAACTAAGGTCACAAGCTCCAACATGTAGAGAGGAATCCAATCATCAGTGAGAAAAAACTCACAATTATTAGGCACCAACCTGAAGGAGACTACAATATCCTATCCTTTCCCCGTCCTTCCGCCCTAATATGCATAGAGGAAAAATTATGTAATGATAACTGTATCATTGTCTCTGACAACTTGTACCTATATCTTTGTCCCTCAACCTATATCACTGTACCTGTTCCTATATCATTGTCCCTGTTCCTATATATTTGTCTCTTTCATCATGTATCATTGTATCACTACCTTTGTCAACCTGTCACAATCACTATCTCTATCAAAATTCCCCAATCACTGTATCTCCATCTAAATGGCACAATCACTGCCTTTGTCATAGTTCCACTATCAATGTCATAATTCAACAATCACTGTCACATTGTCTCAATATCTGTCACACGATATCAACATGTACATGCCTCAAGTATATACCGAGAAACAATCATCCATCAATTTCATTTGAGTCCTCAACTTTTAGATCATATACATTTCCAAAACATTGAACATTCCAAGAGATGAGCCATATACCACAACATAAACATGGACTATGCAAAGATCATCACTATGATATATGCCACGACCATCATACAATATGTCCAGATAATCACCATGATCTATACAAACAAATCACCAATATCTATGCCATGATCACCGTAAATTTTGCACCAACATATATTCCAATATCACCATCAAGTATGCCAAGAGATAAGCACAATAACATGTACAAACTTCATATCTTTTCAAGACAACAAGATGGACCCTAAACCATGAGAGGCATGACCGTCACAAGAGAGACCCATGTACAAGAACCACACCATATCTATTCCAATATGGCCATCATCATATCCCCCATAACATATATTATTACTAATAGATATACCAAGAGAGAGACTCACATACCAATATCCAAGATGAACTCTATCCATGAAAGACATGTGCCATCACAAGAGAAACCCACTAGCATGAACCCTAACTTTTCCAACATTACAATATAAAGAGACAATATAGAAACCAAAAGAGTATCTAGATATATTCATCACATAAGGCTTCGCGACCATCTTTCCAATGAACAAGAAATTTGTAATTTAAATATCGTATGAGAAAGTTATGTCATTTTTCGTGACTCTCCTCAACCCTCAAAGATGCCCATAAATTAATCCTCCAAAAGGTTTCACACTTTTTCTCCAAATATGCACAGTAAAAAGAGAGACTTGATTGATGATAAAATGAATTTTTTTTCCCTCTATTTATACACTTCATCATGATCTAGTATCTTCTTTTATTGCCTCCTTAAACTCATCCTCAATTTGTGGATCTCCATATTTTAAGGGGGTCTCAAGGGTTAGTACCTCACCTCAAGTGTCCATTATGACACTTCATGCCAAAAATTCAATATCACTCCATATCTTCTCCAAATGGGACCTTAGGTCTTTAACACATCATCATACTTGGTGGATACATTATTATTTCTTGCGGGGATCCTTGCCACTTCATGTGGTCTAATGGGCCAAAGTACCACAACTTTTGGGGTCATGTGGAACAAACATTATTATTTTGGGGGTACTTCAAGATTCACACCAACTTGCTTCAAACAAATTTTGGGGACTCTTTAGGGCTTCTCCACCATGAGTCATGTAACCCAAAACTAATGGGAAAGTGGACCAAACACCATTGTTTATGGGTTTCTTCACCTTTTATTTGAACATTTCCTTGTGGAAAAATACTTATTACTTCATGGGATACTTCTCATGGTCATATGGACCAATCCTTCTAGTCATGTAGACCCAACACCACTACTTTCGGGGTTACCCATCATCATGATTTTGAGATATTTTTTACACTTCATCCCAATATACTTTGCAACAACCTTATGGGCTCTCTTGAGCCTTCTCCAACATGGGTTATGTGACCCACCCACATGGTCATGTGGACCCAAAACCACTATTTTAGGAATTTCTTCACATTTCTTACTGACATTGTTTAGGAACACCTTTACAAACTTTCTTACACTTCTTATCATTATGTTGATGTGACCCATCACGATGGTCATGTGACCCATCACGATGGTCATGTAATCCATCATCATTTATTTAGGAAATTATTCACACTTCTTTAGTACACTTTAGGGACTCCTTTACACTCCACATCATCATGATCTTTAGGGATTCTCTAGGGGATTTGTACCACTTATGTATAACTCAAAGTGTCTTCCTATGAGGGACATGCACAACCATTATTCCAAAAGGGGACTGCTTTGGGTTTATATACACTTGTGATCAAGGGATTCCTTAGGTTATTCTTTACGGGATTCAGGGCTTCATTTTACAATCCCAAACAATATGTATCTACTATAACCACATCATCATTACTAACTTGAAACCACATATCTTTTCACCCTTTTGACGTCAATGACAACCTGTTTGACATCAATGGAAACTTCTTCCAACATTAATGTATTGACTGGTTTCTAGATCCACTTCCTAGATAAGTAGCTGATGTTTATAGAGATGAATCTATTGAAGGAAGGACTTAATGTATCTCCAATCAATCAACACAAAACATATATCAAGAAATGAGATAAATATAGAATATCATAGAGTAGAATAGGCACAAGGATAGCCAACACACAATGTCAATGGGACTACAAAATGGCCGACTCAAGCTGAAATCCCCTTGGACATATAGTACGACACATGAAGGGCTTGACATCATAGTCGTAAGAACACCATATAGATCATAATACAACAATAACAGAATCAATGTATCCTCCATAATGACTAGAATATTAACCAATTAGGTAAGTTTTGTGACTCATGATGATGGTATGGTCCCTAAGAAAGCTATAACCCTATTGTAAGATGGTACTATAACACAAACATATGCTATATTCCAAGGGAGATGCAATGGAATGTTGCCATTTTTTTATTTAATAGACAATGATTCCTCCCATCCCCCCATTTTTTTGATCTTGTTAAACATGTCCCTTTTTCATTTTTTAACAATCTTTAGAAAGAGAGAGAAGAATGCTTGATAGAGGTTCCTTTTTCATTTAGTTTTGACGAGTCAATAAAATGGATAAAAGAATACTTGATAGGTGTATTTTCTATGTTTTAACGAGCATGACAAAGAGATAAAAGTGTTCTTGATAAAATGTCTTTTTCATGGTTTAATGAGTATGAATAAGAGATTAAAGTATGCTTGATATTGTGTTTTTCATGGTTTGACAAGCTCAAGAAAGATACAAAAGTATGTTTGTTAAAGTGTCATTTTCATGGTTTAATGAGAGCAAAAAAGAGATAAAAATATGCTCGTCTAGCCTGAGAATGAATGGTATAAGGGGATGCTAGGTTCCATGAACTTGGGAAAAACTAAGTGACAGGTGGCACAAATATAGAAACATAGGAAATGAGGGATCACTCAATGTAGGTGTTCTTTCCATTGGCCAAGGAGATGTTGTATGGGGAAACGCGACTATAGTAGGTATTATGCTGAGTGAGAGTATAGAGGTTGAGGAAGGATATACAACAAAAATGTAACAAGAAACTAGATGTGAGAAACTAAGCAAATGCGGCCACACAAGTAATCATAAGAATTTTAGGAACCTCTTTGGAAAGGACATAATAATATAGAGAAGAGGGGGAAATGAGGCTTAAACTCATGTTATGGTGATACTAAAGAGGGTTCTTATACCTATAAGAGAGATGGAATGAGTGCCAAAATTTGATAAGGGTGCTATTATAGGATTCCCATTTGAGGAAGGAACGACCGTTCAAGTTATGATGTGCATAGACAAAGAATGGATAATGTCGCAACCTGACGAGATCAATCCTATGGTGAAATGATGGGAACAATGGAAGATTAAAAATCCACTTTTGAAGATGATAAAACCTATCCCTATATGATAAAGGTAAAAAATACGTACCATAAGTGGATGTCATTAATATTATAGTTTTCATCCTGCACAATGGATACAACTAACTCCAAAACAACTATTAGTAACTAGAAAAATATAGAAAAATGCATATAAAATATTTGTTTTTGTATTTTTTCCTTTTTAATTTTTTTTTCAATTTTATGATTATTATAATTTTTTTGTTGATGCATGGTAACTAGTGAATTTAATGCTATGACACTGATGTTGGGCCAATATGACTTATTGGGATGTCAGTGAGTACATCATTATGTTGGGTATGTGGATGAGGCAGATAGTGCAGGTCAAATGATATAGGTGTAGAGGAACCTAGAGGTCTCCCTATGGGGGTGCCCTCACTCAATATGTATGACATCCCTGAGCATCTCCAATGGCATACCATAGGGGTGTTGAGTCATAATAGTCACTTGTTGAGGTCACTTGTTGAGGCGTGTGGTAAGATTGGGTGTGTGTTATCATGAGCATAGGGAAACTCATTATTGAGTAGAGAGTCATCTCCTCATTTTTGATAGGCGATATGTATGTTAACTTATATAGTGGCATGTTGAGGATTTAAAAGCTAATTTTGTACTCATGCATTATTTTTAGTAATGATGTGAAATTTATTTCATGTGACTATGTACATGCATGCTTATTTGATTTTGTTTAATGAGATAAATGTCGATCTAACACATAGTTTTCCAATGAATCAAGAATCACACTAGACTCTCTTGGAATATGTTGATTAACAATGCAATCAAAATTTCTTTCCGAAAAATGTACCCTTAGATATTTTCGAAGTAACATAAGGTGTTGGATAGAATAGTGATTGTTTAATAATTGCACTATACTCTACAACATTATTGGTTGTAGGGCCAAGATAGAAACCTCTTAAACTCACTATCTCATCAATGAAAAAAATACCTACGCAATAGTATTGGCACCATAAAAGAATCCTATGCAGGCTAGAGGATATGTGGACATTTTGAGAATTGACCATAAAGTATGATAAAAATTGTCCTGCAATGCAAAAAACAATTGAAGAAGAAAAAAACACCACACTAAAATGAAGATACATGTGATACAAATAATTGTGAGGTGTAATGGCCTACACATGATATGTTTTTGGGTAGAGCCCATCGCAGGGCTTTGATAGAGGATTTCTATCATAATCCACTAACTCATAAGTGCCCTTATTGAGCACACATTTAACGATATAGGGACCATGCCTAAAGGGGTCAAAATTACCTTCCCCCAACTTATCATGATCCTGATCATAGAACAAAACCAAGTCAACTTCTATGAAATTGTGGAGCTAAATTGCTTTATC
The DNA here is from genome assembly GCA_001517045.1 of Pseudotsuga menziesii. Taxonomy (NCBI): domain Eukaryota; kingdom Viridiplantae; phylum Streptophyta; class Pinopsida; order Pinales; family Pinaceae; genus Pseudotsuga; species Pseudotsuga menziesii. The sequence continues at coordinate 330,868 of LPNX010495447.1, read as the reverse complement.
ATATTGAGCTTTGAATCAATTTTTATGTGTTTCATTAGCTAATGTAGGATCATGGAGCTATTCCTCTAGGGAGTTCAAATACAAAATATTCTCCTCCTCTGCAAAGGTTTCAGGTAAGAGTTCAATAACTAGCTTCAACAATGGAATTTCACATTTATTTAGGAGAACTGCTTCTGAACCATGGACATGTTGGAATGGGGAGAATCTGATAGCAGTTTTCATTGAGGTTTAATATGCCCATATGGACAAAAAGAGAATAATGAGCCATTTTGAATTTTTTTCCCAACCATCCATTGGATCATGGTTTTCAATACTCAATTAACAACCTCAACATGACCATGAGATTGAGGATAGTAGGTGGTCGATTTCTCTTGATAAAAACCAAACATGGCCGTCAATTTGACCATCATGTGGTTACAAAAACGAGACCCATGATCAGTAAAAATAGTGTGGGGAATGATGAAACTAGAAATAATGTGATTAAACACAAAAATCATAACATTATTAGCATAACTTCAACCCATTTAGTAAAGTAGTCCACCATCATAATGATGTGGTGATGACCATTGGTCGAAGTAGGATTACATGTCATAAAATCAACCCCATTTCGCAAAAGGGTAGACATCAACGATTGAATGAAATGGATCAGGATATGCATGCACCTTATGGGTACAAATTTTACAAGGATGACACTTGACAACAATTATACAATATTTGAAGATCGTGGGCCTAAAGTAACTCGTGAGAAAAATTTTATAGGTAGTAGCCATCCTAGAAAGATGACCGCTACATACTCCAACATGGAAATCATTTAAAACACACTTAAATTCGTCATGAGTAAGACATTGATGCAATACAAGATCAACCCCACAACGATACATAAACACTAATCATGGGATAGCCAAGGGAAAAAAATTGATTTTGGAGATATACTAAGATGCCCCCATACCATGGATTAAATGAGTCAATGAGAAACAAAGATTCACCAAGTAATGAATCATGAGATATGGGATATTCATCAACCCAGGGAAGATCAAACATTAGTTTTGCAAAAACCAAATATTTATTGGACTTGGAGGTGGAAAAATTAAGGTCAAATTCTTGTGAAATAATGATCCACTTTAAATATTTTATCCCAATTATTTTTCATGACAAAAAATGGTACATGGGGTTAGAGTGAGAAACAACAATGGTCTTGTGTAAAAGTATGTAATGTCTAAGGCATTGAATGGCATGAAATACCACCATGAAAAGTTTCTCCACATGCGAATATTAAATATTTATGCCTACAGGGCCTTTGCTAAGATAATAAACCACATGTCCTTGGTGCAAATCATATCCTTGCGCCAACATCACGGGTGGTGGATTTAAAATCCATGAGATATAACAAAAAAATCCTGGGTGTAATTGGAGGGATCAAGAGTGGGGTTGAGGTCAAATCCTTTTTCAAGGCGTCAAATTATTGTTGAGCCTGATCATCCCACACAAAGGGAACCGATTTCTTCAACAAACACATGAAGCCCTTTGTATTTCCACATAGTTAGTGGTAAAGCACTGCAATACGTTTTCCTTCCCTTACAAACTTTGGAGTTGGGTATTATTGTGAGAGGAGGTAATTGAAGAATTGCCTCAACCTTTAAGGTATAAACCTAAATCGCATGCTTGGATATAATGAAGCATAGTAATTGACCCAATTACACACAAAAACTGGACTTTTTTTTATGCTATGGTTCACAAAACCCCTAGCAGGGTTGTTACATCCACGAAAAGAAATGATAGGGGGCCCACCCAATGAGGCCACATTCTTCTTGATATGACTACATATTTAACCCAATGGGGACATCCTACGAGGCCCTTATATGGGAATGTTTATCCACCCGAGAATTTGACCCCAAGACCTCTTGCTCACAAATTATAACACTCAACCTTTGAGCTAGCCCACTGACCTCACACAAAAAATGGACTTATGTGGGTTTAAAGAAAATATTTTAATATCGACAACATAGAAAAACCTCATGTAAATGGGTGGGAATATCAACACAACGCTTGGAATGAGTAAGAATATCATCAAGATACACCTAAACAATATGCTTAATGTTATGGAAGCTGTAGGACATGGACCACTAGAAAGTGGCACCAACATTTTTAAGACCAAATGACAACTTGCAATAAAAAAAATGTGCTCCAAGGATAGATAAAGGTCATTTTTTGTATATTAGCTGATTTAATTTGAAATTGATTGTATTTGAAGAAACCATTCATGAAATAAATATTTCTTGGTGTAATCATCGATAATCTAATCAATGAAAGGGGTAGGATGATTATTCTTGGGATGAGGTCCATTAATATCCCTATAATAAACATAAACCAAAATGGTTCCTTATTTTTTATTGACTGGAACTGGATTGGATACCCACTCAGTTAAAGGAACTAGGTATATAAAACCAACTTTAAGCAATTTTTCGATTTCTACCTTGATTTTTATTGCTTTGCGAGGATGGAAAGTCTAGAATTTCTACCAAACTAGATTAGCTCCAGAATATCTATTAATCTCATGTTCAATCATATAAGGATCAATACTAGAAATCCCTTCATATTACCAAGCAAATACGTCATAGAAATCTCCAAATAGGGTAGTGTAAGTCTCAATTTCTTGAGCAGAACATTCAACACATATGTGAATTTTTTCCATGACATTGGTTTTGATAGAAATTGATAAAAACAGTCTTAGAAATGTTACCCAAATTTTCCTCTAACAAATTTCATGAGTTGTAGTGGGGAATGAGGGGTGATCGAAATTCCTAGTTGCAACCAAGTGTTGCAAAAATTTCTCCACTATTTCTGGATTAGGGAGGAAAGCTGCACCCTGGTGCATTTCCTTCGAATACCTCTCATTAATAGTCATGAATTCCATAATTTCCTCATCCAAAAGTAATACAATGTTAATAAAATCATGTGAAATAGGAAGAGAAGAGGAATACTGGTCGAAATCGACAATTGGTTGGGGGTCTGAATTAGTTTCAGTGGAAGATACTTGGATCTCCTTGCAGGGATTTGTGACCACTATGAGGCGCATTTTCTCTCTATAAGAATAAACTTTTGAAGTGTGAGGTCTACCCAAGGATCAAAAGAGATGAGGAGGTCACTAATAGTGGAAGTGATCATACAAATGGGAGAAACATTGTTGGAGATACTGGGTGTGATAAAAGGGAACAAACTCATCAAAGATGAGTCTTTGAATAAAACCACATCAACACTCTCATAATTACTCATGGAATCACTCACAAATGACACATTACTACCAATGTTGATACACAAATAAAGCATGCAGTAATCAAGTTGGTCTATAGTAATGACCTTCCCCTTAGGAGGAAAACAAATAATGTGAAAGACCGATGAAGCTACAACTTTCATTGCATAAAGCCAACTATGACCAAGTAGGGAGTTATAATCCAATGGGACATCAACCACTTGAACTTTGAGAGATGCAATTTTCCCTTCTAACTCAATGGGTAAAGTGATGAGAATTCCTTGAGGTGTAAAAGTATGACCATAAAAATATTTCAAAGTGGTATTGGACTATACTAACGTTGGAGATCCAATGGATCACTAATATGAAATGACATAACACACATAGAGGCTCCTTCAGAAATGACTGTGTGAAATATGTGCTTCCCATGCATGACTAGTATTTGAAAAGAGATCTAGTTCGAGAGCCTACGTTGGATATTTTCCATATCAAACATGACCAAACTCAATTTTGAGTGGTAAATCCAGCCAATGTTGACAACAATGATTTATGTTGCACAGAACATCCTTGCAACACATCAAGAGCTGATATAGGACAAGGGGCTTAGGTCGAATCTTCCACAATATTGTAATTGTGGGTGGCTCAAGAATTAGGATTATGTGACACTTTCTAAAGTACTACATCCTTGGGGGGATTAACACTGTGTCAAAAATGGGCTTCCCTATTTGTAGAATTCCATTAGGTTGGGAAGGAGAAGAAGAATCCCTTTCAAGAGGATTTCCATCCACAATTCCATATTGACAAGTTTTTTTTGACAAAGATACATGATCCTCACAAAGAAAGACATTCAAAGATCCCTCCCCTTATGAAGGGTTAGTATTTTTAGCAACCATTTTATGATGTCGTTGCTAAAGAGGGAAAGGATTAATCAAAACAATAGGTTTTATGGTGTAGTATTTTTGGAAAATGAACTCATTGACTTCTTTTAGATGAGGAAAATGGTGTGTCATGTGATCACTGCCACATATATTACAAGGAAATTTCAACTTCCTTTCCTTCTTGTTTCCCTCAACATCATATTTGGGGCGTGTGCAATCTCTTACTCATTCAAATATGTTTTATATATATTCTTCTTCTTCTTTCCTCCAAATTTATTTGGTTTCATAGATTGAAGTATACCCACCTTGGAGATATGGTTTGAGACTTGAGTTGATTTGGTGACAAGCACACTGGTAGTGGGTGTGTTAGTAATGGGTCGTTGATTGAGTTTTCCACTTTTCTGACCCATAGAAGCAGTGGAAATAGAATTGATCATTCCATCAACATGTAGTCCTAGATAGGATTTTGATGTATCAGTTGATGATCGAGGAGCATCTATGATAAATTCATATAAAGTGCTAGACTAAGACTAGATCAAGTTTAAATGTTGGGCATGATGAAAATCCTTATCTCTAGTAATGACCCAGACCATAGTGAAAGCTTTGGAAATGAGTGGTAATAATGATTTGATAAACCAATCCACTAATAACTGATGTAGAATAATGCTTTTATAAGCCTTCACCACTTCCTCCATTCATGGATGTAATCAAATATGTGCATGGCGGTATTCTAATGTAATGATTTTAGAAGGTCTTCTTCACTCATGTAATGAATAAGAAAATGAAAACATATTAGAAATTCCTTTGCTAGAGCATTGTAACCACTATACGAAGCGTTAGGAAACACAATATACCATTTGGATTTGTTTCCATTCAAGGTCCTCAGGAAAATTGACAATTTAATACCGTCATATATCTTAGAGTTCGAAACACACCATAGATGATATGTCAATATGTGCATTGGTAGGTATACTCCCATATTACCATGAAACTTTGGTATTTATTTTGGGACCTTGAGGGGTATTCCTGGCCATAAAGGATTATACAATATGTGATCATTAGTCAACTTTGACAGATCCAATAAATCTAATGTCACTAGGAATTTTAACTATGTGTTGGAAAGTAAATTCTAAGCCAAAGGTAATTGCACATTCAAATTGATTGGGTCGTGATGTCCTCCGTTATATTGTCCTTTATCAATGTAGGATTTTTCGAAGGCATGAATTCCCCAAGAAAGTTATTTCCCTCTGTATATTGGTTACCCCTAGGGGAAAATGTGCCTCCAAAGGATGGGTTTCCCCTACTGAAAGAATGGTTTGTTGAGACATGGATGCCCCATGAGGAGGGACTACCTCCATGAAATGAAATGCCCCCAAAAATATTACTACTGCTGGGAAAGGGGGAGTCACCAAAGAGATTACTACCACTAGGGAAAGAAAACCCACTAGAGACATTACTGTTCCTAGGGAAAGGGAAATCATTAGAGACACTATTTCCCTCAGGTATAAGGAAGCTACTAAATATGTTACCTATCGACATGATGAGTAAAAATAACCCCTATTGACTTATTCCATTCGAAAGGGAATCCAAATTTTGGGATAAGTGGGTTACTAGTAAGGATACTAGAGGTAGAAGGAAAACTACCCCCATCGAAGATAAATATAGATGTGGGCGATTGCATTGACGCAACTAGTTGAATTGCACTAGATTGAATTATTGATGGCAATAATGGCATATATGGCATACCACAAAAGGAGGATGTGGATACAACAGGAGTAGGTGAGGAATTTCTTTCCCCATTGATAGAAGGTGAAGGAGGATTCACTGTGGTCCCTCCTTGGAATTCAAGTACATATGAGGTAAGTTGACCCATGGTAGAGGATCCACTAACACTTGACATAGGGACAGGATAAATGAACAATGTAAAAGGAGCACCACTAACGAAATTCACTTGTATGAGTAGATTTTTAAAGGATTGGTTAAAGGAGGATTAAGGCATGGCTTAAAACTTTTTTCCACAACTTCAATCTCTTCTTGTTTCAAAATGAATAGTTCTATCACCCTCTACTTGAGATTTGGTGTATTGACACCTAATAGATGGTGGTTCCTCCTTGACAAGAGAAATAACACGAATACGTCTTGACTAGTGAGTCAGTAAATTGGCCATGGGTGAACGATTAGATTGTAACAAAAGAAAGAAGGACAACCTAGGGGAAACTAACACATAAAACCAAACAACACACCCCTAGCCAAATTATGGGCTATCAATGGGAAAAGCAATAGATATAATGACTCTTATAGAGACAGGACATTAGGACACCAAAGAAGAGGTGGGAGACAATTACAATAACCCATCTCACCCCAACACCCAAGGTGCAAGTTTCCTTATAAAGATGAGAAACCTGTAAGGTAGAAGAGGTAGATGATTATGCATCTACCTTAGGTACCACAATCATTTCCCACTTGTAGTCACTCGTGTAGGACTCTAGGAAAGGAAACTAAGTTTAGCACCTCACGATTGATGACTGAGTGAAACATTAATAAGTCAAGAATACATGCATGGTGTTATCACTCAGAATTTACCCCCGGTTGTGAAAGGATAATACCAAGGTAACCACAAAACCAATACTTAGGAATAAATTTGGCCTCTTTCTTTCCAGAGAGGGATCTCTCAATAAATAATCTCATAATCTAGAAAAATTTGAAAAGAAATAAAATTTAGTAGTAACAGCGGTTGAAACAGTGCTCATTAGGCATGGAGTCATATATGAAAAACAAGAAACAACAATGCTTTGTAACGGAGTTTAAATAGAGGCATGGTAGCTACTCCTTTACAGTAAAAAGGGTGATTGTTTGGTGGTAAATATGAATTAGAGACAATTCATTAATATGGGAATCTAACGAGGATGAATCCAATATTAACTTTAGTGGGAAATATTTGTGAATACTTGAAAGCAAAGGATTATAGCATATGATTTTGAATTCTAATCCAATATAAACTCATTCAATCATGAAAATATGACAAAATGTAAATGTAAATAGGGAACACATGCACATAAGGAGAGAAAGTACAGACTGCAAAGTAAATAACACAAGAATCTCTGCAAAAACCGGCTCGGCTCTAAAACCTTTATTGATCTTTGAAACTCTCTTACAATACTCACTTTTTTCTCCGAGGTTCCAACCCTCAATACATTACAAAATGTTGCTTAAATAGAAAATATGCTCCTTGATGTGATAACTGGTTCTATGCTAAAAATAGGTAAAATAAATACCTTATTACATTTTTCATTTGCTTCTTATCAAACTAACTGTTCAGAAATTTATTACAAAATTTAAATAAACTAGTCTTCAACATTCCTCGAGATTCCTTCGTTGATGCAGCTTGTATTTTGTCCTTCCAAATTTCTCCACTGTCTTCCATTAATCAATAGTTGGAAGCTCTAAACTGGCCATTTCTTTAGCTAGTACTCGTAACTCTACGTGATCCACATATGAAATTTTTAGCAATTGAGTACAAACACTTTTGAAAGTGTTAATGAATTCAATGTCCATTGCCAATTTATCCACCACAGTTTTCCCTGACACTAACTGGTTCATATCCTCAATTTTTTTATGATCCAATCTGCATTTCACCAACAAAGCTTGATATTCCACCTGAGAGAATAGTCTATGTCACATACCCCAATTTTGTAAAATAATGATTAATTGTTTTTATTATATTCCTGAGACATTATGTTAAATTAATGCTAAGTAGGAACTGATGACTCAGCAGAGTCAACAGAAGTGTAATGTAATTCAAAATATTTTATTATTAATAGATAAATTGTGGAGACGACAGCATGGGAGAGCTGTTAAAAAGAGGTTACTGGTCAAACTAGTGGATGGAACTAGGTAGAGGGAAAAAGACAAGTGGCAACATCCTCAAACACTTCCTAAGTTGCAGGTGGAAACTTCCTTATATTTGGGGTCATGATCCCCCAAGAAAGTGGGATCAGAGCAGGTGGCTCATTAAATGACAACTAACCCAAAAAAGACCTAGGCAATCTTTTAAAAGTACTCAATGAAGAGAGCTGAGGTTGCTCAGATATTTTCCAGAGAGAATTCATTCAGGTGAATGATATTCAGGAAATTCATTGAGGAAAGAGGGAAAAATAATAAGGAAGTTGTTCTGAGAGGAATGCTGCAGTAACTTGTTTATTACAGCTTGTTAGTTGGGTGAACTTACTCATAAGTTCTGGATTATTACTGAGTTTGAGGACTGGTAACTGACGATTGCTGCACCTAGTTCCAGCCAGGGAAACCAGAGCAAGCTCAGGGGTCCTGAGAAGTCGCTGTTTGAGCGCTCTCCAGGAATTGGTAGCGAGGAACGACCTCCCATTGCTGTTGTTGTCCAAAGCTTAAGCATGTTCTGTCACTTAACTATTTTGTTTTAGTAACTATGAATGGTTGGATGTTATGCTAGTAGTTATTAAATGGTTTAATGATGAGAGTGTCTTAGTTTATAAGTCATAAAATCTGTTGATGAAAAATAAATACCACTGTGTTTTTCCACATCTGGGGTTTACCAGACCGTACTCCAGCACAGGGGTAAAAATGATAAAAGATAGTATGATGAGATGGTAAAATAATAGATTGTTTCTTTACTTAACATCAGAAGACATTATTTGTTTTACTGACAGCTGTTTATGTGCATAAATAAAAACTATTCCCTCGAACAGAATATCATTCACAATAATCCTATTATTGTAAAGATCAGATGGAAGAATGTAATAGTTGTGCGAAGGAAAAGATAGACTAAGTGTATCTGCTGTTTAAACCTTATAATTGTTTTCTTCCAGTTTGAAAGAACCTAATTTCTTTATGCTGAAAAGACAACACTGATAGTAGGAGTAATTAAATATTGTTTAGATTCTATAGTTAAAACCTAGTTGTGTTAGTCTGTATTTATGGTTTAGGATGTAGTTATTTAATTACTAAATCTTCTTTTAATTCGACTGAGCTCGGATAGATTACAGAGCTGTTATCCTATTTCTTAGATAGTAACTGAAGGTTATGATATATATATATACAGGCATCATAACTAAACATATGAACTAAATAAATAACAAGATGTTATAAAATAAACTAATTGTTAATTATGGAAGCATTGGTACTCACAAAAGAGATAATATCTTTATTGTATCAATAACAATAAACTTATATTACATACAATATAGGAGTATTACTAATGTTACACATAAGGTATTAATCTTATTATAGTAATTGCAAACCTAAACTATTTACCCTTATGTACTACAAAGTAAATAAACAATATTGGAGAGCTTTCTAATAAAAATAAATAAAATGAGAATATAAAGACCCTACTTAAATTGAAAGGTATAAATTATATGTAAAAAAATTACAAATTCCTAATAATTAGTAAGTCAGGGTATAAAGCCAGTACAGAACCCTTGACAGTAAATTTAATTAATAGTAAGTTAGAGAATATTTTAACCACAGATTATTTATAAACTGAGAATAAACTATTATTACTTTATATAATTATAAAAGAAGCTAAGCAGAATTAATAACAAAAGTAATAAGTATTACAAGAAGAATAACACGATTATTATAATCAGTGATATTAATATCCTATTAATTACTGTACATAAATTTATGTTTTTTTTTGGAATTACAGTAATATATTATCTTTTCTCATTAGCAGAAATTTCAGTATAACAACCTGTAACCATGGTTGTACAGTCAATGACTTTAGAATGTCATTTAAAACTTGAAGATTATACAGTTTATCAAGTATAACCCTTATAACAATCTATCAAATAATTAACCCAGTATATTATTAAAATACAGTAAAAACCCTACCAGCAACCACCATGATTAAATAACATAAAATAAACCAAGTATTTTATCAAATTCACAGGAACCAAATGTATTAAAGGCAGATAAGATTATTAAGCCACGTTTAAACAGTAATAGTTTCAAAACTGTACAAGTAACATAATATTAACTTAAATAAAGTAGCATGGACAGCGCTTAGCTCCAAATTTAGGGTAAACCCCGATAAAAACTTAAAGTATGTACTGGAGGTGGAGTTTCATCTCCTTGGCACCTCACGGCTACCAATATCAGTTACAAAAAAATAAGCTTATAGCCTGTACAATATCAATATTTATGCATGCTTAAACAATAATCAAACGAAGACCCAAAACCCACGGTCTTGGCTTCAGCCAAGCACACATGCTAAACAAAGAGTGAAACTCTCTTAAACAGCGTTCAGGTTCACCATACTGAAACAAGGTAACCACGAGGGTTAAAAACCGCGAAGTCAAAGCCATGACTGCCCTAGAGGACCAGCAAGGAGGAGTATGCCATGGGTAAAACCAGGCTTACCAGGAGAAGCCAGCTGCCGAAGTTCTGCACCTTTCCACGCCGAAAGGAGAAGATTAACCCTGTAACAAAAATAGCTAAATATTAAAATCACGTCAACTATTGTTGCTTAAGCTCTTGTTTGAAAGAAAAAGAGAACGAAAGAAAACTGTAACTTACCTTAACGCCTGATAGAAATATGGCCACCAACGAACAACAAGACTACCACGAGCAGGAAGAAGGGTAAACCCTTCATTCGTCGCAGAGAAGGTTGAGCTCGCGAGAAACTAAAGGAGTACCTATCACGATGGAGAAACCCTAGGTATTATAACACTACTCAACGACCAACAGCAAACTACTCGACCCAGTAACCCTCCACACAATGCAGCAGATAAACCACAAGGAACTAAACCAGCAAAGGAGTCGACTAGAAGACAGTGCGAGCAACGAGATGGACCAGGAGGTTTTGCAGAGTGGCCGAAGGCCCGCAGGCAGTGGAGAAATAAAGACTAGGGTTAAGTCAAACCATTATAAACGACAGTGCGTGGCTGGGAAGAGTCCACGTAGCCTTGTTGATAATTACCATGCAGTGGGTATAAACTCTAATGTTCCACGACAAAGAATCACCAATGATTTATTTTCACAACCCTAATCATATCGCAGGGATTCCATAAAGTTCATCATACCATAAACCATCACCTGCGTTATAAAATTTACCATATAAACATTAGGATAGTGTTTATAAAACATTATAGTATGGATTTGTTTCATCATCGGTCTCATACAATTAGGTATGGAGAATTATATTTCTTTGCTTATAATAAGATATAAGAGTAAAGAAGTAAGATTAATTACCATGGATCAATTTATTTATAAACTTATTTTCTTTCTATTTTTATATATTGCAATAGTTTGCAAATGAAGTAAAGGGAATAATAATATAAGGTTTATAGAATTGTAATAATTCATATGAAATGATCATTTGAACATGCTGATGGTTTTACTCTTGACCTGGTGAATTTTCTTTGTTTGTAAGATAACAATACTACTAATATTCATAGAACCATTTTTCATGGTGACAAATAGACTTTTATCAAATTCAAGCCCAAGGGTTATAGAAGATATTATAAGCCAATATCTGACTGATAGCTTGAGAAAACTCAGCATTCTTGGCTTGATAGTATGGACAAGAACATCGTAATTGGCATTTGAATATAATAAGTATGAAAATGTTCTGTAATCTTACCAACAAACCTTTGACTTTAGAATAGAAACAATATTCTAATCATGAGTATAATAAACCTAATGCAAATTCTTAAGATATTAAAGGAAGTTTTGTATCATGTAATAAACCTTGTGAATACTTGAAATAAGAAAAGTATAGATTTGATACTTAAACCTCCTTATCTTTTTACAGTTGCAGTTACCATTTCAATCTTGTTTAGATACAGTAGTTATGAGCAATTAAAAATTAGATCTTGATGTGGTACCCAGTTATACTTACTGTGCTAAATAAGAAACATTTATTTACTTTTACCCTTGCATTTCAGTAGACACATCAAATGGTTCAGTACTCCATAGGGATACTTAATCCTGTTATCATGAAGGAAAAATAGCTATCATATTTACTAGTAGAATTCAACTCTCTATCAGTAAGATCTTAAAAGAGATTATAGTTAAAGCTTTACCTTTAGAATCCTGGTAAACCTGACTAGCATGTATATACTTTTACTGAATGAATTTGTACAGCAAATCATTATTGAATACTTTAGAGATTTGTTAGCAGCGACCCAAACATATTACTTGTATATCTGTAAGAGAAGGAAAACTGCTGCATTAGCTCGGAAGCTAAGTAAGCCCAGTTTTGTCATGACAATCCCCCTTGTAGTCGCAAACAAAAAACAAATCAGTAACTAAAAAGAAACTATTCTTTAAGGATAAGTATAATCAAAAGATCATTCAGTTATAATTCTAATAACATAAAACTAATCAATTCAGTTAATGGCTGCATTTATTAAGAATATATGCTATTTTAAATTTTTCGGAAAATTGGGGTTATGACATGTGGTATCAGACGATGGTTCAAATATTAGGCCTGAATGTGGCCCAACTAGTTTCCCACAGAACAATAAAAATAATGTACTAACCTGTATTTTGTTTTATGTAAAGAACAGAAAATTTCTTTTTTCTGAATCTAACAGGCAGGTATGGAGAACCTAGGAGAATATGCTGAGGAGGAGTCTCCAAACAACGAGACAAGAAAAATGTCCAGAGAACCTGTGTTAGAAGAGGTAAGTGCTCACTCTTCAGAGCTGATACAGACTATAAAGGATCTGAAGACTGAAATGGAATCAATCAAGAAGGATAATGAAAGGATTTTGAAAACTCAAGAAGAGTTGAACCAAATATTGATGGAAAAATTTCAGAATTAAGGGAGGAGCAAAAGATCCGAATCTGAGGAAGCTAGCCATCAGAAGTAATCTAAAAAGATGAAACTGGCTAAAGCTGAAAGCAGTTCATCATCTGAAGGGTTCAGGGAACAACCAAGCTATCACACTACTAGTGACAGTAGTGAGGCTGAGTTGTATGACAGAAAGAAGAAGTATATACCATATGAAGAGATTTCTGGGGATTTAAAAAAAATAAAGCCCCCAACTTTCAACGGAGAGACTGAAAAAGGGGAGGAAGCTGAGTCCTGGTTATCCGGGATGAAGAAATATTTTCAGATATACAACTATTCAAATCAGCTGAAGGCAAGAATGGCAATCTATAATCTCACTGGAAAAGAAGACATATGGTGGCAAGATTTGAAAAGAGTCAAGGGGATCAAGGAAAAAGAAGTTATTTGGAGTAATTTTAAAAGGTACTTCAAGAAGAAATTTTTGTCCGAACAATATTATGAAGAGAGAGCTAAAGAATTTTACAAGTTAAAGTTAGGATCCATGACTATGAAGGATTTAAACAGTAAATTCTTAAGCTTATTGAGGTATGTACCTTAATTGGTCGATGAGAAACCTAAAGTGCAGCGGTTTCTTAGCTGTCTGCCATATCACATCAAGGACAGAATTGAGTATGATAACCGTAAAACTCTTGAAGAAGCCATGTGGAAGGCTAATTTATGTTTCGAACAGAACAAAAAGAAAGAAGGTATAGCCAACTGGAAGGCTAAAAAGAACAGTAATCAGCCTGAGTTCAAGAAAAAGATATTTGTACCCCAAAAGAACTTCAAGAATAATAAGAACAGAAATTATTCTAACAGTAAGAACTTTTAGGGAAATAGAAATGGTGTTTCTAATAATGCTAATAATTCCAGTAACTTTAAAGGCAAGGAAGCTGCAAACAATCATGGGAATTTCACTAAGAATTTTGAAAGAAAAGAGCCTGTTAAGTGCTGGGAATGCAATGGCCCGCACTATGCCTTGGTTTGCCCAAATCGGAAAAAGTCAAACAACAATATTCACACCGTGCAGGATGAAATGACCATTGGAGAATTTGCGAGGACTATGCCCAGAATAAATGCAGCTTTGGAGAACCGCCAAGTTGACTATCAGACTTCCATGGTGGAAGTGGAAGGTATGGTTAATCAAACCCCTGTAACTATTTTAATTGATCCAGGAGCTAGTCTTAGTTACGTTTCACCTCAGATAGTGGAAAAGTGTAATTTGACTGTTGAAAAGTTTGATATTTCCTGGTTAGTTCAATTAGCCACTGGGGCAAAAAGGAAAGTAACATGTTATGTGAAAGAATGCGCTTTGCTTATGAATGATTTTAAAACTACAGTTAAGCTTAATGTTCTTCCACTTGGCTCGTATGATTTATTAATTGGTATGGATTGGTTAGAGCAGCACAAGGTAGTTTTAAACTGTTTTGATAAAACCTTTACGTGCGTAAATAATAATGAACAACCAGTAACAGTTAGGGGTATTCCTAGGAAAACTGTAATTAGGCAGATTTTTGCCTTACAACTTAAAAGAGCAGTTAGAAAAGGATGAAAGGCCTATGCTGTAACTATTACAGATGAGGCAAATAAATCTGAAAAAGATAAGTTAAAAATAGAGGATATTCCTGTTTTAAACGAATTTACTGATGTTTTTTCGGAGGAAATTCCAGGATTACCTCCCAGGAGAGAACTGGATTTCACTATTGAGCTGGTACTAGGTGTTGTACCTAGCTCGAAAGCTCCGTATCGTATGAATATTTTAGAAATCAATGAATTAAAATCACAGTTAAAAGAGTTAATAGATAAGAAGTACATTCGACCCAGTGTGTCCCCTTGGGGAGCACCAGTCATCTTTGTCAAAAAGAAGGACGGAACTATGCGACTATGCATAGATTACCGTCAACTAAACAAGATGACCATTAAAAAAAGATATCCGTTGCCTCGCATAGATGATCTATTTGATCAGCTACGTGGAGCTACGGTGTTCTCGAAGATAGACCTGAGATCAGGATATCATCAGGTAAGGATTAAAGATGAGGACATTTTCAAGACAGCCTTCAGGACGAGGTATGGACATTACGAATTTGTCGTAATGCCATTTGGGCTTACCAATGCCCCAGTTGTCTTTATGTGCTTAATGAATAATATAATGCATAAATACTTAGATAAAGTTTTTGTCATGTTTATCGATGACATCCTAATTTATTCTAAAAATGAAGCAGAACATAAGGAACACTTACCGATAGTCTTACAGGAGCTGCGAGAGAAACAATTTTTTGCGAAGTTCAGCAAGTGTGATTTCTTTAGAGATGAAATCCAGTACTTAGGTCACGTAGTGACTAAAGAAGGGATTTCAGTCGATCCCGAAAAGATTCGGGCAATCGAAGATTGGCCAGTTCCAAAGGACGTAACAGATGTTAGGTCATTTATGGGAATTACCGGTTATTACCAGAGATTCATTGAAGGCTTTTCAAAAATAGCTAATCCAATCACTTCCTTGCAAAATAAAGGCAAGAAATTCGATTGGAACTTAAAATGTGAAGAAAGTTTTAAGAAATTAAAAACCTTGTTAACAACTGCACCTATTCTAAGAATAACAGATCCTAATAAGGATTTTGTGGTATGCACCGATGCTTGTAATGATGGTTTAGGCGGTGTGCTGATTCAAGACGGGCATGTCATTGCCTATGAGTCTAGGAAGTTAAAGATCCATGAAAAGAATTATGCAACTTACGATTTAGAACTTGCAGCTGTTATACATGCTTTAAAGATGTGGCGACACCACTTAATAGTCAGAAAGTTTATTTTAATGACTGATAATAAAGGTCTGAAATAACTTTTGGATCAGCCCAACTTAAATGCAAGACAAGCAAGGTGGTTGGCCTTCTTAAGTGAATATGATTTAGAAATTCAACACATAAAAGGAAAAGAAAATAAGGTGGCTGATGCTTTAAGCAGAAATGCAAAGCTGAATTTTACAGCAGCAATCAGCACTTATGCTTCTGATTTAAATGAACAGCTGATGGAAGGGATAAAACATGATGAAATTTATAAAAAATTACAAGTTACAGCTAAAGAAGAACCTACAGAAAGTTTAATAAAAGGTTATAGTCTAAATAAAGATGGATTTTTATTGTTTAAGGACAAACTGTATGTGCCTAATGTGCCTAAGGTTAAATTATTGATTCTGGATGAAGTTCATAAAACCCCTTACTCAGGACATCCAGGCTACCAAAAGACTGTCACCATGTTAAGAAAAGAATATTTCTGGCCTAATATGAAATCTGAAGTAGCTGAGTACATAGATAGATGTTTGGATTGTCAACAAGTGAAAACCGAACACCAACATCCAGCTGGTTTACTGCAACCTTTTCCTATTCCTAGTTGGAAATGGGAGATCATCAGTTTGGATTTCATTACAGGATTGCCCAGAAATCAGAATCAAAATGATTCAATTATGGTGGTGGTTGACAAGTTAAGTAAAGCAACACATTTCATTCCTGTCAAGACTACTTACAAGGATGCTAATATAGCTGATATATTTTTAAAGCAGATTTTTAGATTACATGGAGTACCTAAGGTTATTATTTCAGATAGGGATCCTAAATTCACAGGGAATTTTTGGAAGTTCTTGTTTAAGAGATTAAACACAACACTGAATTTCAGCATCTCTTTCCATCCTCAAATGGACGGACAGACTGAAAGAGTGTATCAGGTGCTGGAAGATCTGTTAAGAATGTATGTTAAGGATCAGCCAGGTAAGTGGGAGGACTACTTGCATTTAGCAGAATTTGCATACAATAATAACTATCAGTCATCAACTAAGTTCAGCCCATTTGGAATTCTGTATGGGCGTAAATGCAACACTCCTATCTCCTGGAATAATCTAGTAGATAGATTGGTGTTAGGACCTAAATTATTGAAGGAAATTGAACAAATTGTAAAACAAGTGCAGGAAAATTTGAAGGTAGCACAGGACCGACAAAAGAGCCAAGCAGATTTAAAAAGAACTCCCAAGGAGTTCCAGGTGGGTGAGCACGTGTTTATAAAGGTAAGACCAAAGAAAATCTCCCTAAGACTGGGGAGTTGTGCAAAACTAGCACCACGTTACTGTGGTCCGTTTGAAATTTTATCCAGAATTGGTCAAGTTGCATATCAGCTTGCGTTACCACCTAACTTGAAAGTGCATAATGTTTTCCATATTTCTGTTTTGAAAAAGTATGTTCATGATGCTACTCATGTAATTGATTGGAATGTTGTATAGGTGGAACTAGAAGGAGAAGTTCTGGTGGAACCCGACTGTATCCTCAGGAGGAGGGAAATTACTCTGTGGAACTGCACAATTGGGCAGTTGAAGGTGCAATGGAAGCACCTTAGTCCTGAAGAAGCTACCTGGGAACTGGAAAGTAAGATGCGGGAAGCATACCCGAATCTGTTCCAGGAGGTTGCAGAGGATGAAGAATAAGTAACATCGATGACGATGTTACATTTTAAGGGGGTGTGTATGTCACATACCCCAATTTTGTAAAATAATGATTAATTGTTTTTATTATATTCCTGAGACATTATGTTAAATTAATGCTAAGTAGGAACTGATGACTCAGCAGAGTCAACAGAAGTGGAATGTAATTCAGAATATTTTATTATTAATAAATAAATTGTGGAGACAACAGCATGGGAGAACTGTTAAAAAGAGGTTATTGGTCAAACTGGTGGATGGAACTAGGTGGAGGGAAAAAGACAAGTGGCAGCATCCTCAAACACTTCCTAAGTTGCAGGTGGCAACTTCCCTATATTTGGGGTCATGATCCCCCAAGAAAGTGGGATTAGAGCAGGTGGCTCATTAAATGACAACTAACCCAAAAAAGACCTAGGAAATCTTTTAAAAGTACTCAATGAAGAGAGCTGAGGCTGCTCAGATATTTTCCAGAGAGAATTCATTCAGGTGAATGATATTCAGGAAATTCATTGAAGAAAGAGGGAAAAACAGTAAGGAAGTTGTTCTGAGAGGAATGCTGCAGTAACTTGTTTATTACAGCTTGTTAGCTGGGTGAACTTACTGATAAGTTCTAGATTATTATTAAGTTTGAGGACTGGTAACTGACGATTGCTGCACCTAGTTCTAGCCAGGGAAACCAGAGCAAGCTCGGGGGTCCTGAGAAGTCGTTGTTTGAGCTCTCTCCAGAAATTGGTAGGGAGGAACGACCTCCCATTGCTGTTGTTGTCCAAAGCTTAAGCAGGTTCTGTCACTTAACTATTTTGTTTTAGTAACTGTGAATGGTTGTATGTTATGCTAGTAGTTATTAAATGGTTTACTGATGAGAGTGTCTTAGTTTATCAGTCATAAAATCTGTTGATGAAAAATAAATACCACTGTGTTTTTCCACATCTGGGGTTTACCAGACCGTACTCCAGCACAGGGGTAAAAATTATAAAAGATAGTATGATGAGATGGTAAAATAATAGATTGTTTCTTTACTTAACATCAGAAGACATTATTTGTTTTACTGACAGCTGTTTATGTGCATAAATAAAAACTATTCCCTCGAACAGAATATCATTCACAATAATCCTATTATTGTAAAGATCAGATGGAAGAATGTAATAGTTGTGCTAAGGAAAAGATAGACTAAGTGTATCTGCTGTTTAAACCTTATAATTGTTTTCTTCCAGTTTGAAAGAACCTAATTTCTTTATGCTGAAAAGACAACACTGATAGTAGGAGTAATTAAATATTGTTTAGATTCTACAGTTAAAACCTAGTTGTGTTAGTCTGTATTTATGGTTTAGGATGTAGTTATTTAATTACTAAATCTTCTTTTAATTCGACTGAGCTCGGATAGATTACAGAGCTGTTATCCTATTTCTTAGATAGTAACTGAAGGTTATGATATATATATATACAGGCATCATAACTAAACATATGAACTAAATAAATAACAAGATGTTATAAAATAAACTAATTGTTAATTATGGAAGCATTGGTACTCACAAAAGAGATAATATCTTTATTGTATCAATAACAATAAACTTATATTACATACAATATAGGAGTATTACTAATGTTACACATAAGGTATTAATCTTATTATAGTAATTGCAAACCTAAACTATTTACCCTTATGTACTACAAAGTAAATAAACAATATTGGAGAGCTTTCTAATAAAAATAAATAAAATGAGAATATAAAGACCCTACTTAAATTGAAAGGTATAAATTATATGTAAAAAAATTACAAATTCCTAATAATTAGTAAGTCAGGGTATAAAACCAGTACATAACCCTTGACAGTAAATTTAATTGACAGTAAATTTAATTAATAGTAAGTTGGAGAATATTTTAACCACAGATTATTTATAAACTGAGAATAAACTATTATTACTTTATATAATTATAAAAGAAGCTAAGCAGAATTAATAACAAAAGTAATAAGTATTACAGAAAGAATATCACGGTTATTATAATTAGTGATATTAATATCCTATTAATTACTGTACATAAATTTATGTTTTTTTTTGGAATTACAGTAATATATTATCTTTTCTCATTAGCAGAAATTTCAGTATAACAACCTGTAACCATGGTTGTATAGTCAATGACTTTAGAATGTCATTTAAAACCTGAAGATTATACAGTTTATCAAGTATAACCCTTATAACAATCTTTAAAATAATTAACCTAGTATATTATTAAAATACAGTAAAAACCCTACCAGCAACCACCATGATTAAATAACATAAAATAAACCAAGTATTTTATCAAATTCATAGGAACCGAATGTATTAAAGGAAGATAAGATTATTAAGCCAAGTTTAAACAGTAAGAGTTTCAAAACTGTACATGTAACATAATATTAACTTAAAGAAAGTAGCATGGACATCGCTTAGCTCCAAATTCAGGGTAAACCCTGATAAAAACTTAAAGTATGTACTGGAGGTGGAGTTTCATCTCCTTGGCACCTCACGGCTACCAATATCAGTTACAAAAAAATAAGCTTACAGCCTGTACAATATCAATATGTATGCATGCTTAAACAATAATCAAACGAAGACCCAAAACCCACGGTCTTGGCTTCAGCCAAGCACACATGCTAAACAAAGAGTGAAAATCTCCAAAACAGCGTTCAGGTTCACCATACTGAACCAAGGTAACCACGAGGGTTACAAACCGCGAAGTCAAAGCCATGACTGCTCTAGAGGACCAGCAAGGAGGAGTACGCCATGGGTAAAACCAGGCTTACTAGGAGAAGCCAGCTGCCGAAGTTCCGCACCCTTCCACGCCGAAAGGAGAAGATTAACCCTGTAACAAAAATAGATAAATATTAAAATCATGTCAACTGTTGTTGCTTAAGCTCTTGTTTGAAAGAAAAAGAGAACGAAAGAAAACTGTAACTTACCTTAACGCCTGATAGAAATATGGCCACCAACGAACAACAAGACTACGACGAGCAGGAAGAAGGGTAAACCCTTCATTCGTCGCAGAGAAGGTTGAGCTCGCGAGAAACTAAAGGAGTACCTATCACGATGGAGAAACCCTAGGTATTATAACACTACTCAGCATCCAACAACAAACTACTCGACCCAGTAACCCTCCACACAATGCAGCAGATAAGCCACAAGGAACTAAACCAGTAAAGGAGTCGACTAGCAGATAGTGCGAGCAACGAGATGGACCAGGAGGTTTTGCAGAGCAGCCGAAGGCCCGCAGGCAGTGGAGAAATAAATACTAGGGTTAAGTCAAACCATTATAAACGACAGTGCGTGGCTGGGAAGAGTCCACGTAGCCTTGTTGATAATTACCATGTAGTGGGTATAAACTCTAATGTTCCACGACAAAGAATCACCAATGATTTATTTTCACAACCCTAATCATATCGCAGGGATTCCATAAAGTTCATCATACCATAAACCATCACCTGCGTTATAAAATTTACCATATAAACATTAGGATAGTGTTTATAAAACATTATAGTATGGATTTGTTTCATCGTCTGTCTCATACAATTAGGTATGGAGAATTATATTTCTTTGTTTATAATAAGATATAAGAGTAAAGAAGTAAGATTAATTACCATGGACCAATTTATTTATAAACTTATTTTCTTTCTATTTTTATATATTGCAATAGTTTGCAAATGAAGTAAAGGGAATAATAATATAAGGTTTATAGAATTGTAATAATTCATATGAAATGATCATTTGAACATGATGATGGTTTTACTCTTAACGTGGTGAATTTTCTTTGTTTGTAAGATAACAATACTACTAATATTCATAGAACCATTTTTCATGGTGACAAATAGACTTTTATCAAATTCAAGCCCAAGGGTTATAGAAGATATTATAAGCCAATATCTGACTGATAGCTTGAGAAAAATCAGCATTCTTGGCTTGATAGTATGGAAAAGAACATCGTAATTGGCATTTGAATATAATAAGTATGAAAATGTTCTGTAATCTTACCAACAAACCTTTGACTTTAGAATAGAAACAATATTCTAATCATGAGTATAATAAACCTAATGCAGATTCTTAAGATATTAAAGGAAGTTTTGTATCAAGTAATAAACCTTGTGAATACTTGAAATAAGAAAAGTATAGATTTGATACTTAAACCTCCTTATCTTTTTACAGTTGCAGTTACCATTTCAATCTTGTTTAGAAACAGTAGTTATGAGCAATTAAAAATTAGATCTTGATGTGGTACCCAGTTATACTTACTGTGCTAAATAAGAAACATTTATTTACTTTTACACTTGCATTTCAGTAGATACATCAAATGGTTCAGTACTCCATAGGGATACTTAATCCTGTTATCATGAAGGAAAAATAGCTATCATCTTTACTAGTAGAATTCAACTCTCTGTCAGTAAGATCTTAAAATAGATTATAGTTAAAGCTTTACCTTTAGAAGCCTGGTAAATCTGACTAGCATGTATATACTTTTACTGAATGAATTTGTACAGCAAATCATTATTGAATACTTTAGAGATTTGTTAGCAGCGAACCGAGCATATTAACTGTATATCTGTAAGAGAAGGAAAACTGCTGCATTAACTCAGAAGCTAAGTAAGTCCAGTTCTGTCATGACAATCCCCCTTGTAGTCGCAAACAGAAAACAAATCAGTAACTGAAAAGAAACTATTCTTTAAGGATAAGTATAATCAAAAGATCATTCAGTTATAATTCTAATAACATAAAACTAATCAATTCAGTTAATGGCTGCATTTATTAAGAATATATGCTATTTTAAAATTTTTTAAATTTTTCGGAAAATTGGGGTTATGACAGTCTACCTCCTTCTTCCCAAAAGGAAGGAAAACCCTTTTGAAAGAGTGACACAAATGAACCTTTAAAAACCTTTACTTGATGTTGCATAATATCAATTTTGGCCTGTACAGTGTCTATATGTTGATTCTTTCCCGCCACCTTATGGCCCAGGTGATCACTGTGATTCTTTCCTTTATTCCCATAGTTCTCAAATCATCCTCTGATGAAGAATTCAGGAAATTAATTGTGTTCTTGGCCGTGTCTACATGATTCTTATTTAAGGCTTCTTTAACTGTAGTACAACTATGCTTAGCAACATTTATGACCATTTCCTTGTCCAAAATATAGTTTAAATAAGTCCTAAGTTTAACAACCTCAACTATGATCATATCCAAATTAATATGCCTTGCTCCCTGCATTGGAAATTGCCCAGAAAATTGATTTACCAATTTATCATTTTTGTCTAGAAGTTCTTTATATTTATTTTCTAATACTTTTCTTTCCCCTTCCTTTTTCAAAACTGCATCTACCATATTTTTATTTTGGCTCTTCAAGCCAACAATTTCCAAGTGCCTCAAAATCACCTGGGACATAGCCCGCACAATAGATTATGTACTTGTCTGTGCAATAGGATGAATCACATGTACATCATCTTATTTTCTTTTATCCTCAATCTCCTTTTCCAAAGTAGATTGTTTTTCTTTTAAAATATTACCATTTTGAACCAAAAGAGATTTCTCCTTTTCCAATTTTTTCTTCTCATCAACAATCTTCATTCATTTTTCTTTGGTGTCACTTAGTTCATTAGATAATAACTCTTTTTCCCTCTCCAATTTAGTAAATTCTAAATCCTAAATCAACTGCGTAGCAAGTATCTTCAATTTTTTCTTCAACAATTGAATGGTGTTTTCCTTTTCTGTAAGGATTTTTGTGTGACCTCCCCTTTATTGGACTCATTATCAATGACCAACAGATCTCCTTGAAGCTTCTTGATCTACTGTTAATATGCATGATTTTCTACTACCTTAATTGACTCTCAATATTAATCTTTGTAGATTATAATTTTGATACTTTTCAAGTGGATTTCAATAAATCACTATAAATTACATCCCGAGTCTACTTGTATAAGTGGATCATATTTGGTACTAAGTTGTTTTCCAAATTTAATCTCATTTCAACTACTTTATTCTTTGTGGTCACTGTTAAGTTCAAAGTGTTCTTAGCATGATTTGTGACAGTCACTAAAGAAATATCTTTTCTGAATTTTTTTTCTAACATCTACATACAACTTTAAAGATTCATCTATGGATGTCCCTCTATCACTCTTATATTTGTCATACAATTCCGCTCTCGATTTAAATTTTCCAGTAGATGTTTGAGGAACTTATGAAAATCCCTATTGTTGCACTTCAAAGACTCATCCCTTGATTTTTACTTTCTTTTTCTGAGCTTCAGTCTTGACAACTTCCACTAACTCTCCTTCATCTTCAACTCTTTGTCTTTTATTTGTCTTTGAACTTGCCTCTTCTTATTTTGTTTCCATAGCTTCTGAAAAAAAGTCATTTTAGTTGTTGCTTTTGAACTACTTGCAATGGGAGATATTACTTCTTCGACTTTCACCATACCCCCCAACAGATAAACATTTTTGTAATATTTTGAATTACTATTTTATTTTTTTAATGAGATTGGAAGGTTCTAGAAACCACTAACTGGTCCTTGGAGGACAAATGTAACTGAAACATTATGCTTTTAATAAAAAACCGTGAATGATGGGGGAAGGCATGTTGAAGAGTAAACTATGTGTTCGAGAGTGGGGGACGTGAAGAGTTAACCTCAGGGAGGTTAAACTAGGCGTGAGAATGCCAGTATGGCGCTGGACACACCCTAAGGAATTCGGGGGTGTAGTGGGCTACGGAAATTCGAGAGGAATTAGACATTAGCTACAAAAGGCCTAGGCAAAAAAATGAAAAACTATCAATTAAGCATATGCGAGGAGGCAAGACATTGCTGAGTATGTTGGGAAAGAATGAACTCTTGCTGTGTGATCAATCTGAGTAAGTGTTGGGCAAGAGTTGAGAAAAATACTTGCTATGTGAGCACTTAGAGTAAGTGTTAGGCAAGGGATTTATGCCTGAAAGTACCAAAATGAGGGTTTAGTTTCCTCCACCCAGTGGCACGCTTAGTTTAGCTTGGGGGTGATTGAGGACAGAGCATATATGTGCCTAATCTACGGTTGGGCGAAACGTGGTTGTTCCCTTTTCATTGCGGATCGTTTTACAACCAGGATTACATTATCGAGTTTTGTTTATGCCATTCTAGTGAACTCAGGGTATGTTTAATTATGTGTAAATATGTATTTCATTATCAATAAAATGATAATATCATTATCAATATGTGTAAATATGTGTTTCATTACAACGAGGATTACATTATCGGGTTTTGTTTATGCCATTCTAGTGAACTCAGGGTATGTTTAATTATGTGTAAATATGTGTTTCATTATCAATAAAATGACAAATAACAACTTTAGATTTATTGATGGGAATGATGCTTGTGAATGGGTGTACTCACACATTGTTTTGCATGATTTTTCCTTGCATTTGGGAAGATGATAACTCAAATGGCGTACAATTGTTTATATAGAGTTATTTGTATGTTGAGTGAATCCCTGCGATTGATGAACTAAGGGCATGTCTGTGTGTATATGAATGTATGTTTCAATGTTGTAGAGATGATAAGGAAGCCTTAGGGTTGTTGATGAAAGCATTGCTCATAACTTGGTGTATGCTCATATGGCTATGATTGCATTTGTTATGTAATACACTAAGGGTGTGACACCCTGCCCTGTTAAGAGTGGCTATAACGGATTTGGACACATAGATCACTGAAAATGTAATGCACCTACTCTGTTTGATGAACCATAATTTGTATGTTGATACAATCCCCTTAAGGAAACACACAGTAAAATAGTGTAATGATTCAAGTAGAGTTTACTGCTGTTATACTTTCATGGATTTTACATTTGCATATGCTTTTTTATTTTCAATGCATTTTGGTTAAGTTCATGGAGGCTAGAAGCCTGGTTACAGAGTTAGAATGCATATGAATTAAGCATTTCCATATCCCAGAATCTGCCTGTGGAAGGCGGGAGATGAAAAGAGAATTTGAACAAAGAAAAATGTTGGTTTTCCACACCCCAGGATCCTCCCACGAAAGGCGGAAGGCGGAAGCAGGAAAAGGACCGGATTAATAGAGTAAAATGCGTGTTCCTGCATCCCGGACTCCACCTACGGAAGGCAGAAGGCGGCAGGCGGAAAGGGGAAAAATGGAAAAGTGACAAGGTAAAAATGTGTTTTTTTGCACCCCAGAATCTGCCGCAGAATGCAGAAGGCAGGCCCGGAGAAATGAAAAACGTAACAATAAAGGAAAGTATTTCAGATTTCTGCACCATGGAATCCTCTCGCGGAACGCGGAAGGCGAAAAGCGGAAATCAGGAAATTAAAATATAAAGGTAAGATATTTCGAGTTTTCCGCTACCGTGGAGTCCACCCACGGAATGCAGAAGGCGAAAGGCACAGGGTGAACAATCAACCACAAGGAAATTTAGGTTTTCCGCTACCCGGAGTCCATTGCAGAAAGCGGAAGGCAGGAAGCAGAAAACGAACAGTTGACTCCGATGTATTTTTGACTTTCTACTACCTAGAGACCGTTGCAGAAAGTGGAAGGCGGAAAGCAGAAAATAATAAATCCTAGGAATATTTTAGTTGCAAAAAGAACTGTTGCAGGAACAATTAAGCATAGGAATTAATGATTAAAGGAAGATTCATGTCCCATATTTTATGTGAAAGAAATTTATTTATTTATTTATTTGTTTATGCATGTTAGGAGGATATTTGGGTATGTTATAGAGATGTTTTCCAAATTTAATCTCATTTCAGCTACTTTATTCTTGGTGGCCACTGTTAAGTTCAAAGTGTTCTTAGTATGCTTTTTGACAGTCACTAAAGAAATAGCTTTATTGGATATTTTTTTACATATGCATACAACTTTAAAGATTCATCTATGGATGTCTCTCTATCATTCTTACATTTGTCATACAATTCCGCTCTGGATTTAAATTTGTCAGTAGATGTTTGAGGAACTTCTAAAAATTCATATTGTTGCACTTCAAAGACTCGTCCCTTGACTTTTACTTTATTTTTTTGAGCTTCAATATTGACAACTTCCACTAACTCTCTTTCATCTTCAACTCTCTGTCTTTTATTTGTCTCTAAACTTGCCCCTTCTTCTTTTGTTTCCATAGCTTCTGAAAAAGTCCTTTTAGTTTTTGCTTCTGAACTACTTGCAATGGGAGAAATTACTTATGTGGCTTTCACCATTGCCAATGGATTTTCTTCTGGAGCTTCAACATTCTCTATTGGTTCTGGATAATCTGACCAATTTGTTTTTTCAGCTAACCCTTCAACCTCCTGGTGTTCAAAAGGTTTATTCTTGTTCACTTGTCTTCTTGTTGAGATCACATGGAGAGGATCATAATATATTGCAAAACTAGTTTTAAAATTCATCCCTTTTGATAAACTCTCCACCACATGAAGGGAAACTTTACTCTTTATAATAAAAGGACCAACTACCCATGGGAATTTTTTTTTCTGAAGCCTTCTTGAAACTAATGAAATGCTCATTTTCCACTATCAATTTCTGTCTTATTAGCTCCAAAGAAAATACCCTAGGAGTGAGAAAAGTTGGAAAAATGTATATTTCATGAGTAAAGCCATACACTCTGATAATAGTATGTTCCTCCAATAGAAACCAGTCTCCTATCCTCCTATCTAGGGAAAATTGCAAAGTCTCTTTCATCAGTGGAAGTACCTTGGGTAGTTTATTATGGAAGAAAACTTTATAGACCACGGTCATTAGCAAATTCATATAATTGAAAAACTTACTACTGATTTCGTCTGTGAGAACCATTCATGGTAGCTGTAAATTTTCCTCATTAAAAAACAAGAACTTTCTTATCAAATAGGACTAAAATCTGAAGTGTCTCGTGTTGTGGAAATTCACTAGCTGAGAGTGAATACTTTCAGCTAGGAATTCATCAAATTTAAAGCTTGGTGTTGGAAAAGATTGGTACTCAGTCTCACTCATACTGACTCTGAACAATAGACTCATAAAAAATAAGGAATATACGTGTCTGTGTCCAACCCTAGGAACTAAGTCATCATTGAAACAATTATCTTGGTTTCTTCATTAAATAGGTTTACATCTAAGAGATTGTTGGTCAGATTTTTCGACTAAGGCCAACTATGAAGAACTAACCCATACAAGGCAGTATGTTTGGTATGGCTAATTCTCACGGGAACAAGTCACCGCTGACTTTGTAGGTTTTCTCTCTAAATAGAGAGTTTCACAATTAAATCTTAATACTTACTCTAAATTAAAATACAAATTAAAAAACAAAAAACACAAAACACACAAATTTAACAGCTGCTAAACTGTAGCTTTCTATTTATGAAACAAAATAAAATTTTCATTTAACACTAAAATTAAACTAATCTATTTTTATTTTATGGTATTTTGCTTAGGAGCCTGATTTACAATTAATCTTGATGTATAAAAAAAATGATAATATAACTTGCTTAGTGCTACAAAGACAAAAACAACAATATTTTGAAGTACCAATATTTTCAGAATCAAGAAACAGTTTGTTTTTTATTTTAAAGATATATTTATACATCAAGTTTTGCAATCATTTAAAATAAGGAGAGAAGAAATATAAAAATGAACAACTTATCTCTTGTACATCTAATTAAATAAAGAACAATTTTACAAAAAATAATTAGATGCTTGAAATGATCACAACCACTAAAAAAATATCAAATTAGGTCTCTGATAAAAAAAAATTACAGAGCTAAATTGACCTCTTCAAAAGTTGATGGCGCAGATTCATGATCTTATCTTCTGGAATACACAGATTACAAAAGAATACATGCAGGCTAGAGTGGTCTAGAAAAATCGTCGAGTCACTGTCGATGCCTTCTCCCTCTTGCAGCAGCGTCTCCCCTCTACTTGCAGATACAAAAACTTACACCATAGAAACATAATATAGGAGAATAAACTTTTTTCTATTCTGGAGAGACCCCAGCAGCAACTTCGTAGCAGTGTCTCCCCTCTACATGCAGATATAAAAGTTTACAACATAGAAACAGAATATAGAAGAATAAGCTTTTCTCTATTCTGCAGAGACCCAGCAGCAACATCTGTTATTGTTTAAATAATAAATAAAACAAACAAAAATTAAACGTGTCCAAAGAACCTAGCATATCTCCCTAATGCTTCACTTTTTTCAGGAAATTCTTCACGATGCAGCTAAATGAGACCATTCTGCAAAAAAAACCTTAGTTTTCTCCCAGTTTGTTGCAGAAAATCGACTGCTGAACCATGACGGGATTGCAGCGATCTTATTCAAGTTTATCCTTTTTGATATCATCCAAGCTTTGGAGTTCCAGATTCCATATATCATCTTTGTGTGTTGAACTGATTCCTTTGTTGTGGTTTATGAATAATAAATCCATAGAAGACTCCATATCTGCCATAAAACAGAAGAAATTACTTCTAACTAATTTGCTGTTAAAAATAAGAGGAATATAACGAAAGAAAAATAGAATAAAAATAATAAACTAAAAACTTCCCTTAGCCTGGCGATTTCATACCAAATTGATACTTTTGTGTATACATCATTAATAACTTCATTCTTATGACGGTATGGCTTCAAATTCGTCATTTTAATTAAACGAAATTCAGAGGCACTTAGCTTTGGCAATGGGAAATCGTTTGAATGATTCCAAATTAACATAACATGAAGGCTCCGTAATTGAGTTAATGCTTTAAACATCCATTAACATACAAATGAATATGTTAATGCCACAAGAGTAAACAAATAAAAGTTAAAATGTATGACATTAAATATTGCAAAGTTTCTTAACTTTAGCTTTGACTAGTTGCAATTGAACATATGCTAGAAATATTGGTTATAACATGCTACATTGATGTTTATCTTATTTCAAAATTATAGCAAAAGACAATTGTGATAGTATGAATATTAAATCTACACTAAAAGAAAACCATTTTTAAATATTTAATATATCCAAAGGTTCTCTTATATCGCAACTTTATGAATGTCAATTCTAATGTCTAAAATAAGATATCATCATTTGTAGCTATGAAGTAAGCACACCAATTAATAAAAGTAAGACCTTTTGAAGTCTCCATGTTAGTGTATCATTTTAAATTATTGGACGAATAAAAAATATTTTTTTTTAAATTTTATTTATTTATTTATTTTTAATTTAATAATCAATTTTAAAGAAAAATATTTATGTAAATAAGATGGAATTTCAAAATACTAACTTCAATATGAACTCATGGTGTATTTTGTGAATATTATGGAAAATTTTCTCAGAGAAGAATAAAATTATTTATTGAATGTTTAACTTAATATGAATACTTTAAAGGTAAGGAAGAACATACTTTAATGTTTTACTATTATTATTATTTAATAATAATAATAATAATAAATATTTAAGAAAGTTTTCCTAACAATATAAAAATGACATTTCCTCCTTAAAAAATAAATTCATATCACAATGAAGTTTTTCAATTATCTTTTTTAATAACCCATTTGTTCACATAAACCAAAGCATATATTCAATTTTGAATACTTCAAATGAGAACATGAAATCGTAGTTTAAGCAAGCGAAAAGCAAAGAGGGTCAAATGGTACACATAAGTTAAACCACCAAATCTCTTTGAAGAAAGCCAAACCAACGAACAATCAATGCGAAAATCGAAGAATCAACAAAGGAAAGCCATAAAATCACCTACCAAATAAAACAAAAGAAAATCAAAAGCTAATTATTTACAAAAATTCTAATGGGGGTCCCTTCATTTCGTACAAAATCAAGGGGAGTTGTTGGGGTGCCAACATGGATATAGTTGGCTATCAAGCTAGACATATAACCCGAAACACTTTAAAAATAAAGATTGTTTCTGTTCAATAGTAGCATGTTTGAAAAACTAGATTAGGTCTTCTTCAATGAACTCTTGACGGTTTTGGGTGAAGGTAGGAGGAATTGTAAGAGAATCTCAGATAAATATTGCATTGACAAGACATATAATCTTGGACTTGGATGCATCCATAATTACTCTTTCGGAAGAAGAATAATTAGAGATGCACCAGTCAATGAAATCAGGAAAATTGAGGGTTTGGTCTGGACATAAGTAGTAAAAGTGATATTGGAAAACATTATGCAAATAAGTACCCAGGTCTTTAAATGCATCCAACCTTGTTTTTAACTGGCTAATGGGGCCGAAGGATAAAATGGTGTCAAATATTTCGTTATTCCTGTTCTCTAAAACTTCATCAATTTTCTGAAATTCAAGGGCCCGAGCCTGTACTTCTCCTCCACTATCCATGTTTAAATACTAAGAGGTGGGAAAAAACATTACATACCTGGAAAATTGGCGGCTGGATAGGTATTTGTTTGACTTGGATTTGTCCACGCAACACATTTCTTCATCTCCCAACAAAAAAAGACAAATAATCTTCAACCACGTGCGCTTTACCTTTTATAATATTCTCCATAATGGTTTTAGGGTAAACGAGCGGTTTTTATTTTACCATTAGTAGAATTCTCTGCTAACTTTTATGTACTTCTCACAAGCGAACTTTTCGTGGATTTAGCTTACCTTCCTTCTAGACTGTTGATCTTGATCTCCCGTCAACCTTTCCCTTTCATATTTCGTTGCCCAACCTATGTCTTATCTTTTCTGTAATTTCCTCTAGCGGACCTTCTTACAACAGTAGATGTACCAAATCTTCATTTGCCATCGTAGATCTTATCTCCTATGTAATCCTCTTTTTACTTTATGTTGTCCATCTAAAGTGTAAAATAATGTATAACTTTCATCTGTGGATTATCTGAAAGTCCTTGATCTCATCTGCTTCAAATCTTGACCCTTGATCGATGTCAGCCTTTAACAATTCTACCAGAATCCAACTAAACATCAGGTGTCCATGTTCTCCCAGCGGAGATCTCCACCATCGATCTCACCAACCATCGATCTCCATCGTTGATTAATGATGAGCTTTAAATCATTCTGTTGATCCTCGACCCGAATTTCTTCGTGCATCTACCGACAATGGAATCCTCATGCACCGTAGATCTTTCACTCTTTAAATCAGGCTTCTTAGATTTAGGTGGGCCTTTAAAACATTCCGCTTATTTCAAAATTCTTTCTTTCGCACAACTTTTATCAGTGGATTTAACTTGCGGCATATATTTCTTTTACATTTTCCCTTGACCGTAGATTTAGGTTGTTTTTTAAACTCCTCCGCCAATCATCAATTTCACTTTAACCTTGCATATTTTGAGAGCGGATTTCATGTTGGCCATAGATCTTGCCACTTAAAGATCTAAACCGTTGAAACTTTTCAGCCTATACCATAGGTGCAAATTTTAATTTTTAACCTTTTCCCAAAATTTTGCCCATATTTTTTCTAAAGAATAAAGACCTTGGCCATGGATTTAACACCTTTCGATAATTTTTTATCAAAACTTCTTATATCATAACATTATTTCTTCTTAAGTGTGCTCCTCTTAACTGTTAACCAAAACTATGCTAACACATGGGAAAGGAATATATGACACAATTCCTCGATCGAAAGCTTCAGAGAGAGAGAGGTGTCACCTCAAGGAGTTGCATCGATTCTGAAATCCCCGTACACATGATATCGCCACTAAAAAATCAGAGAGGGGATATCTCTTCTACTTTCCTAGCTTGGCCTCGTGCTTGACTCTTGTGTGAGATGATAGTTCTTAGCAATCATCTTTGGCTACTAATGGATTTTAATGACTTATAGTTTCTTTTTTAACCTTGGAGACTTTCATCTCCTCCTATTCCAAGGCCCTATCCCGATCTATTGCACGGGGACTTCACTTAGTGAACCTCTCACATAGCACATGCGATCATGGGATATTAAAGAATACCCTTAATTTCCAGAGATATTGACCCAAACTCTTTTTGTTGAAACCCCCTCCCAATACTTAAAACCTCCTCCCCAGCCCTTTTTACCTCAATCCTTGTAAACCAGCCTACCCACCCCCACCTTAAACCCCTCATCCCCCCTAATACTTGCAATATATTGGTTCAATTTTTGATAATTTTAAAACCCACAATATGAACTAACGTGATAGGATATTGGTCAAAAAGTGAAGCCCCCATGATCTATTGTTGGTTTGCTATGAACAAAAACATGTGTAATCATTTTTAATAGATATTGATTACTCAATAAGGGAAATTGAGTGAAATTTATGGTGTTTTAGACTCTTCAAAAGAAATAATGCAAATATGAAAATGCAAGTATATTTATTTCGATTAAATCCTATCTAGGAGAAAGGAAGAGAGTATTTTATTTTTTCACAATGTAAACACACTCCTAATGATCACTGAACCCAACCAAACTTCCATTGGACGTATTTTCTAACTATGGCCAACTACAGAGTTATAGCCCATACAAGGCGCTTAACACATCCCCCTGTATGTTTGAAATATCTATCCCTTACAGGTTTGGGTCCTGCTACCCTATGATTTTCTCTCAACAAGGGAGTCTCATGATTGAATTGACTAATTTAAAGAAAATAATAAGAATTACTCATGCCTAACTAATCTATAATGCAAATTTCAATAGTTGGAAACACACAAATTTAGCAGTTGTTAAAACATACATATTTAGCAGCTGCTAAACTGTAGCTTTCTAGTATGAAATTATAATTCTAATTTTTATATCTTATTCTAATTAACCTATTTTCTAATCTAGCTAAACTATCATGCAGGAGCAAATTAATATTACTAATGTCATTTCAAATTCGAATATGAGATAATCATAAACATGAACTAATCTAAGAAAAATCTACAAGATTTAGAACATAATCTATTAAAGTAATTATACAATTCATAATAATGAAAATGAAAATCAACCATCACATGCAGTGTATAACCATTGAAACAAATTCAAAATAACGCTTAATTTGAAAGGTTAATATAAAGTATTTATTCACATGATCATAAGATACAAGAACAAATATGAATATATAGATATGTTTTTAAAAGGAATAAAGAGAATACTGATCCAATAGAAATCAAATTCTATCAAACAATTACCAGTTCATTGTGTCATGAACAACCTGAAGTTAAAGAAAAATTCCCTACGGTTTGTACATGGAGTAATAACTGATAAAGAGCCTCTTAAATTATAATTCATAACCTCCCTTCAAATCTTACCGAGGGAATATGCACAATTTTTTTGAGAAGAACACCGTTTTCTCAAATTCTGTGGGGTATTCTCCATTTTGTCATAAAAACATTACAAAAAGAAAACTAAGTTAACTTAACAAAAATTCGTCAACTCTTTAGAGAACTCTCCCCCCCATATCCCATACCTCTGGGGTCGAGTTTATGCATGAATAAGACAATGAGGAAGGATAGAACCAAATCCCGAAAACTCTGGTTTGTTCAACAAATTTTCACAAAACTGACTGTAATTTGAAAAAAAACATGTTAAAAGAACCTCAAATATCTCATATATCCTTCATTTGTTTAGGAAACCACTCGGGTGTTATCTAAATCACCCAATTTTGAAAGAGGGTTTTCAACCATTTGGCAAGTTTCTTCTTAGTTTGCCCGCAATCCTCCACACAAAAATGTCTCTTCCCATTGATGCGTGGATCTGTTTTTGCCTGGAAATCACATCTGGAAAATTCTCCTTAGCTTTGTTTAGTTTGATGAGTTGGGTTCTAAATAATTTCAGCCTTCAGAATCTTAGCACATCTACTTTTAAACCTGCAAGAAAATAAAATATTGATTTAATGAATATATAATGAAATGGAAAACTCAAAATAAAAATGAAAGACTTTTATTTCATCACTAAATTTTGCTCGTTCCTTCACAAAATAGACCTAAGGTTGAACAATCTATATGATGGATATGATTTATAATATCCTTCCACCCAATAGGAAGTATTAATTCATTTCGTCGAGTTCACTACTCTCAAACTCTCAATTTATTGTTTAAATATCAAGATTGTTAGCGTGGCAAGAAGAAATTAAATGATAAGTGCATCAATATCCCAAAGGGTAAAATATTAAGAAGATAAGATTTCCCCCTATTTCTTCTAATTTTGATGGCAATGTAGCAATGATATTTGAATGATACAATAACTTTGGCGAGCATATATAGGATTAATCTATTATTATGGCTCCATGAGAGTATAGTTTGTTGAAAAAATTCATTGAAAATTATCTATATGATAGCTCGACTTCTTTTTTCACAAATATATGGTTGATATTGCATTCTATGAGCTATTACTTAAAGGCTCGATGACAAATCGATATCTCAATCTTGAATCAATTTCAAACTGCCAATAAACATGATTCATTTTTTAGCTGACTAACTTAGGTTGGTAAATACATGGTCATCTTTAGATTCTCAATGTGTAACCCACTCAACTTCTTCTCTTAGATAATGATAAATTTTGGGAATAGCTCTTATGCATCACGAGAATATAAGTTAACTTATATAATAAAAGATATTTATAAAAAGTTCTAAAATTTAAAATCTTGACTTATAATTATATTGATGTAATTTAATGTAAAAACATCATTTAAAATAATTAAATCAAGAATTTATTTAAGTCATTTTTTTCAATCAAATCAATATTGTACCCAAAAAAATATAAATAATATCGAGAACAAAATAAATATAATGGTATTATGCTCAATTGGAAAAGTAACCAATCATCTTAAATCTTGAAATAATATCTTATAAAGGTGGAACAAATATAAATAAGCTTTTAATTAAATTTCTTTAATTTTGCACGGAATTATGAAATTACACAAAAGATAAATTATTGAGAAAAGTTTGAAAGATTATAAAATGCGATGAATCATCTAAAATCATAATTAAAGATATGATTCCGTTTTTCCGGATACACTCTTTTAGGACAAAATTAAAAACCTTTAAAATACGCAACCACTTAAATAAAACTAACCCACCAAGATTCCCACTTACTCATTGATAAAGTGAAAGTAAAGGATTTGACAAAGTTGTCGAAGCATGATATCAATCCAATTATTACAAATTAAGGTATAAAATTGATTCAAAAAAGTTCCAATAAGAAGAAATGATCATTGTTGAACATCCCAAAGGGCCAACACCAAGATTCACACTTACTCATTGATAAAGTGAAAGTCAAGGATTTGACAAAGTTGTCGAAGCATGATATCAATCCAATTATTACAAATTAAGGTATAAAATTGATTCAAAAAAGTTCCAATAAGATCAAATGATCATTGTTGAACATCCCAAAGGGCCAAAAAGTCAAATAACAAATATCACCCAAATTATACATTCCTTATGAGAGCAAGCAACGCAAAAGTAAAGGATCTAGAGAAGGAAACCCTTTAATTGCACTCTCAAGTCAAACAAGAAAAACTAAAGGAAACCAAAATGAAACTTATATACAAAATTTACATGGGGGGTCCCTTTATTTTTTATAAAATGAAGGGGGATGTTGTTGGGGTGCCGACAACTTCTCAATACAATCACGTCAAAACAAAAATTCCAAACTCTGCTTATAACACCATTCAACTCAACCCTATAAAATATGAAAATGCACTTTTATGTCTTTTCATTTATTCACTAAACTTTGTTAATGAAGTTGTAAGAGAAAACAAAATAATGCACACTCTCAAACAAAAGACAAAGGTCCACAAAGAAAAGGACAAGATTGTTATTCACCCGTAGAACTCAGTTGCAACAAGACAAGCAAACCAAAAATCCAATAATGGAAGAGGACTATAATATTGAAATATCCTTATAAATAGCTTGGATCTAAGAGAAACCAGTGAGAAAATGGATCCCTATAGCCTCTAAATATATTCATTGGTGGACAAAGGACACCCAAATCATATCACTATTAAATAATTTAAGGTGATGGAAACACATCAACAAACTCGAAAATGATAAAAAGTAATATTTCATACTTTTTTTCTTTTGCAAATTTTGGAGGAGGAAAAAGGCGGCTGTGACACTCAAATTATATTCTTAGTTGCTATATGCATAATTTTCTAAATCTAGTTCTTGACTTGGATTCCTGCTAGAAAATCACCCACTTAAATAATCGTTGCGATATGATTTTGGGAGAGGGAGATACAGACATTTCAAATATGCATATTTTTCTCAAGATTTTGGGTCATGGACATGAAAAGTGCATGACAATCTCCAGAATGTCATATATTTTGATCAGGATATCCAATTGAAGAAAGGGAAATGTCATTGGAAATATTATTTTCCAATATTTCATTTGGTATATTATATGACATATTTTTGATGATTTTTAAAAGTTGTAAATCCATTCAAAAAATTTGTCAGCGAGACCCAATTTAGATCACTATTCATTGATTTGAGGTGATGCAAACACATCAACAAACTGGAACAAAATTCCAAGACTGTGATGATAAATCAAGGACAAAAACAAGCAAGGATTTAGGAAAACAAAACTAGGAAAGAACACGATCTCTTCCTTAGTGGAGTCACTAGTTCTATTGTAGGAATTTTCCCTTCTGCGGATAGAGAGGAGTTCCCTTGGGTCTCTTTCCTAAAACCTAATATAGACAGGGGGTAAGCCAATACAAAATCTTCACACTAGATCTAATATTGCTAGTTCGAAAGTAAAGAATGAAGAAGGGGAAGTACTTACCTCATTGTGGAGGGGTCCCTTTGGTGTAGATGTTTAGCTATAGATATGAAAGACTCTACTCCATCTCCTGAATAGTATCTATAACTTGCAAAAAATCAAATGAAACAACCTTCTCCAAACCTTTCATACATAAACATAAAAAAATATAATGTTGAATCCAAATGAAAAATAGATCTAATTACTTGATGCATAAATCAAATTTGACATTTAAGATTCAAACAAGATCTAATTATATCTGCTTAAGGTCAGATCTAATCCTCCAAATAAACATAAGAATAACAAAGAATTGGAGGGGAAATAAATCATATATCTATATAAATGAATAATAAAAGAGAAATTACAACACATATATACCTCAAGACATGATGAAATTAATTCGGGTCACCTTGCTTTAGACCTCCCCCGATAGAATGCACCAACATAGCAATACTCTCTAATTTCTCCCCTTATTCCTTGAAATGCCTTCATTATATGGATGAATCGAGGAAGATAATGAAACAAATCTAGACTCCTAGGTCCTATCACATTCAGATAGGATTGAGAGTTCCCAAGTGAACACATATGTATCCAACTTACATATAAAGAAATAATGAGGCTTCTAGAGGCTATCGTTCCCCATAATGGAATAAGAAGTGTTTGTGTCCCTCCCTATAGTGGTGCAATGTGCTATAAACTTAGATTATTACCTCTTATTAATGTTAAAGGAGTGTCAGGGCTCATTTTTACTAGGAAAATAAAACTCAAGGGTTAGAAAGGTAGTGTTTGACCATGATAAGTAAGATATGTCTCCTCTAAGCTCTAAGGATAGAAAACAAGGGTATACAGATATGTGTGAAACAAAGAAAAACTAATCATTATGGAAGAGTGTGGGACCCAAAGACATTAAGTATGGATAATAAATGGCATGTCAATCATCAAGTCAATGAGGACCAATAATGCTCATAACACATGATTTCAAGTGGGTATTTCGAGAATGGAAGGTGTCCAAGATTTCATTGAGTGACACCTAAAATGATAAATATACTAATGTGGTTGTAGGATTAAGTGGGCATCGGCTATATGATGATTTAATGACATGGAAAAGTACATAATACTAATAAATAGATGAAATCCAACGATAGTCAAGATGATTTTAGGTTTTATATGCAAAAATCAATCCATGTATGTTGAATCATGAATCTTGATCATCATTCACACCCATCTCTATTTAATACTAAAAGTACAATAACCCTTGAGAACCAACAACTTGAGAGTCACATCATTGATGGATTTTTGAAAATGTAAACTTTCCTTTAAATTTTATAATCTCTTTCGTAAATAACAATTTAATTCATTTTTTTTTTATAAATGCATTTAAACAATTTAAAACACTAAAAAAATAAATACTCAAATTTTTTTTTCAGATGGAAAGATCCACGGGAAACCCAGCAATACTTCCCCACATCCATGGATGGTAGAGGTGGTAAAACTCCAGCCATCCTAGCAGAAGGCCTAACCCCATAGAACTCAAGGCTCGAACCCGTGACCTCCCCCCGAACTGAGAGAGTGTGCGCACGTCTTACCAATTGAGCTAACCCTTGGGGCTAAATACTCAAATTTGATCACTCACCATGTCCTTAGAAGCAAAAATCCTTCTTTTTATCACAATGAGCTTGGAAGTATAACATTTCCTTTCTTCTTAACAAAGTATTTTATTTAGTTAGAATAAAAACAAAAACAATGTATTTTCTTTAACTAAAATATATTTGAAAAATGGAAGAAAAACATAAAATCACCCACTATTTTTTTTAACTAAAACATTTGAAAAATTGAAGCGAAAACATAATAGCACAAAGTATTTTCTTTAATTAAATAAAACATTTGAAAAATTGAAGCAAAAACATCAAAGCACCATCATTGGGTATGTCGATGAAATCAAATAATGATTGTTCCTCGTGATTGGTTGTGCTTTCCCCTTTGGTACACATTCACGAAGCAGAACATATGTCGAATCACACCGCGTGCATCGAATCAGAACAATATCTTCTTATTATGCCCACCGTGGGGATTGAACCCATGACCACAAGGTTAAGAACAAGACGAGAAAGTACGTGCAAGGCTCCACAAACTGAACCAAAGGGACTAGTGTATCAAACTCCATCACTCAAACCCTTTTATAATTTTTTTGGTATTCACCATGCAATAACTACCATATAAAGATATTGAATGGAATATAGGGGCATAGAAAGCTAATGAATAGAATGAAATGTATATCAATGTGATATGGTTTTTATTTTTATTTTTTACTTTTTGTATTGTGGTTTGCTATTTGTTAGAGGGCTACTGCATCTTCTATTTCAGCACAAAATTCAAGGTATGGCTAGATTACACAAATCCACTCATTCATTACAAAGGGGCTCAACAAGAGCAAACATGCCACTTATAAGAATTGAACTCGAGTGGGGAGGGCAATACTCATTCCTCCCAACCACTCAAGCTACAACCAATGGACATTGTGATATGAATCATAAATATATAATGTAATGTAAAGTATCCGTTCAATAAGAATGAATATTAATAAATATTCCATCTGGTGATATTTGACTGAATATTAATAAATTCCATCAGGTGATATTTGAATAGGAGGATGGTTGTATTGTAGCTCCATTGGTCTTTTAGGCCAAGGAGAGAATATGATGTATTTAAGTTTAAGAATAATGTAATAACAAAGTTAATGTGACATTGAATCGTCAAATTAATCCAACATATAAGCTAACCCCAGTGCATTGACTTTCTAGCCACTCTTCTCTCAACCTACAAAATGAGATGGTTTGTTGAGGAGGTTCAAATTTTCTACTTTTTTTATATATTTCTGTAGTGATAATACCCCTCTTTGTGACTATGATACCTCGAGTTAGTTATAAACTCCAACAAAAATCCCTATATCCAACGCTCCCTATAGTTTTGATTTTTCCTATTCTGACATGACATAAATTGTACATATTCAAACAACTCCAAGACGTTGGTATCCTTAACATCTCTTGGTATAAAAAATGCAAGAGCAACAAAATTAGGAGAGCCAATTCTTGGTGGAGCAATAACAACAAAAGTAGCGACTTGTCCAACAACAACATAACAATTTTCAATGTAAAATTATGCAAGGCATGATGACCATTTCCAACAACTAATGACCACACAATGACAAATCCCACAACAAACATTAGAACAATAGTTGTTGTCTCAACCATAAACTATGCCATCTACTATCCGTTTTGGCCATTAATTCTTCAAATGGGGAAAATTTTAGGGGAAAAATTTAGCCCATGGGCTATTTTTTTCCAACAAAGATTCGTCAATTTCAATTTTTTACTAAAATGATTTATCCAAATTCCATTGGATATTTTTTGTACTTTAAAAATCTCCAAAATTTCCTGAAAAAGATATAACACCCCTATAAATTGAATATTTCTACAAAAGTATTTCCAAACATGTTATGGTTGGAAATTTAAGAATTAGTAAGATTCACCAAGGTTTGTATACTTTAACAAAACTATGTATCCTTAAAAATTTCCTTGACTTTAAACTCGACACCAACCTATCTATTAAGAAATTTAATGATACTATGAATGGAGACACATTAGAATCTTATCTTTGCATTCTTGAGGGCTTACTTCAAGGCTCAAGATAACTTGATGGATGTGCAACAAGTTATGTTCATTGAAGTACATATTGAAAAGTAGGCCCTCACATGGTCATAGAAACACATGTTGATCATCACTTGACATGACTTCAAGGTTATTTTATAGAACATATTCCATTTGTTAGGGCCCAAAGATGTGTTTCTCATTTCAATACAACTAGATCCTTGAACACATTGTCTAATAGTTTGTTAAAGTCTTCAACATACTCTCCACCAACTTCGAGGGAAGGGACTGTGAGGATACTTTTGATTTAAGTTTATTTCTAGTTTACTTTCTCACTTGAGAAAAAAATTGCAACTCTTTTCCATTCCTTCATTTGAACATTCCTTCCAACTTTCTTACAAGATTGAATCTAAGTTTCCTCATATTTTACACCCCCTATCAACCATATGAAATATACTTCAGCTTCTTTATTCTCACCCACTCCTAATGCGCAATCTAATAATAGTGCACATAATCTAGGAACAAGCAACTCCATTTCCTTTTATGGTGCAAGGAAGAAGTAGTGTTCCAACAACATGGAACTAACCGTTATGATGATGGATATTTGACCCTATAGACAAAAGAAAACATTAAGGCACATTCCCTCCTTACATTAGAGGAATTGTGAGGATTTGATGATGTTGAATATTGAAAGACCACTATCACAATTATAACAATTTTAATCACAAAATTAGGTTTCGTTTTGTCAACAAAGTCCATTTTGTGCAATTTCATATCTAAACTTAATTAATAACACGTGTTAGAAATTTTCACTTGGTTTGACAACTCTTTTTTTATATCAAACATGAGCATTAATATATTTATATGTGAAACATTGAAAAAGTACTAGTTAAGGCAGAGTGTGGGACTCAACCATATTAATTATTCACAATAAATGACATGTCAATAATTAAATTGACAAGGATAAACTCATAGTACATGAATTCAAGTGGTGATTTGAAGAAGACAAGGTGTCAAATATTTCATTAAGTGACACCTAAAATGATAGATACACCCATGTGATGGAAGGATTATGTGGGCATAAGATATGTGATAGATTTAATGTTGTGGAAAAGTACATAGTACCAATGAATAAATAATATCCAATAAGAGCTGATTTTAATTTTTGTACACTATCGGAAAATAGTGGGTGTTAAATCTTGAATCTTGATTACATATCACGTCCATCCTCATTTAGTACTAAAGGTACAATGACCCTTGAACATGCAAGACTTGGGGGGTCACACCATTGATGGGTTGTTGAAAAAGTGAACATTCTTTTAAAATTTTATAAAATTTATTATCTTTCACAAGTGATAAGTTAATTGAACATTTACATTTTTAATGAGTGTTTTTTTAATTTACGTTTATAGGATGTATTTGAACACCATAAAAATGGTGAGAAAGGTTCAATTTTGATCACTCACCATGCCATTATTGAGAAAAATCTATGTCAAAACTTCCTTAAATAATCAAAGTAGTTTCTCTAATTAAAATATTTGAAAAGTTGAAGAAAAACCTTAAAAACATAATGATTGGGTCCCAATGAAATCAAATAACAACTATAGATACAAAATATATCACTATACGATTTTCACCTTTTGGGTGTCTTATGAGTGAAAAATGGAGCTATTGACTTGCAGGTCCCATTTCATGGGTAGGTCTTATTTTGGTGATTTGGGGTATTGAAAACTTTAAAACTCATTTGGGACATTGAACGACCATTTTAGGGGTCAACTTTGCGTACATAATCTACAACTTATTTATGTTATTCTACACATTGAGGTATTTCCAATGGTGTAAAGAACACCTCAATACGAGTTAGTATGAGGAGGTTATGCTTCATGTAAGTTTAAATATGTCACTGATCATCATGGTATCACATGGATGTCATGTCAACCCACATTAATCACACATATGGAGC
Organism: Pseudotsuga menziesii; assembly: GCA_001517045.1. NCBI lineage: Eukaryota > Viridiplantae > Streptophyta > Pinopsida > Pinales > Pinaceae > Pseudotsuga > Pseudotsuga menziesii. Next base: position 288,260 of record LPNX010495447.1, on the reverse strand, counting down.
TATAGGATCTCATGTGTAGAATTTAAAAATGATTCTAGAGGATCTGAAAACCTAACCTTATTTAGGAGTTGAGGCATGCTAAACCTAAACCCATGGCTATTAGGGAATGCTAGATATTGGGTTGCAAGGAATGGAAGGGGTTACATTATTTTTCTATTGATTTACTGTTCCACAATTTAGTAGAGTAAGGGAATAGATTATTGGAGTAGAATATAGGAATTATAAGAACTTATAGTAGCCACACAAGCCACTGTGATGACGGAAACTCCATAGTGAGTTCAAATTTCTTTGTATTTGCATTTCATATTTGAGAAAAAAAGAGCAATGCATAGTCTTCACCTTATGGAACAACAATTCTAGAATCCTTATAAAAGTGGATTCACAACAATCTAAGAAACAAGACAGAAACTTACAATAGATTTCACAGATCAATTTTACTTAGAAATGACATGAAACAGTGCAATAAGGAGTTGTAGCTGTATATTTTCTTATCATTAACAGAAGTAGTGATACAATGTAATACAATGGCATAAAGAGCCATGCAATTCGAATCCCAGAGAGGTCATTCGAATTGATTACATCAGAGTGGCTTACTTGTTAGTTAAACACCACTCGACACATCACTTAACCACTTAACTCAACCTTAATTCACTCTAATTGACTTGAAGGCAGTTTAGACTGAGTCTAGCTGAATAGAACTCAAATGCATCCCAACAGGTAGGTGAGGGTGCCAATTTGACTTCAGTTAGGTGATTTGAACTGAACTACATTGAATTGATTCACCAAAAGTAGGTGGAGGCGCCTTTAATCACTCCAGTTAACTAAAATTAACTCAAAATAGGGTAATTGATGAGGAAGGCACCTTTGCAACTCCAATTTAACTGAAAGGTAGGTGAAAAAATTTTCAGTTAACTAAATGAGGCACATATTTCATGTAGATCAACCCATATTTTCTCCTTGATTGAAGGAGGATGATCCAATTGATGATTCAGTCACATATTCGAGTCAATAACTTAGGATAAGTGGTAAATTAGGCCAAATAAGCCAAATAATGATGTGTGGTTGGATAATGACTCCAACATCCTTCCTAAGCTAAACTCATGTGGAGGAGTAAAAACAAATAGGACCTTGAAAACAAAGGCCATTGGTCACCCTTTACAAAAAATAACTCTAAAATGCTCAAAAAAATATAAGTGAGGAAAAGAGGAAAAACCATGTGGGAAGAAACTCCCCCCCCCTTCTCAAACTGAACCCTAAAGAATGAATCTGACTTCAACATGGAACTCACCCCCAATAGTGAATGGAGGTAAGTGAACTTCTTCTCAGTGAAGATCTTGGTGAAAATATTTGCAATTTGCTCATCTGTGGGGAAATATTGCAGAGCAACTGTTCTGTCATGCACAAGTTCTTTGATGTAGTGCATGTGGATCTTGATGTCTTTGGTTCTCTGTATCTGAACCGGATATGTCAAGATATTGATAGCACTTTGATTGTCACAACAAATGATAGTAGATGAAGTACTACCAATATCAAACTTGGACAAAATACCTTGCAGCCAAACTTACTGTAAGCATGCATTGACCGCTCCCCTATACTCTACCTTTCCTGAAGAAATGGAAGCCTAATTTTTCCTTGAAAAACAAATAGACCCACCACAAAACATGAAAACATATCTATAATTAGAATTCTGATCTATGCTATCTCCTTCCCAATCAGGATCTATGAATCCTACCAAGTCTAGTTTGGAATCAACAACATAGTGGATTCCATAGGGTCTAGTACCCTGCACGTACTGTAGAATACTCTTGGATTCCCTCCAATGAATTTCATGAGGCTACTGCATATACCTTGATACAACATTCACAGCATAAAAAATGTCAGGCCTTGAATTTGTCAAGTAGAAAAGGTTTTCGATCAAATGATGGTAGAGAGTAGAATCCACCTGTGGAGTAGTATTTCCCACTTCAAGGCTGAATCCTGATAGGAATGGGAAATGTGTTGCCTTACAATCAGCCATATTAAAATTAATTAATAGGTCTGAATCATATTTGGATTGTTTTACCATAATCCCATCAAAATATTAAGTTATTACTAGCCTAAGAAACTGCCTCAGCAAGCGTAGATCACTCATCTCAAAAGCTTCACGTAAAGCATTTTTTATAAAGCTAATTGAAGCAAGAGTGCTTCATGTGATTAATATATAATCAACATAAAAAGATATAATCATAAAATTGGCTTCATATTTCTGCAAGTACACATTTGTATCAGACTTACATCTTTCAAAGTTCTATGAGAGCAGAAAAGAATCCATTTTGGCATACCAAGATCTTGGGGCTTGTTTTAAGCCATACACAGATTTCTGCAGCTTACAAACTGATGATGGATCTAATGTGTATCCTTCAAGATGCTTCATTTAGATATCTTATTTCAGGTATCCATGAAGGAAAGAACTTTTTACATCCATATGGTGCACCTCCCAGTGCTTGGATGCAGAAATGGCTAAGACTAGCTGAATAGAATCCATCTTTGCCACCAGTGCAAAGGTCTCGGTGTAGTCCACTCCTTGGACTTGGGAGAATAATTTTTCTACCAGCCATGATTTATATTTGAATTTTGATCCATCTGAAACAACATTTTTTCGATAGACCCATTTGCATTGAAAATTTTCCTCCCAGGTGGAAGGGAAACTAGCTCCTAGGTTGCATTTTTTCGGAGAGAGTTGAACTCTTCATCCATTGCAGCTTTCCAATGAGGATCATTCCAAGCATGATAATATGAATTGAGATCAGATCCAATCATCATGTAGAAAATATCAGATAGCAAAGAATCATTTCAATAAATATAAATACCTTCTCTTTGATAATTTGACTGAGTTCTCCTTGGATCAACAGGATTTCCAACATTTAACCCGACAGAAGGGAGAGTCTTTTTCTGCCCATTTTGGTAGAAGAGTGGGATCATTTGGATATGTTTTAGAACCTGATATTTCATGCTCACTGATATCAGACATTGTATATAAAATATCAGAGCTCACACTTTCATTTTCATCTCCAGAAACTTCGGCAGAAGGAGAGGGAATTTCAACAATTTCTTCCTCTACTAATTCCAAATCTTGGAGAGGTTCTTTGAAGCGGACACTTCTCTCTATGAGTATATTTTTTTGTTATGATATTCAAGAGTTTGTATCCCTTTGATTCCTCAATATACCCAATGAATATGCACTCAAAACTCTACGGTTGCAAAGACTTCCTCTTATCTAGTGGAATTCGAGCCCAAGCAGTGGACCCAAAAACTATGAAATTGGACACATCCGGTTTGTGACCAAAGTATGCTTCGAAAGGTGTTTTTTATTTCAGGGATGAATTTAGAAACCTGTTCAGAATGCAGGCAGCAAAATTCATGGCTTCTTCCCAAATATTTGAAGTCAAATTCTTAGACTCAAGCATACATGTTGTCATTTCTTTCAGTACCCAGTTTTTCCTTTCCGCTACACCATTCTGCTAAGGTGTGTAGGGAACGATGTGCTGAATATTGATTCCAATTTGAGAAAAAAATTGCAGCAAATATGATTTCATGTACTCACCACCATTATCAGATTTGAGAGCTTTGATTTTTCTCCCAGTAGCATTCTCAACGGAAGATTAGAATTCTATGAATTTTTCAGGAACATTTGACTTCTTTTTGAGAAAGTAGACCCATGTAAATCTTGAAAGGTCATCTATGAAAGTAAGAACATACCTTTAACCACTCATGGAGGTTATAGGAATTGGATCACTGACATCAGAATGGATCAGCCCCAAAATACATGTATCTCTGCTTGCTTTTCCCCGATCAAACTTATGCTCATATGCCTGTCGACTATGTATCCCTTGCAGATCCCTTTTGAAGATTTGATTACTAGAAGACCTTCCACCATGGAATCCTTTTGTAGAAGCTACAAATATTTGTAGTTTAGGTGTCCAAACATTTCATTCTGCAACCAGCTGAACTCATTCCCATGAGTCAGAAGGGCAGACGAATTTGAGTCAGACACAAATATAGAAAACTCACAGGTCTTAGGAAAGTGATTTGCTTTCCCTACAGAAGTGAGTTTTCTGGATGCTATCTCTGAGATCTCAACATCATTGGGGCTGAATGTAAATCTTTTAGGAAAATTTGTGTGTGTCATTTGATACACATAAAACAAGTTTGAAGCTAAAGAGGGAACATATAGAATATTTTTGAAGCTTCCATGTTCTAGTTGGACAGTAACTTTGCCTTTTGATGAGATTTGAGAGTCATCTCCCATGTGAATGGAGATGAAACCGTCATAATCTAGTGATGTGAAAGAATCCTTGCATGCAACCATATGATTTGAAGCATCATAGTCAATTATTAGAGCTCTATCCTTCAAAACATTATCCATGAGAGCATGTCCTCTTTCAGGGTGATTATTTCGATCTCTAACTTATTTCTTCCTTGCGCCTTCTGAAAGAGTAATGTTTTTTTCTCTAGGAGAAGGGCCATTTGATCAATTGTTATTTTCATGCAAGATATTTCATGATGAAATCCTCTTCCATGGTAAGATCACTTGGTCGTTTCTTTTCCCTTTTGATTGTTCTTTCTTGAGCCCGAGGGCTCATCAAACTACTAGTTTCTCTCCTTCTACTTGGGAGGATCAAACTTTGTCTTCTCTTTCTTTTGATTTCCTTTTGCATTCAAAGCTTTGGGTCCTCTAGCAAACAAAGATTGATCTTTAGAGGATATCAAGATTCCCATTTGCACAATTGTATCATGCTCATTGGTGAGAGACTCAATGAATGCATTCAGGGTCGACATCTTCCAATTTGGAATTGTAAGATTTCTTGTATGGAAGGTAGACACAAAAACAGAGTAGTCTGGTCCAAGTTTCAAAAGGATAGAAAGGATTTGTTGATCATATTCCTTCTCAACTTCACATAGCTTCAATTGGATCACAAGGTGCTTAAACTTGGTAAAGAAGTCATTCATGGTCTCAAAATTGCCCGGATTTAGAAATATCAGTTCAATATTGAATTGATAGATTCTCAAATCATCTTTCTTATAAAAAAGAGTAGCAATTTGGTCCCATATTTCCTTGGGAGTCTTCAATCCATTGAGGTGGAAAATAAGATCCTTTGAAATGGAGAGGCACAGAAAGCCATAAGCTTCGTCAAGTTTGTTCCAATATTTTACTCTCTCTACTAATGCATTCGGCTCTTTCTCCGTGTCCATGGTGACTCTATAGAGTCCTTTGGAGCGCAATTTAATCTCAATATCCACCTTCCATTGATGATAGTCGAAAGGAGTGAGAATATTGCTTCAGGAGGAGTCCATTTGCAGCTATAGTGAATGTAATGAAGTGCTTGAGAAACCTGCAAATCACATAAAAAAAAACAAAATAAGGTCGACAGCCTGCACTTTTGGAGTTTGATTCACACATGGATTAGATAATCAAGAAATCTTGATCAACAATGTTAGTTTGTCTAGGAATTATGTGGTAAAATCTCCACTTCCGGTGCAGAGTTGGAATGATTTTGAGCAGTTTTGGTCAAATTTCCTCATAGATCCAACAAGAAACTTGTAGAAGAATTTCCTTGTCCTTCCATGGCTCTGATACCATATAAAATTGGAGTCACGAAAATCTAAGAAACAAGACATAAACTTACAATAGATTTCACATATCAATTTTACTCAGAAATGACATGAAATAGTGCAATAAGGAGTTACAGCTGTATATTTGCTTATCATTAACAGAAGTAGTGATACAATGCAATACAATGGCATAAAGAGCCATTAAATATGAATCCCAGAGAGGTCATTCAAATTGATTACATGAGAGTGGCTTACTTTTCAGTTAAACACCACTCGACACATCAGTTAACCACTTAACTCAACCTTAATTGACTCTAACTGACCCAAAGGCGGTTTAAACTGAGTCTAACTGAATGTAAATCAATTGCATGCCAAAAAGTAGGTGAGGGTGATGAAATAACTTTAGTTAGGTGAGTTGAACTGAACTGCACTGAACCAAGTCACCAAAAGTAGGCGGAGGCACCTTTAATCACTCCAGTTAACTGAAATTAACCCAGAATAGGATAATTGACAAGGAAGGCGCCTTTGCAGCTCCATTTTAACTTAAAGGTAGGTGAAAAAACCTTCAGTTAACTGAATGAGGCACATATGTCATGCAGATCAACCCAGATTTGCTCCTTGATTGAAGGAGGAGGATCAGTTAGTTTCCCTGACTAAAGGAGAAAACTTAGTTAGGATCCCTGATTGAAGGAGGATGATCTAGTTGATGATGCAGTCACATATTCGAGTCAATAAATTAGAATAAGTGATAAATTAGGCCAAATAAGCAAAATAATGATGTGTGGTTGGATAATGACTCCAACAATCATAATTTAAATTAGGATTCTAATTCTATTTCTTGTGTCTCTAGATCTCCTATTAGAGTTGAATTCCAAGTTAGAGTTTTCAAACTTCCCAAAAACTATAAAAATGATCTCTAGAGCTATGTTCCTCCTGTGCACCATAGGGCTTGACGTTGAGCACTTGTTACCTTTGGAACACATTATTGTCGATGACATCTTGCACTCATTTTTTTATATTTTTTGGTTTTTGCAGTTAGACGCTAACATGACAATTCTCATAAAACATATACAGTAGATGAAAGTGCAGCACGATACTTACAAAGTTCATTTCACAAGTTCCATGGTTTACTTATACCATTCGACCATATCTTCGCTAGCCACTGATTGATATGGCATACCCTTCATTTGAGTAGTGATAGTTGAAATGGTTGATCCTGTTGGAGTATCAGTACAACCTCCTCATGGTATAACCACCGCATCTATGGGAATATAAAAAATGTGGTCTAACCGCCATGCCTGATGATAGGGCCTTGTGCTGGGTTTCAAATGTTCATCATCCAACACTCCTTGATCTAGATAAGGCCAACTATGTTTTTTTTTTCTCCTTACAATGAATGAAATGCTCAAAACGTGACAATACTGGAAGGGAGAAAAGGTCCAAGTGTGGCCTTTCATGATGGGATCCATACAAGACTCGGAACCCTAAAATTTTTTGGATGTGTATGTTGGAGTTAAGGGTATAGAATTGGACACAAAATAATAATTTGTCTATGTCATTTTCGATGATCAAAGATTTACATTTCCAATTAAGAGGTGAATTTAGAGAGGAACTTATTAAATGCATGAGCATAGGAGAACACGAATCTTGGGCATTTTTCAACCACCTTGGTGGTAATTTACCTGGGTTTTGTATTGATGGTGCTGATTTTTCTATTTTTATTTTGAGCCGTCCTATTTGTCATGAAACTACCACAAGATGGACTTGGATTGAGAATCACTTACACAATGAAGTAAATGTCATCAACATGCCTATGAAACAAATATTTGATCACTCCGCAAGACATACTTACTATTTTCCAACATTAGTCTTCTCTTCTCATTGGCTTGTGAATGATAAGGTGGAGATAAAAGAGGATATCTTTGTACCAAGTGTTGCGGAGAGAAATTCCTATGGCTTGGGGTACCACAACAAACAACTTGACTCCAGAAATCAATCCTTTCCAATATGCAAGAGAAATCAAATATCTAACACTAAAGGATAAAAAATCGTACCTTATTCCAGACGATTGAAGTAGATCCCCGTTGAGCTTTCCAACTTCAGCTTGAATTGATGAATCACTTCCTCAACAATAAGTAAACAAGAGAAGCATACTATATATATGGGTGTTATATCTACTCTACCATATATAATCAACAATGTATAAGCATTTGAAATCATCCATGGATACAATATTCATTGAAACATACATTATTAGACAGGAAAAGATATTTCTATTAATATAAAATCAGAGATTACAATGAATACAACCTTTGTCGGCACTTCTACGAATCGAAGAAACTAAATCCCCCACTTGGGCCTCCACCACCTTAATCCTCCATTTCTCGATAGCAAGCTCACAAGCAAAAGGCAAGCTTGGGAAGAACACTAAAAGTGCTCCAAGGGACAAAGGGATGCAAACTCAAGAACAAGTTCCAACAACAATGGACTATAGTTTCTTTGCTCTCAATTCTCTTATGCCTTCAATGTATCCAAAGGGTTCCTTATATAGCTTTTCAATGGGGTAATGAAAGGTCGAATCCGAGCGATCTCAAGGCATATGGAAGGCCAGGAGACAAGTGAGTCGGATCCATGTCAAGGAAAATTCCAAAAGGATTTGGATTTTTGTAAACATCCCGATATACGCAGTTTTAGAGATCAAACCCGCGTATATACGTGATAAAAGGTTTAAAAGTGGTGTATAGCAATTTTCACATGTTTTTAGGGATGGTCTAGGAAACATCAAAGGACAAAAAATGGTCCAAGGGGTCTAAGGAGTCTGCAGAGGGACAGGGGAAGGCCATACAAGTGTGATTCACCTGGTGTGGTAAAATATGCTATAACAGATGCCCCCTAATGTGTGAGGTCAGAGGGGTCAAACGATGGCCGAAATACATTATAAGTCCATCCTAGAAGTGGAGTGATGAAGAATCACAAATGGAAGACCAACCACCCAATCATCATAGTACAATGATACAACTCTGCATATAACTGCAAATACATATAGTAGTCCCGGATACATAAGAGTACAATGGCCATGAATAGGCATGATACAAAATATGACATAAGTGGTCAACGCCATGTACAATATACATAGATCAAAATCTCCATGATGAAGATATACAAAGGATCATGATCTCCATGAAAGCTGAAGATATATAACAAATCCAGATCTCCATAATGGTGTCTGACACACACTGGAATCAAGTCACGAGAGTTGAAATCTCATGAACACTAGCACGATCAAGGAGGTAGCATATAAGAGATGCCACCAATCTGGAAGGTCTTCTACAAAAACCGCTATGAGTACAAGTCCTACTATGTGATTAGAGGTGTCGAGGTCGAACATAGTAGTCCATCGTTTGATTACCGGTCATTGATGTATACCATTAACAGACGCGTGATCATCCACCGATAATGATAATGGGAATCAAGGTACTAGAGTGCAAACTAACAAGTGTGAATAGGTGTGTTGAGGTTGAACACTTGAGAGGATCCATCGATCAGGGGACATTGATGTATTCCCAAAAATTGTTGATGGCGAGAGAACCTGCCACTGATGACTGCAAGTCTCAAGGCACTCAAAAATGACTCTAGATTCCAATCCCATAATAAATGATCTAAATTCGATGGGATGAAATCCATTGGAAGGAGGGCATTAAGGCATCCCCCATCATCCAACACGAGGTACTCAACAAAGCTGTATAATGTGGACGGACTCGATCATAAGGTGCACGAACCAGTAACTGTATTGGGAATGACCGACATGCAAAGTCAAGATAATTGAGGAATGGCCAACTCAAGTTTCAACTTCCTTTGAACAAGAGCATAACGATGAATGGTGACTGAATAAAGGTAGCATAGACTCGATATACAACACTGGGACATCTATGTGACATAGGAGGCATTGACAGACACTCCATAGGGACTGGAAGCTTAACCAGTCAGTGGATATAAACTCAGATAAATGAGTACAGCTCCTAAAGTCAAACTATAAACCCAACCAGCGGATGTGATATACAGTGCTCTGTTCAAAGGAGACACGACTCGACAGATGCCAAAGATAACATCTTTCCTTGTCCGGCTTTTTGGTTTTTAAAATTTTTTTGGACTTTTTCAAATATTTAAAAAGCTTGAAAAAGAATAAAATTGCTTTATAGTTACAGACTAGGAGGAGATGAGTGTCATAATGGGCAAACAAACTAGTTCCAAGCAGTGGAACATAGCTATGCTCAATGCAAGGATACATGTGTAGGATAGCGACACTCGGGAGAAAGTCCCCTCCTGGTAAAAATAGGGAATCAAGCTGCAAAGGATATATAAAACGACTCTGCATGGCTAGACATGAGACAAACTCGGGCAATATGGCTGAAACTCAATGTCAGGGAAGCCAACGTAAGGCTCAATAAGGCAGGAAAATCTCATGATAATGCAATTACAACTTGACATAAGGGAGTCCTGAGGGAAATAGGCTAGCAAAAGATCAAGAGGAGTATGAGGCTCTTGTGAAATGTCATGGCAATACTATACAATGGAATCCCACACCCTAAGGGAAAAATGTCAGCATGGGCACCAAATGCAAATAAGGCACTAACTAGGGTACCCATGTAAGGTAAAGCTCTACCATTCACATAATGCCATTTCTAAAACAACAAGAAGGTTCTGTGACATAATAGAATGGGTTCGTACCTAAGGCTATAATGAAACGGTCATAAGGTCATGCAAAATGCAATCGGAGGTGATCCTAACCCATATGCCAGTTTAAACATCATACCTGTAATGGGCACAAACAGGTCAAAGAAACGGTCGAAACGATGCTCAAAATGGTCTTCTACATCATAAATTAGTCCAAAAACGGTCCAAACTATAGAAAAAGGGGGTAAAAGTTTTCAAAATTTTGAAAATTTTCTATAAATAGTAAAAAATTCAAAACATTATATAACATTTGAAATTTTTACCCAATTGAGCTCAGAACTTCAACAGTGACTTCCAGGAGATCCAGTCGATGGAATCCACTACCGTTTTTTCCAGGTACTTACCCATGCTCTACTCTTTCATTTTGATGCAAATTTTATCAATTTCCATGGTGTATTTAGGATTCCAGGTCCATCTTAAATGTGCACCTTGGCCCACGTGAAAATCGAGGGTTTTTCCGCGTATAGGGATGGATATACACTGAAAATGCCCTCAAAGTCGCGTATATATGCGGCTGTTTAGCAAACAGTCGCGTATGTGGCCGCACTCAATGATTTTTAAGTATTCTAATGGATGAAACTCAAATTTTATGTGCAGGATGGTTCTAGAATGGAGAGAACGTGAGCACGATGATGTAAAAGGGGCAGTAAGGGTAGATCTAATGGTTCAACAAGTTTTGTGGTCATGCGGGGGCTACAAGTTTTGGTGTCTTGGTGGTATACGGGCCAAACCAATACTGCTGCAGATTCTAGTAGACTACTGGGATCCAGACTCAGAGTCGTTCCAGATAGACGGGATGTCCCTCACCATAGAAGTGGAGGACATATACTTTATTACTGGACTTTCTCGATGGGGGGAAGTGGTGAACCTATGCTCTCGCGGGTTCGAAGGTGGCCTGACTATAGATGAGTACACTGTGGTGTACTGCTATCCGAACACGGAGAAGGTGGGGAGTCAGATCCCAACTAACTCCATACAGGTGCTAGGACTAAAGGCCATTCTACTGACACTGGGAAAGATAGCGGGGATAGTCTCACTCCACCAAGCCTCACGACCATTGATGTTCTATGCCATGGAGTGCATGAGGCCCATATTTTATGACTGGAGTATGACATTGTTGAGCAACATGAAATAACAGCTCAGCGACTGCAATATGGGTAGGGTGCGAAACTTTGGTTTCAGTAGCATACTGAGCATGTTCTTCTTTGAGCATGTTCTGGGATTGAGCCCTAGAGTTGACGTTCCTCTACACGGGGTTCGAGATCTGGCCCAACGACGTTGGGCGGATGCGATGCGCAAACTGGGTGGAGGTAGGGTGTCCAACCCCTATCCAGCTGATTTCTTTCCATGGTGGCGACGACAAATAGTTGCCATCGATGACTACCCCTATGCGGGGATAGATTTCCAGAGAGACCCAACATGCCACTACCACCAGGATCAACATACGGTGACATTGGTAATGAATCTCGACCCTCTCTTTTAAAAAATTTTGAGCTATTTAATTTTTTTGTGTTTTCTGATTATGTGGAATCAAAAGACATGTGTTTGGGTGATAATACATAGTGACATCTACCATATGCATGCAGATGTGGGACCACGATGACCTGAAGGATTCCCTTGTCATAGACGGAGGGGAAGAGGAGACAACATCACGAGTGTGGATGCGGAGCAGATGCTCCAAAGCATTCATACCAACTTCGTGAGACTAACACACAGAGTGCCCATGGCGCAAGTTGAGGACTTTCCTGAGGCCATGCAGTGCTAGGTGGTGGGTGTACCATGAGCATGGGTGCGGCTATTTCGATGGCTATCTAGAGCCGTGGTGACATTCCACAATCACAACCCCCCTCCTCCTCCACAGGTTTAGATACCTGGGAGTGATATATTTTGTACTACCGTGTATTATATTTTGGTGGCTTGAGAGCCCCAGTTTTGTATTATGACACTATGTATTACCACATTTTGGATGTTTATAAATTTTTTTATGATGATCGATTTATTTATTTACATGTGTAAAAATTTGTGTTTGTGATGAGCTTATTGTGTATGAAACAAATGCCAATCTAAGATGTAGTTAGCATATGAGTCAGCAACTTGACTATTAATTCTTGGAACATGTATGTATGTTATATTGTCAAATTGCCGTTCTAACAATCTCACATGTAAGAATCTTCTTAATAATGTTGGATCTCTAACATGCAGGTACAAACCATTAAGCTGTGATACTACTAACTCCGAATCAATTCGTACCTCAAGAGAGAGAACACCATGTGAAATGGCATCTCGTAGAAGCTCAACAACGACACTATACTCAGCAACATTGTTTGAAGAGGGTCGTAAACATACGCCTCCTGAAGACAATACCTGACCCATAGAAGTATAAATCACCCGAGTAGCAGAAGCTGAGTGTTGAGTGTGATGGCTAGCACCATCCGCGAATCCTATGAAGGTGGAAGATTCCATTGACATCTGCCAAAAGAAATGTAAACTAATCACAAACCCGATCACCATAAGAAAAAGACCTACCAATGTAAAACTGTACAATAATATACAATAACCAGCCTTGGCTGAAAATCATGCATAGTACTTTTTGAGATAGAGCCCATTTCTAGGCTCCACCAAGGCCGTTCCCTCATAATCCACTAACTCATAAGCGCCCTTCTCTAACACACGCTTAACTACGTAAGGACCACGCCACATGGGGTTAAAATTTCCTGCCCACAAAAGGACCAAGTCTCCCTCACTAAACCTCCTTGGACGGACAGACTTATCGTACTGGACCTTAACACGACGCTTATTTACTTCTAGAGCCACCAAGGCATCTCGGCGCTGCTCATCAAGTTGCTCTAGGTGGACCAAACGCTCCTCCAACGAGGAAGTGTCTGGTAAGAGCTCTATGGCTAGCTTCAATGAAGGAATCTCGTATTCAACAGGAAATACTGACTCCACTCCATGTACAAGCTGATATGGAGAAAAACCCATGGTAGTCTTAACAACGCTTCTATAAGCCCACAAAGCAGGATATAACATAATGTGCCAATTAGTCTTGCTTTGTGCGATGGTTCATTGGAGAATGGATTTGAGTTACCTGTCCATTCACTTGAGGGTAATAAGAGGAGGAATGCTCTTGCTTATATCCTAAATTCGATGCCAACTCTTCCATCATACAATTCTAAAAGTGCGAGCCATGGTCGGTGACAAGCTCCTTCAGAATACCAAACCGAGTAATAATCTAGTTGAAAATGAAGTGCGCGGCTGTCTCATTGTCGGATTTAACTGTAGGCATGGCCTCAGCTCATTTCATGAATTAGTCAAAAACCACTGTGATATGATGATGCCCCCCAGCTGAAGCTGGGTTGCAATCCATAAAATCAAGCCCCCACTTAGTGAAGGGACCGGCAGTGATGATGGGATGTAACGGGGCAGGTCGTGAGCGCATATTCTGTGCAAACACCTGGAAAGGGTGGCACTTCTTGACTGCATCAACACAATATTTAAAGATTGATGTCCAGAAATAACCCGCTCTCAAGATTTTTTGGGCTGTAGAAATCCCAGATAAATGACCACCACATGCCCCTCCATGGCAATCATTCATCACAAGCTCAGCCTCCTCATGATTTAAGCAATGATGTTAAATGGAATCTACCCCATGGCGGTATAAGGTGTTATCCACTATGAGGTAATTCTTGGATACGTGACATAATCGTCGTCGTTCATCCCATGAGAGGTGAGTGGGGACCTTCAATGTTTGTAAATATATAATAATATCCCCATACCATGGATCCAAATTTGAGCTTAAGAAGATGTGCTCATCGATAAACATATCTTCACAAACCATCTCCTCGGCTTCGCTTGGGAAATCTGATATAAGCTCCGCAAAAGTTAACGATTTCTTCGATTTTGCCAAAACAAACTCGAGGTCGAATTCTTGCAAGATGACAATCCATTTATTATACTTTCCCCCAATAATCCTTCGAGTGAGGATGAATTGAAACGGATTGACATGGGCTACAACCAAGGTCTGGCGAAGGAGAATATAATGTCTCAATCGTTTAACCACATGTACAGTAGCTAAAGCAAGCTTCTCAACATGGGAATAACAGATCTCTGCATCAATAAGATTTCGGCTTAGATAGTATATGACATGCTCTTGGAGCTCCTCATCCTCTTGAACCAAAACCATACCAATCGTCTCCATGGATGCAGCCACATAAAGTAGAAAATCATGGCTATAGTCTGGGGGACTAATCACCGGGGCCGATGCTAGGGCTCGCTTAAGCGCATCAAAGGATTCCTGGGCTTGCTCATCCCAAAAAAAGGTGGTGCCCTTTTTTAATAGACGCATAAAGCCTCTAGTCAAATTGGAAAAGTTGACAACGAATCTCTGTAAGAAGTTTTCCATGCCTTGCAAACATTGAAGATGCCTAATGTTCCTTGGGGGAGACAATTGAAGTATTTCCTCAACCTTCAAAGGGTCGACTCTTATACCCTCCTTGGAAACAATGAACCCTAATAAGCTACCAGACTTCATGCAAAATATGCACTTGTGAGGATTTAACCTGACCAAATAATGGCGGCATCTTTCGAATACTAATCTCAAATGATAGGAATGACGCATTCTCATATGAGAATGAGTAGCAAGGTCATCCAAAAATACTTTGATAATCAATTTGAGATCAAGGAAGATCAAGGTCATAGCCCACTGAAAAGTGGCTCTGGCGTTCTTAAGGCCAAAAGGCATTTTCCGATATGCAAAGGTTCCCCAAGGACAAATAAATGCAGTCTTATGTTGATCTTCAGGTTTAATTTGTATCTGATTGTATCCGGAAAAGCCGTCCATAAAAGAAAATACTTCGCTACCCACACACTCGTCCAATATTTGATCTATAAATGGTGTGGGGAAATTATTTTTAGGACAGGCACAATTCAAGTCGCGGAAATTAGTGCATATATGGATCGCTCCCTGATTCTTATCTACCGGAACAGGATTTGAAACCCACTCCATCAAGGGAACGTGATAGATAAAACTGGCTTTCAACAGTTTCTCTATCTCTGCCTTAATCGCGGGTGCTTTCCTAGGATTCACTGCACGCAAGCGTTGTCGAACAGGCTTAGCATTGGGATAAGTTTTAATCTCATGTTCAAGAATGCGAGGGTCGATACCTGGCATTTCATCGTAAGACCAAGAAAATATATCACGAAATTATTTAAACAGCTCGGTGTATTCTTGAATCTCAGCATGGGAACATTCTACCCCAATATAGACATTCTCAATCCTGCCAGGATCGTGAGAGATATTGATAGGAATGGTAGGATATATATTCACCATGTTCCCATCAGCCATCGGACCAGGAGAGCTTAATGGAACCATGGGACTACCAATTATCTTACTAAGAACCTCCCTAAAGTACTCACGCTCCAAGCAGTCAAGCTCGGGAAGAAAATAAGATCTATGATGCAACTCTTCCCGAGGTGGCTCAACCCCTGACATGGCCTCAATAATCACTTCGTCTGAAGGAAAAACACTATCAAGGTAGTCATGCCCGTGAGAAGACTGAACTTTCCATGTAGGCAGCACATATGGGCCCTCCTCCTCCATCTTCGAAGAGGAAGTACTGGGATCTGCAACACATCCAAGATTAGCTTGATAAGCTACCATAGTTGTAGGCAACAGCACGTCCCTCACGATGGGCTCACTCGAAGTATTCGGTGTGGGAAGAATCCACGGATCTTCTATATGACTCATGCAAAAAGACACTGATTTCATAGATGTTGAAGCCTCATTGGAACTAGACCCTATCATAAGGACAGGTGCAGGACAACTAAAGCTTTCCATAAGGGATGGATACATGCCCACACCCACACTCCCAATTGCCAGCTAAGAGTGCTCTACAATCGGGATTGAAGCTCCCGAATATGTGGTAACCGACGGATTCTTGAATGACGTTTGATCAATCGTAACTATCTTCCCATTAAATGGAAAGCATATAACGTGAAATAGAGAAGAAGCTATGGCTTGCATACTGTACATCCAATTCCTACCCAGCAAGAGATTATAGTCAAGGGGCACATCAACCACCTCAACCTCTATTGCAACGGTCTTTCCTCCCAAATGGACCTTAAGGGAAGGAATGATCCCGTGCAGCCTAAACGATCTCCCATCAAATGTGGTCAACATGGTAATGGATTTAGACAACTCAGGGGAACCTAAACTCATACAACACGATAAAGAAATCACAGAAGCAGCAGCGCCTTCGTCAATCATAGTGCGCTTGACGGTCATGTTAAGACATTCTACATGAATCAAAAGAGACACATAGTAAGGCAAGCGAGGCTGAAGTATTGCAGTTTCAAATTTAATCACAGAGGAAGAATTATCATCATTCACACCAAGGGTAGAAAGCAAAGCCTTCCTTTGCGAAGGACAACTATGAAATACTTCTAGTGCAGACATCGCACAAGGAGTGTGGCCCAAATCCTCGACAACATAATAGTTCTGGGCGGCTCGGACATTAGGATTGTGCCTCAAACACTTAAGGATTCCCTTAGGAATGCAAGGTGCAACTTCAGGTTTATCCACAGGTTTTTCAATATGCAAAGGAGTCCCTGGTGGATCAAGTTCCTTTCCTCAGTTGGGTTTTGACGAACCATAGTCCTTCGCACGGGTCACAACCTTCGTAGCATGCACCATGTTAATGCAACCATGACCACTAGCCTCCGGCGGATCTTGATCACCACCAGAATGATCATGGGTCCTTGAGTTCATATTTTGATTGTGAGGTAAAGGGTTGCTCAGCACAGCTGGGCCCTATGCTAAGAATCTCGAGGCTTGATCAATATGAGGGCACAAGTAAGTGAGGTGATCCTCCTTACATAACTTGCAAGGAAACTTAACCTTATGTTTAGATTGCTTGTCCCCCCCAGCATTTCGGGTGTTCTTGTCATTAGTATTATCATTTTCATTCCTATTCCCACCCTTACAATTGTTCTTACCCTTGTTTTTATTCCTTTCGGGTTGCTGGCTACCCTTCTGGTCCGACGATTGCACTAAAAGAACACTCGCCATTTGGGTGGGTTGAGACGAAGCCGTGGATTTTCCCAAATCGGATTGGTTGATTGACAATTGGATGACTTGTTTCACAACCGAATCTGCAGGTTTAGCACTCGCACAACCAACAATGCCATCGGCATGTTGTCTAGGTTTAACTTTGGGGTCGAAACTAGAACACAGAGCATTGGGAATGATCTCATATAAAAAACTGGATTGAGCATAAATCAATTCCAGTTCCCGTTCCCTAAAAATGTCTTGTTCCTCATTTTGCACGCCGGATGTAGAAACATCCTTCGCTATATAAGGAAATAACGACTTAAGGAACCAATCGAGGAGGAATTCCGACGATATAAAGGCTTTAATCGACCTCTTTCGTCTATGCCACTCTTGGATATGGTTCGAGATATGTGTGGCTTTATCCTGCCGAAATGTCGACAAGAGTTCTGTACCAACTTCATATCGCACTGGTATCTAGAAGTGGTTAAGAATAGTCATTGCTAGGTCATCGAACAAAGCGAATGCCCCCCTAGTTAACTCTATATACCATTTCGCGACAGGCCATGTAAGGGTGCATTGAAATAGCCTTAAACAGATCGAATCTTCATGTAAGGAATTTGAAGAGCACCATAGGTGAAACATTGTAACATGTTCGCTCCGATCCTCTCCAGGTTTGCCCTCGAATTTGGGTATGTTCGAGGGAAGCTTAGTAGGGACAACCGTCCAAGCTGGGTCATAAGATACAGGATCGTTTGTCAATCTCGACAAGTCAGGAAGATTTAGCGTTGCGAGGAAAGGGAGCCTAGGATGAGCAGGTTGGTGCACTGCTCCCTGATAGTTCTAATTCACATAGGTCTGATTACCATAACCACCATGGCCTGGACCATAGTGTCCTCTTCCTGTTTGACCCGTGTAGGGTGGCATGGAAGCACCATAATGTGGTGTACCTTGACTATGTGGGGCTACAAATCCATAATTAGGAGAGTAAGCGAATTGTTGATACCCGTACCCATAAGGTGAATAACCTTGTCCATACTGCGTCCTATAATAAGGTCCGTAATTCATCCCATGAGATGTCCCATGAGACACTTCGTACGTAGGAATATACGCTCCGGAAGTAGGAATATACACTCTGAAAGTAGGAATATATGCTCTGGAAGTAGTAACATGACCTCTAGAAGTATGAACACGACCTCTCGAAACAGCGGGCGGTACTTGAAGCTGAGCCACAACTGGTCGAGTAACGGCAGTACGGACATGACTCGTAGCAACATTTCATCCTGAAGGACCATGTGAATGAGGTGG
Organism: Pseudotsuga menziesii; assembly: GCA_001517045.1. Lineage (NCBI taxonomy): Eukaryota > Viridiplantae > Streptophyta > Pinopsida > Pinales > Pinaceae > Pseudotsuga > Pseudotsuga menziesii. The sequence goes on along the minus strand of LPNX010495447.1, from coordinate 269,581 downwards.
AGGAACAACATTCAAAGAACAAGGAACCGAGGATGAAGGGATCTGTGAAACTATGTACGTGGTGTTCCCTATAGTCACTCGTCTTGGATCTGGTATCCTAATAGGATCACTAACCCTAGGCCTAGCAGGAATATGTGATGTAGCTTCCACCACTGGGATGGAAGGTGCAATGTGACTCATGCTCCCAAACCTCTCCACATGGTAAGGAATAGGAGTGCCCCCAGGCGTAGTGTTAGGCTCAAACTTTGACTCGACATGAAATTCCAAATAATGTGTGGGCATACCAGACATACCATAACTACCATAACTATTGCTCACGGGCTCATAATAAGTCTCGTCTTCCGGCATGCCATATCGACGATGCGTCAATGGGAGATTAACACTAGAGTAAGTAGGTCTATCATGAAAAGTACCTATCTCAGAAATTATAGGACCTAACTCAGTCAAATTAGGTGAAGGATCATAGTTAGGAGTAAACTCCCCATCTTCCACTTGAATGGGAGAGGGTGGCTCAGGAATACCTTCTTCATGGTCTCCCATCGTGTGTGAATCAATGTGCTAAGTAGTCCGCCTAAATCATATGTTTCTCTCTCCCAAAGGAGGAGGATATGTAGAAGGTGGAAGTCCTGCTAACCGATGAGAATGGTGAGCGGCCACACCCAAATCCACAATGACTCAAAAAATGTAAAAGACTCTCTAATTACGCAAACCCTAGGCAAGCTAACGTGCACAGAGCATACACCAATAAAATCTAAAGCCAAACACAAGCAATCAAGGGTAGGATAAATGAGCTCCTGAATGAAGCAGGTATGTCTCGGCTAAGAGAGGCTTGAGACTCCCATACACAACAAGTAGAGGTACATAACCAATTATTGTGTCCCTCAGCTTCAACGCATAAAGCGACTATGTTGTTCGACCCCAACTTGGTCGGGGCACCCACAGAATAACCCCTGCAAAGTACCCCCTCGATATCCTAGGTAAGGCAACTAAGGTTACCTCAATATAATCAATGCTCAGGCGGACAGCCGCAGGCGGGATTGACAGTATGGGAAGGGTAGCAAAGCCCGAAACTCCCGAAAGAGCCCCCAGATACGAATACAATCCTGGAAATATCTCCGGTGCTACTCAGTTATGACTAGGGGTCATCCCAATTAATATCCGCTCACACTACCTCGTGCTTAACTCCCTTTTGAGAGGAGGATCCTGAGAAACACCAATTATACCAAGGAATTTCACACTCTCACCTGGACAGACACATACATGTTGTTGTTTAGTGGTCTTGGAGAATTTACTCACAATGAACTATTCCAAGACCCTAAAACCTAATCTTGTTGGTGAACCCTATCAAATAAAATAGTGTAGTTCATTTTAATTAAGCATTGGTTTTAATTGGCTTTATTACTCAAAAAAGGTAGATGACCGTGCAACCAATGGTGTTATGACGAAACATGAAGCAAAATGCACACCTAACAATCAATGCAAATGCATTGTGTCCATGAAAAACAGGGTATGCTACTATGTGAAATCTAAAATTTTCTTCAAATGATAAATGCAAGCTTTCCTATATGAAATCCTGACTAATACTTCAAAGCAAATCTAGTGCAAGTACTATGCAAAATGCAAAATGCAATGCATAATGATAATCAAATATTTTTGGATTTTTTGAAATAAAAATGAGATACTAAAGCAAAAGAATGATTCTACAACCCCCAGACTCGGCAATCACACTCAAACAACACTCACACAAAGTACTAAGGTAAAATAAATCTAATGCACTAATCCCAAAACAAAAAATCGAAAATGCAATGACAAGAACACTCTTAAAAAAAAAGAAATTTTACCCTAAAAAAATGTCTCTGGTCAGGAACAGAGGTGTATACAGACTCTAGCAGTATCAAAGGAGACTCAACAATCATCAAAATTCACCCAGCAACAATCAATTTTCCTCAAGAAGGCAAAAATAAGGGCATACGCGATTGTTCGCAGTAAACCCGCATGTGTACGCGGATATAGCAGTCAAAACCGCATATATACGTGACTATGAGTTCAAAAATCGTGTACAAGAAGAAAAGAGCATAAAAAATAAAGGCAAACAGACAAGTTGAGACAAAATTCACACCAATCATACACTACCAGGCTAACATGCCCCCAGACCCGACACAGAAATAGAGAAAAAAGAGCAATTCAAAGTCATTGAATGCCGATAGAAAACCCCCAAAGGACAACTACTAGGAACTCCCAAGTGGAGTCGCCAATTCTGTTACGGAGAGAAATTCTTACGGCTTGGGGTACCACAACAGACAACTTGAATCCAAAAATCAATCCTTTCCAATATGCAAGAGAAATCAAATATCTAGCACTAAAGGATCAAAACTCGTACCTTATTCCGGACGGTTGAAGTAGATCCCCATTGATCTTTCCAACTTTAGCTTGAATTGATGAATCACTTCCTCAACAATAAGTAAACAAGACAAGCATACTATATATCTGGGTGTTAGATCTACTCTAGCATACATAATCAACAACATATAAGCATTTGAAATCATCCATGGATAAAATATTCATTCAAACATACATTATTAGACAGGAAAATATATTTCTATTAATATAAAATCAGAGATTACAATGAATACAAACTCTGTCAGCACGTCTGCGAATCAGAGAAACTAAATCCCCCATTTGGGCCTCCACCACCTCAATCCTCCATCTCTCGATAGCAAGCTCACAAGCAAAAGGCAAGCTTGGGAAGAACACTAAAGTGCTCCAAGGGAGAAAGGGATGCAGACTCAAGCACAAGTTCCAGCAACAATGGACTATAGTTTCTTTGCTCTCAATTCTCTTATGCCTTCAATGCATCCAAAGGGTTCCTTATATAGCTTTTCAATGGGGTAATGAAAGGTCGAATCCGAGCAATCTCAAGGCATATGGAAGGCTAGGAGACAAGTGAGTCGGATCCATGTCAAGGAAAATTCCAAAAGGATTTGGTTTTTTGTACACATCCTGATATACATTGTTTTAGAGGTCAAACCCATGTATATACGTGATAAAAGGTTTAAAAGTGGCGTATAGCAATTTTCACATGCTTTTAGGGATGGTCTAGGAAACATCAAAGGACAAAAAATGGTCCAAGGGGTCTAAGGAGTCCACAGAGGGACAGGGGAAGGCCATACAAGTCTGATTCATCTAGTGTGGTAAAATCTGCTATAACACTAGGGTTAAAAAACTACATCATGATCAAGAACTGAATTATCAAGCGCAAAACAAACAAGAAATGCATAATCATCCTCTTGGCTACTAAGACAGTCATCATCAACATTTTAAGCCAAGAGAAGAGAGAAATAGTTTGATCATTATATCAGTAATTTGGAAAGTAAGGAGTCTTAAATCAAATTCAAATAATTATGGCAGCCAAGAAGGAGGAGAGCAGGAAGTTGGTGATCTTGGAAGCACAATAAGCATTTTATTTGGTTGAGGGTGAGGGTGAGTACATGGGTAGTAGTTCTATTATAGTTGACACACTACCTTAGTATGACTATGTTTTATGTTTCAGTACTGATTCAAAGCATTGTGCAAGATCCAAAGTTTTGAGATGCTGATAAGTTCCATCTAAGTGTTCTTTTTAGATAGTTGTTTGCATATATGAATGTTAAGTGGATATAGTTACATGTTAACTAGAGATAGTTACATGGACTCCCGTAACTTGAATAAAGTTCAATAGATGTTAACTTTAGTTGATGTCATCTATTTTTTTCATTGATAGGATAGAGAAAAGAAAATGTTTACATGCGTGTACTAGGTTGCAGTGGTTTGCAATAAAAAGGGAAGTATGCAAATTCTGTAACATATTAAAGCATACCCACCGGTTCTCCCTTTGTGACCTTATCTTGTACAGAGATGCCCCAGATATTATGAATTATATGGTCTTCTGTGGTGTGCTAGTCTATGTGTGAAAGGATTGTATTTAACAGGGAAGAAGTAAAAATGGAAGCTTGAAAATTATGTAACATATGAATGAATACCCATCATTTCTCCTTTGTGATGTTATCATGTACACATATTTCCCCGAATATTATGAATTCTATGGTATTCTGTGGTGTGTTGGTTATTTCCCACGTGCGAAAGGCTTGTATACAACATGGGATAAGTGCATCTATATTTCCATCGCTACTAATTTGGAGATGGCCACATTTGAATATGCATTTCAAGCTCAAGCTCCCATTCCATGATTATAAGCGAAGGCTTCTACAGATTTGAAATTTTTACTATGTGGTGGTAATGAACTTATTTTCATTTTCCTAACAACGGTTTTGATGTTGTTTCTAAGTGCCTTTACACATGTAACTATTGCATCACAATTACATCGCAGGTCCATGACACCTATCATCCTCAAAATTTACACATGTCCATGGTCCACTATGAACTTTCAAAAGAATTCTAATAATGAATAATATAAAATGTCACTTAACTAATGCTATCTTGGAGATAGAATTAATGTATCTTCATCCCCAAACATAGGTTATTATCTAAGAAGATTTCCCATAGCCTCGGGATGAGGCCAAATAACACCACAAAATATTGGATTGGGTGAAAGAAAGGTTAATTGATTCTCATTTGTTAAGATAAAGGTTGAACTCGAAAAATTTGGTTATAAATATAGTTTGGTATTCAAAGTGATAGTAAAAGTTGGTAAGCCAATTACTATAGTTCCTTCCAGAAGGGACTAATAATACAAATGGTAGAAGATTATTTGGGAAGCAAATTACTCAAAGTAGTAGGAAATGTTGACTGTCAAAAGGTTCTATAGGTTTTGTAGAAGTGCTTTTATTATAAAAATATTTTTATATATTTGGAAAAGTATATATGTGTATATGTATTTATTTTTCCATAACAGTTCAAATCAACAAGAAGGAAATCGTATGCATGACACTGTTGATTAAAATTACAAATATCTTGGGAATTAATATTTATGGATTTTTTCACATGCTTACTAACTTAACTTCTTAGTATAACTTCAGTAATGTGTTTGTTGTGGTTAGTATATTCTAAAAAATAGTCAATCTTATGTAGTTCCAAAAATAAATCCAATGCATGATATAAACAAGATAATATTGATGCATGTGTTGTTTCATTTTGGTTTTCCTAAAACAAAATCTTTAACAAGATCTAAATTTTATCAATGTGTTCTTGAAGTAACTTTCGACGTTGTTGAATATGAGTCTCAACATGTCCATGATATTTCATCATTGGACAAATCATCAATTTAGGGATATCATTAATATGACCACAATACACCTCTTACAAATGCATAACCACAAATAGCTATGTGTGTGGTATGAAAACTTAGCAATTAATATACAAGTCCCAAGGGTTGGGTTGATTGGTCCTTGGAGCCAAACATGGAACTTTCTCGTGTTGGGAGGTCTTGGGTTCAACTCTCTCAATTTCGTTGAGATTAGGCAGCATAATGAATGTCGATGGTTTAGATTGTTTACCATTAGTGGATCATAAGGAAGTAATTAGAAGTCTTTCTATCAAGTTGTCCTTCTAAAAATAAACTTAGGAATCTTAAGAGAAAAATATATTAATAGATATGAACATATTTATATAAACCAAATTCCATTACAATTCAACCTCAAATTCTAATGTATAGCCTCAATTAGTTTAGCATGCCCTATGTCAATGATAAAAATACATTTTTATTACAACAAAGGAGAAAATAAGCAAAACCTCCTACCTTTTGGAAAGTGTGAAGTGTATGATGAGAATTTTGTAATGACCTTGGTCATTATGACAACTAAAATAAAATCTAACAGTCAAATCTAACTTAATAAGGGACATACTTTTTTTATTCTTTTTTTAATTCCCAAATTCTAAAGTTCCTTCATTCACAACTTTAGTAGAAATCCACCTACAACTAGAATTTCCACCAATACATTCAATACCAATACTGGTAATCCACCTAAGAATCACCGAGTCTCCCTTTTAGGGTTCACATAACATTCTAAGCCATAGTGTCTTAAATGCATTATATTGCATATTCATAATTACTCAAGATGCATCATTACATATAATAAAGGATAGATAATGATATCAAGGTTTACTATATTAATTCATAGGCATCTCTACCCTCAAATAGTAGAGTACAAACCTATTCATTATCATATATTCAATGCATCTATCATTTAATTTTCATATGCTCATTCAAAATCTCAAACTGATATTTACAAAGGATTCCACAAGTAAAGTGCACTTGCCATTAATAACATGATTCACATATCAATGTGAACACTTGATTCACAAGGGTATGTTGTCAATATCAATATTAGTAACTCTTTTCCAATGTCAACATATAGACTACTAACCAAACTATCCTTGATTAGAATACTCAAACATTAAGGAGATGACAACTATTAACATACTACAACTAGTGATAGGGTCATCTTCTTCATAGATAAAGGTTTCTTCTTAAGTTGCATGGTTCAAGTTTGAATTTCAGTTCGACAACCATAAAATTTTATTTGAATTTTAATTTTCCAATGGGGTTTGGATAAGATTCACCATTTCGTTTGTATACAAAATATTAAAATGTGTGTGTGTGTGTGTGTGTGTGTGTGTGTCTATAAACTTATATTTTTTATTCACATTACTTGTATTATTTTATAATCTATATATAACGTATATCTATAAATTTATAACACCTATAAACTGTGAAAAATGTTTGCTAGTGGCCAGTGACTCATAATTCATAACCCTACACCCTTAGTAGTTTTATTTTGTATCATCCAAAGTAACCCACAACCTTGGCAACACACTTCATTGGTTCTTACAAAGTACAAATTGTTACCTATTCAAGCAATCTTCATGGTCTTGCATTTGATTTCCAAACTCACATGATCACTCTACTCTCGTTTGATGTTTTCCCTTCACATTTTTGAACTCATGCAATTGATAACCTCCATTAGTTATAGATGGAGACCTACGATGTTGACACGTGATTGCTGACAATGACTTTCAAATTTGCATATATTTGAACCTAAGGCATTAAATCCAATGAACCTTGTGACTTTGGTTTCTTATTGGTTTAATCTTTAATTTAAACACTTGATTTACAAGTGAATATCATACTCTTGAATGAATATTTAAATGTATAATTTACAAACTTAGCTATTTATGGTGATTAAATAATTTCAACAAACTTGTAAACAATGAAATGTTAAGTACAATAAAAATATAACCCACTTCAAAATCCATATATATTCGACATATATTGAAAACAAGTGCAGTTGTATAGATGTAAGTCCATGCCTTTAGTTTTTGTTTTCTATTGAGTTATGAAATAGGTATTTAGTAAGTTATTTAGTACAGAGGAACCTAGGTCTAGGCCAGAGTGGAAGAAATCCTATGAGAACACGAACAAGTATTAGGAGCAAGAGCATATACATGTACACCACACTAGTCAACCTTTGATTTTTGTCAATAGTCAAAAGTTATCTAACGAGCTACCTCTGATGCTCACCAATAGTTACAATTTCTCTTTTCAAGAGTTTTCAAGAATGCCCATAACTAAAGTGTACAAAATAGTATGCGGACATGTGGACATCACTTTGCCAGAATCTAGAGTTATAAAGACATTGTACCAATATTTGTTAGTTGAAAACTAGGTTTAGTGAGTAATAGTTGAGGCCATTAATGGTTAACTTGACTAAACAATGACTTCAAGATTTTTCAAATTGCCTTTGATAATTAATAACATTGGTAATTTATGCTTGCTGATCATGAAAAAAGAAAAAAAAGACTTTAGATATGGATTTAGCACACCCATACCTACAACATATACTTACGTATTCGATAGTTCTAACCATCACTGATTTACAACTGGAAAGTTTTCCTTTGATTGATCGAGTTACAATGCTACAATGTTGGGTTGAATAGGATCTTAAGCATATACGTTCCAAGATCCAATTCCTTCTTGTTGATCGATAGATTTTTGTATAGTGCTTTAGATATGTGACTAAAAGAGCCATGGTATTTATCTCATTATTAGTCCCCACATTTCAGGCTAGCACGGACTATATGAATTGGCTTGTTGTCGATTTAATTAGTTTGCACGCAAAACAAAACAAAGTTTAAACATTTATCCTAAGTTTGCATTCAAACTAATTCAAGGACGCTTTCTCCACCAATCAACAACATTGACTGCTCTCTTTAGGTTGCTTTCTCTACCAATCAACAACATTGGTCGCTTTATCCATCAATCAACCACTTAGACTTCTTGTTTGGCCTCATAACGAGGTGAGAGAAAAATTCGAGGGCAATATAATCCAATCTTTAGTTTATAACATATAGAATACATTGCATGGTGAGTTAATTTTAACACTAAGGTTAACATTAACTCTACAACATTAAATGTTAGGATAATGTTTGGACATAGCATCCTTCATTCAAGATACACATCACCTCTCCAAGTTACAAGTGGTTTCTCTTATTGTGACTCTTGGCATACTAGCCACTTGTAGAAAATTATGTCATTGGACCACCAAACACTGCACTTACAAAGAGAAATCGATGCAGCATGTAATTTTTTTCAAGCCAATGATTACCTTGGTTGTAGTTCCAATATCCATGTTCCTCTTCGCTAGTTGCAAACCCCCTTTTGAACTGTGTTTCATTAAAGAGTAGATGCAGACTCTCTCGACTCCACAATTTGGAACAACAAATTATGCATGTGACCAATCTAGAAGGTGGATTACAGTATAGACAGGCCGTGACCTTCTCTACAAATACCTCAAATATCCTAAAAGAGTGGTTGCAGTACACATAAAACATACCTTTGTCTGGGCATACCATGAATTACCATTTCCTGTGTACATATGAAGAACTCCATGTATGGATGAGTATACTATATTATGAGTTCATCTAAGACCTTTATTATGACAGATTACACCAATGTCGTTGTATTCAAATATGCCGCAGATTTCATTGGAGTAGATGGCTTCGATTCATTAATGGAGCTGGAGCTTATATCAGAAGGCAATGTGTCCTCTCCCATATTTTCTTGCATGTCCTTGCTCTTTCTTCAAAACAATGTATAAAGAATTGCCATAACCAAAACTCCTCCAAGGGCACTGCAAAGCAATGGTATAACCATTTATTTGAATATTATTTTGCATAAATATGAAGGATTTATCATGCACGATGGACCCTTGCAGAATATTGCTTTGTACAATTTTGAAAATTTATTAGAAGATATCTCTACTCTCCTCACTCACTCAAATCTATTAGAAGATATCCTGTTATGAATCTATAAATGTCTCTCATCCATATACAAGCTTGTGAATTTGTCTGATTTTTGGTGAGATAAGGCTTATTTCTAGGACTTCGAAAAAATATAGGGCTATTTTCTCAAAAAATTATGTGATCTTTGGCGCAAAGATTTAATGTATCAGAAAATCACTACATGGATTCTAACTAAAAAATTTGTTTATTTGTATTCAAAAATTCCAATATAAGAAAGAGCTTTCTTTTATGAACCGATTTCTTTTTTTCTTTGCTTTTGAACTTGAAACCTAGATTACGCCAAACTCTTTCTTAGAAAACATAGGTAAAAACCCAGGAAACTATTTGAGAAATCACAAAAAATTTCATCACAGGTCCTTAAAATATGCTAGCTTCTGTTGGGGAATCCAATTTGCACATAAGACTCAGGGTTCAACAACATGGGGAATGAAGGTATAACTAGGGCTACATTGGAAGATGAAAAATTGACTACCAGTGGCTAGAATAATTTGACCAGCAACTACTTCAGCTACATCGAATGACTTTCCTCTTTATCCACCTAGCCTTATGACTTATTGACAAACCAACACTTCCCGGCCTATCGGACCATGAACCCTCCTATAATAACTAAGAACAAAATTTTCAAGAATGGCCTAGAGAAATGAGTCCTTGCTAGAGTCCTTGCGTGGTCGGGGGATCAAGTTCCACAAGATACGAACGCAAGCCCAAAACCCAAAGCTTAAAGGTGGAAAACATTGATAATGTAATGGGTTCAATCCATGCACGACTGCTTGGCTCTTTAGAACATATAAAACACATTTGTAGTTGATCTAGCTCTGATACCTTGGCATGGATAGAGCCAAAGATGGAGAAGCAATTCTTGTGCCTTAATCCTCAATGCAATCTTATAAAACGAACTAATTGGCTTTAATCCTCAATGCAATCTTATAAAACGATTTCTAGGAAATTTAATCCTTGGAATTCTTAAGTTTAGTTGTTAATTTCTTGTCCACGAATGTAATTTATACAATGCGTTTAATGATCTTAAAGCAAAAAAATTGAAAGTGGATTTATTGCTGATTTGAATTGCTATATGTTTAGTTTCAATTTGAGAGTTTGATTGCACAACATGCTACACCAAACTAGGCCTACCTGGGCAGTCTGTAGTCTATAGTTAAAGAACTTGATGGGGATGAGTACTTCCTTGCTGGTTGGCTTCACAATTGGGCTAGATAGGACGACTAGCTGTATCATCCTCCTAGGAGAGTTACATAAGTTGCTTCGCGTTCCGTGTTTTTGTTTCGGTGCAGCGCTCAGGTAGCGAGATGGAAGAAATCTCATTTCATTCAAATGCTCCAAAAATACAAAGAGCCGTTGAGCTAAACACTGGTTGCTTCAGATTCCATGAAGTATGGAGCAACGACCTCCACTCATGGGCCAACAACTTCCAACATTTCTCCTTAACGCAAACATAAATACATGATCAATGTCCTCCACAAACAACCATGGGGATTCCAACTTTTGCGAATGGCTTAAACGTGTCCTTAAGGGATTTTTATGTGACACAATATATCATAATGATCATGTATATCACTTTGTTTTGTTAAATACCTCAGCTCCTACTTTATACTTTACCTCCTATCGTCGTTTGCTTTAAAACTTTGTTTTCGTGTAGATCGATTTACTAATTATATCATATACAAATAGATTGATCAATAATATCCATTCTCAATATTGTTTACAAGCTCTGGTCTCGGGAGATATCACAAGGGTAAAATTATCATAGTGACAATGCTAATATACGACTCCAGATTTTGATTCTCTGCATCTCGTTTGGGACTTCTCCCATTTGTTTGCTCCATGAGTTTACAATGGTGTATGCTCAGGATGTCTCTTAAGCCTGACAAATCTCATAAGTAGGTGTAATGAATTTTAGTCTTCTATTCTTTAAATTCGACATGCCTGTGTATGTGCCCTCTTTTGTAAGCCCCAGATCCATATAAGCACCTACACCCAGTACCATTCTGCATTAAATTATATGTAAGGGACACTTATATATTGAATGCTACCTGCATAAGTAACTACATGCATATGCCTCCAAACTGATTGATTGGTCCACCCCAACCACAACTCTCTAACTTATATCTTACATATAACATAATACATAAATATATTTAAACATCTAACTATTTAAACATGTACATAAGGCAATGATTAGCTGCCTTTAAGTGCCTCCCTAGTTTTGAAACATAACGCCCTAAATTTATTCTTTTAAAAGACCATTGAATGAAAAAAGTTCACGTTTTATAAATTATTTAAACATATAACTATTTAAACATATCCATAAGACAAGAACTAACTTCCTTTAGCAGCCTCCTAGTTTTGAAAGATAACCCCCTAAATTTATTCTTTTTTGCGTCGAGAGGCGCTTTA